>CAJNDS010002600.1:257500-347263 GCA_905221605.1 Symbiodinium natans | reverse complement strand
TTTCGCACGAATTCCGACCTCTCGTGATCTCTTCAGACCTCTTCTGGGGCGGCCACTTAAGTTGCCGACCGCAACAGCGCGCGTGATTAGACGAGGCTTTGATTTCGACTCTCCCGCGCGCTTCGATATAATTCCATTGCACTTCGATGTTAGATCGAATCACGAATCTGGATTAATTGGAGCTTATGGGAGTAGAAGTCAAGAGAGCAGAAGTCTCTCGCATTATCTCCCGTCGTCTCTCTCTCTCAATGAAATTTCGTAGTGAATTGGTGCTTTTGGGAGCACAAGTCTCTTACACCATTGCATTTCAAAACTCTCATTGTGGTTTCGCACGAATTCGTGCGAAGCCTCTTCAGGCCTCTTCCTAGGGGGGGCCATTTAAGTTGCCGACCGCAACGGCACGCGGTGGGATGGGTCCTTGAATTCGACGCTCTCGCTGAGGTTTCGCACGAATCCCGTTACGTTTCGATACTCCCATTGTGGTTTCGCGCGAATTCCAACCTCTCGTGGCCTCTTCAGGTCTCTTCAGCCCTCTTCTGACGGAGGGGCTACTTAGGTTGCCGACCGCAACGGCGCGTGCGGAGGGACGAGACCTTAGTTTCGACGCCTCCCGTTGCGGTTTCCCGCCATTCGATATTGCCGTTGTGGCTTCGCGCGAATTCCGTTGTATTTCGATGCTCCTGCTGCGGATTCGCGCGAATTCCTGTCTTGGTGGCCTCTTCAGGCCTCTTCTAGGGGGGCCACTTAGGTTGCCCACCGCAACGGCGCGCGAGCTCCGACCTCTCGTGGCCTCTTCAGACCTCTTCTGGGGAGGCCACTTAGGTTGTCGACCGCAACGGTGAGCGCGGTGAGACGAGGCCTTGGCTTCAAGGCTCCCTCTGTGGTTTGGTACGAATTCCGTTGCGTTTCGATTCTCCCGTTGTGGTTTTTACACGAATTCCAGCCTCTCGTGGCCTCTTCAGGCCTCGTCAAGTCTCTTCTGAGGGACTACTTTACATTGCCGACCGCAACGGCGCGCGCGGTGGGATGGAGCCTTGGTTTCGACACACTCGTTGTGATTTCGCACGAATTCCATTGCATTTCGATACTCTCGTTATATCTTTGAGATATAGATGATGATTTCAATTGTATAATTTCAACATCCCGCAGCTTTAGTCGAGGGGTCTACAACCATATACAATATCTACAATACAAGAGATGCACGTTCCCAAAAGTACCAATTAAGCATGAATCCTCCATAGAAACGAAAATCATGAAACAAAAATTATACTAGGTGAAAGACATCGTGTATCCCACCCTAAACCCCAAACTTGAAACCCTAAAACCCTCAACCCTAAACCCTAAAATTGAAACCCTGGACAAAGCTTAGGGTTTCGTAGAACCTGCCTTAAAGAGTTCTCCACCCTGCAAGTCGGATTATCTACGACTCTAATCCGCTTTACGGCCTGTGCGCTCTAACTTTGCTCAAGTTCATGTCGTCTTCAAGTTTTACCCCCGCCCGTCACAAGATACCTGAAATACCTTAGACCTTATGTATGGGTGAAGGCTTCTGTGGAGTCATTCCACAGGGTATAAAGCCTACGTTACGATAGTTCCCTTTGCAAATCTATGTACCGGAGCCCTCTATGAATTGGAACCCTATACCCCAAACTCTAAACCCAAACCGCAACTCGTTAGGCACCTCATTTAATAATTCAGTATGAAAAGCTGTAGCGACATGACTTCGCCACGGCATAAGGGCGCAGCCGGAGTTCCAGACTTGACAAGTTCCGGGTGCTAGACACACCGCAGGTTTAGGGTTTAGGGTTTAGGGTTTAGGGTGTAGGGTGCAGGGTGCAGGGTGCAGGGTGTAGGGTGTAGGGTGTAGGGTGTCGGGTGTCGGGTGTCGGGTGTCGGGTGTCGGGTGTCGGGTGTAGGGTGTAGGGTGTAGGGATTCGGGTCTAGGGTCTGGTTTACGGCTTAGGGCGGTTTAGGGTGTAGGGCTTAGAACTTGGTACCCGAACCTCCCTTGCTGCACCCTGAGTTTGCAGACGCAGGGTGCAGACAGTCAACAGGACAGTCCACATACCACCAGCTGCTGAAGGATGAGTTACGGTTCAGGGTTTGCGGTCGGGCTTTTAGGGTTCAGGATACGTAGCAGATGCATGATTTTTTTGGCTTCATTGAGCCCCCACATTCTTTAACACAAGCTCTCAAATTCAATCCCTTGCTCTGCCCGATGAAGTCTTCCATGTTGATAGGCAGAACCCTAACCCCTAAACCCTAAACCCTAGACGCTTAACCCTTAACCCTAAACCCTAATCAACTACGCACTCTGCGCACTGGCAAAACAGCCGCCCCGAGCCGAGGATTCAACGAATGGCTGGCTGGACGTGGACGGCGATTCAGCGATAGGGCTCAACGCCTTGCCAGGATTCCAGAGCATTCCGTTGCTCACAGAGCTACCCATGCCGGCAAAATACCTGCAGCGTGGAACAACCACGAACTGGAAGTCGACGAGAGATGAGCGAGAACACATATCAATCAAGCATCATTGTCATGATGTTGGCCCTTTTGAGCTGCTGCAACCAACCCCTAGCCTCATCCTTCGCCGCGCTCAGCTGTGTTTCCAAATCGAAACATTTGGCCTGTGGCAACGGGCTTCGGGTGGTTTCGGGGCTCCGGTGTTGGGTTTAAGGTTTGGGGGTCACCCTAAACCGCTTCACCTTCAACCCTTCCGAACCCTAAGCCCGAAACGGTTGCTTCCGGACAATGCTCACAAGAACCCCTATGTACATTTAAAGAAGCACCCAGAGTGCACATGAAGAGTCAAGTAACAACCCCATTATCCTAAAACCTTAACTTCCAACTTACGATTGCAACGTGGCACTGAACACTTACCGTTGAGGGTTGCCCGATAAACCCTGAACTACACAACCCAGAAGGACCATGACTGAGAGAACTGCCCAGAGGGTGCTCAGGGAGGGAGCTCAGTCCGAGATGACTAAAAACACAAGACTTTCAATTTGCCAAGTTCCTACCTTGGCCGACACCAGTTTGGCGCAGAGCTCTTGCTCCCTGGCCGTTGCCTGCAGTCGTGCCAGAAGGGGGGACCCCTTGCACCCCAAATCACATCAACCCAAGCCATTCAAATGACAAAACCCATTGTTGGACCTGCCCGCTGTGGGTGCGTCCTCTCTATACAGTCATGTCTGCCCGTCTGTTCAGGACCCCAAACCCTTGTAAACACTAAACCCTCTCTTAACACTCTCTCTCTCTCTCTCTGTCTCTCTCTCTCTCTCTCTCTCTCTCTCTCTCTCTCTGTCTCTCTCTGTCTCTCTCTGTCTCTATCTGTCTCTGTCTCTTTCTTTCTTCGGAAGCCCCCACATAAGTCCGTTCGTTCCGGAGAGTGCTTCAAGGGAATAGGGTGTTGGGTTTAGGTTTCAGGGACCTCTGAGCGCATGCAGGCACTCTTGCCCTGAAATCTCCGCGCTCCAAGGCTCTTCTTTGGTTGGCTGTGCCCCGGTCCTGGACCCCAGCAGAACTACCCGCAGTTAGCCCACCCAAGCCCCCATTTTAGGGTTTAGGGTTTAATTAGGGTTGAGGGTTTTAGGGTTGAGGGTCTAGGGCTGAGGGTTTGGGGTTTAGGGTAAGAAAGCTCAGGGCCAAACCCCCAACCCCCTCCCCAAGAAAGAAGGCCCCAAACCCCCTAGCCTCCTCCTTCGCCGCGCTCAGCTGAGTCTCCAAATCGAAAGATGTGGCCTGTGGCAACGGGCTTCGGGTGGTTTCGGGGCTCAGGTGTTGGGTTTAAGGTTTGGGGGTTCGGGCTTTGGGATGTTTAGGACGTCACCCTAAGCCGCTTCACCTTCAACCCTTCCGAACCCTAAGCCCGAAACGGTTGCTTCCGGACAATGCTCCCAAGAAACCCCTATGTACATGCAAAGAAGCACCCAGAGTGCACATGCTCAGTCAAGTAACAATCCCATTATCCTAAAACCTTAACTTCCAACTTGCAATCCCTCTTTGGGGTTCCGAGGGCGCTGAACACTTACCGTTGAGGGTTGCCCGATAAACCCTGAACTACACAACCCAGAAGGACCATGACTGAGAGAACTGCCCAGAGGGTGCTCAGGGAGGGAGCTCAGCCCGAGATGACTAAAAACACAAGACTTTCAATTTGCCAAGTTCCTACCTTGGCCGACACCAGTTTGGCGCAGAGCTCTTGCTCCCTGGCCGTTGCCTGCAGTCGTGCCAGAAGGGGGGACCCCTTGCACCCCAAATCACATCAACCCACGCCATTCAAATGACAAAACCCATTGTTGGACCTGCCCGCTGTGGGTGCGTCCTCTCTATACAGTCATGTCTGCCCGTCTGTTCAGGACCCCAAACCCTTGTAAACACTAAACCCTCTCTTAACACTCTCTCTCTCTCTCTCTCTCTCTCTGTCTCTATCTGTCTCTGTCTCTTTCTTTCTTCGGAAGCCCCCACATAAGTCCGTTCGTTCCGGAGAGTGCTTCAAGGGAATAGGGTGTTGGGTTTAGGTTTCGCTCCAAGGCTCTTCTTTGGTTGGCTGTGCCCCGGTCCTGGACCCCGGCAGAACTACCCGCAGTTAGCCCACATTTTAGGGTTTGGGGTTTAGGGTTGAGGGTTTTAGGGTTGAGGGTCTAGGGCTGAGGGTTTGGGGTTTAGGGTAAGAAAGCTCAGGGCCAAACCCCCAACCCCCTCCCCAAGAAAGAAGGCCCCAAACCCCTAGCCTCGTCCTTCGCCGCGCTCAGCTGAGTCTCCAAATCGAAAGATGTGGCCTGTGGCAACGGGCTTCGGGTGGTTTCGGGGCTCAGGTGGGGGGGGTTTAAGGTTTGGGGGTTCGGGCTTTGGGATGTTTAGGACGTCACCCTAAGCCGCTTCACCTTCAACCCTTCCGAACCCTAAGCCCGAAACGGTTGCTTCCGGACAATGCTCACAAGAACCCCTATGTACATTTCAAGAAGCACCCAGAGTGCACATGCTCAGTCAAGTAATAACCCCATTATCCTAAAACCTTAACTTCCAACTTGCAATCCCTAAGGCTAGGAAAAGAGGGGGAAGGCAACGAAGTTGCACGCATTTAGGGGAAGAAAAAATGACACTTGGCTAGTCGCAGTCGAAGCAGTTTATAGAAAAAACACCCTGAATCGCGAACCGCAAAAGCCGAATCCCCCAACACGATCTAGACTCTAAACTTGAACCCTTGAACCCTCAATACTTCAAGCCCCTGAGCCCTAAAACCACTCAAAGCCCTGACAAACCCCATAAACCCTGAAAACCCGAAGAAGCCCCAATAAACCCTAAAAACCCAAAAAACCCTAATAAACCTTAAAAACACTAAAAACCCTAAACATGACCAAGCATCCCTCAGCCCGAATAAACCCAAGGCCAAGCCCGCAGCCTCCGCTGTGCTCTCCTCTGAGCGCAACTGCAGATTTTTAGGGTTTAGGGTTAAGGGTTTCGGGTTTAGGGTTTAGGGTTAAGGGTTTAGGGTTTAGGGTGAAGGGTTTAGGGTTTAGGGTTTGCTTAAGGTTGAGGGCTTGGGGCTGAAGGTTCTGTGAGCCCCCTAAACTGGCCCAGTGTGGGGGGTTGGAAAACCCGAAACCTACAATCCCTCAACCCTGAACCTTGGTCCTCCTTGCGCTCCAGCTGCTCGAAGTCAAACATGGTTGAGGCAAATCCGTTTCAAGGGGCGGTTTAGGGTTTAGGGTTTAGGGTTCAGGGCTTAGGGTTTAGGGTTTAGGGGTCAGGGATTTCTGGATCGTTGCCAGGGACCTGAGGGTTCAGGTTTTGATGGATTTGGGTTCAGGGTTTTGGGAGTCTGAATGAAGGGATTGGGGTTTTGAAGCTTCGGGGTTGAGGTGGCCTGCAGCTGCTAATGAGAGACATTGGGAGCTGTCGAGCAAAAGCGGGTGTGGTCGATGCACTCGTCATTGAGAGAAGGGAGCAGCGCAAGAAGAGCCAAAACATCCCCCGTTACACGACAAAAAGACAAAGCCCTCCATCAACCCGAGCTATGAGGATTAGATGCCCAACCGCCCAAGATCTCCTGCCAATATGGAAAAAACAGGAGAAGTCCTCGAAGTAGCTAATCGACGACAGAATCGTTACTCCATTGTATCAAGTAAGTGCTCTCCCCTAGTTGCTGCATTACATGGCCATTCTAGTCCTGAGCCCCCATTTGGCTGCGTGAAGGGCCAAGCGCCTCGTGCGGCTGAAGTCTTAAGCCTTACCTGGAACGCGAAAGTAGCCGAACGCGATGAGCTGTTACTGGCCTCAACTGCTACTATAAGTTCAGACTCTGGATTGGGATCCTGGAAAATGGAGGGGAGGTGGTCCGAGGGACGCTCCCCGTTGGGAATGGCCTGCGAGTGCATGGTTTCGGGCGTGGGTCTGTATATATGCTCAGAAACAACAACACGCGGTCAGTTTCTTCATGATTTTGCATCTACCACCAAACGAAATCGAAGTTTTGATGCAGCCACAAAAACCTCTTTGCCAGCATGATGTGGAGCCCTAAACCCTAAACCCTAAACCCTAAACCCTAAACCCTAAACCCTAAACCCTAAACCCTAAACCCTAAACCCTAAACCCTAAACCCTAAAAACTAAACCCTAAACCCTAAACCCTAAACCCTAAACCCTAAACCCTAAACCCTAAACCCTAAACCCTAAACCCTAAACCCTAAACCCTAAACCCTAAACCCTAAACCCTAAACCCTAAACCCTAAACCCTAAACCCTAAACCCTAACCTAAACCCTGAACCCACACTCGTTGCAGCATTTTGCACAAACAAGCATGCAAGGCAAGACCCACAAGCGGACTTCATAAAACAAAAGCGTTCGAAGCCTTCTCCCTGACCTACAGATAAACCCCTCAATTTGGGCCTAAGCAGGTTTAGGGCACCCTCACTGTAAACTTTAACCCCCCCCCCCTCTTGCAATCATTATCCCCTTAACCGATGTGAAGCTGTCTTGAGTCTTCAGTTTTGAAGTTGTAGCGGTAGCGCTGTGTAACGTTCAATATTTGTTTGAGGCTTTTGTTCTGGGAACCGGGTTGGCCCATACCAATTTCGCGTATCTCCGTGTCTTGTGGCTTGCAGCTTCTGCGAAGAAGCTGCAGACACTATGACGCCAAAGCTTCACTGCGGGTCGCACATGATCGATGTCGGAAAGCAGAAGGAACCCCAGGCCAACTGCCACTCGTCGTCAACTCTCGTGGATGTCAATGACGGATACAAAAACTTGGACTTGGACTCTTACGACCAGTAGTCCTTAAACCGAATCATTCATGATTCTATGGATATCTGCGGAGACTCCAAGCACGTTTTTGATGATGAATCATCCCACAACCCTAAAGCCTACACCTCCTGAAGCAAGCCGGTCTCTCTTGATTCCCCACTTCTCAGCGACCTTCTATGGTTCCATTTCTCCACTCCAGGGTCCGCGTGTGTGCGCCTTCTGCATGTGCTGAGCATCCGGGCTTCAAGTGTGCCAAATGCACGCACTTGACCACGTGCAGATGAACAACTCTACGAAACATGGGTCACGAATAGGGCTCGAAGCCAAGATTAGCATCCGGCATCTTGCTGGATATGACCCTGCCGAAGCATCCAGTATAAAAGTCAATCATTCTTAGGGCCCCCCAAGCAGTGGGACGAATGTCGACAGCTGCTGCTCTGAATCTCAGCCAAATCCGCGACCAAACATCCTCGGGTCCTCCAGCAGGGATGAAAGCTGACGAGAGGTCTGGTGAGTTGCACTGGGGTCCTGCTTTCAGTTAGGAGGCTTAACATGTAAAACCCAACAGGGCCGAAGTGCAACACGGCGACCCTACTACCACAGCAAAACCCGTCTTTTCGCTGGATGCCTTTGGCCACTGGATTCTAGCTGAGGTCTGATGTACCATGTTGGCTATCCGCCGTCCCGCTTGGACAAAGAGAACCATCAGAGCACTTGCGAAACAAGAACAATAGATCAAGGCCACCAGATTTCCAAAATTGGGTTAAGTCGGCTAGGCCGAACCCCGAAACGTCCATACGCCGTAAAGCTCCTCAAGTATCTTAAGCCCCTTCAACCCTGCCTGACCTCAATCTCAATCCATGCCCCTAAACCCTAAACCCTAAACCCTAAACCCTAAACCCTAAACCCTAAACTAGGCCATTCCAACGGCAGTAGCAGAAGCCTTGTTCAGCCCGCCCGTCTCTGCGTCCACACAAACGTCTGCAGCTCAAGCACCCGGCCGTCCTGATTTGAGGAAAGCTGCTTCCAGTCTCCGAAACACCATGCTCCCCACCAAACCCTAAACCCTAAACCCTAAACCCTCAACCCTAAACCCTCAACCCTAAACCCTAAACCCTAAGAAAGCATCGGGATCGAATCCAAGCGTCGCCCTTCCCCGCATCGCCAGCGCTTCGGAGCGGTCGTTCTCCCAGGCCGGGAGCTAGCTCGTGGGCTTGCGGGCGCCCGTCTCCGCCCAGTCGCCTGAACTAGGGTATACTTACCAGCCATCCCCATGATTTTTTGATAACCAGAGGTTCTACCGAGTATGACTCCAGAAGGGATGACTCATGAAGCAGCAGAGGGAAAACGGTCCATTCAGCCCTACTGGCACCCAGCCTGGAACCCTAAACCCGAAACCCTAAACCCCAAACCCGAAACCTAAACCCGAAACACTCAGCCCTCATGGCGCCCGGCCGCCTGAACAGCCAACTTCCTCCATAACATCGAGCTCCAGGTCCCCAAGGACTCCTGGGAGCCATTATTAGACCCAGGAGTAGCCTAGGTTTTTAGGGGATTCTGCGGGAACCCCAACCAAAAAAAAAAAGGAAAGAAGGGCCTGCTCCGAGACCTAGGTTGTAGGGATTTAGGGTCTAGGGTAGTTTTACTTTGGAGTTTGAGGCTTTGGGGATTTAAGGGTTTTAGGGTTTAGTCTGCCCCCAAAACCCCTGAACACTCAATCGGGTGTCCACACCCCGACTCGACCTCTATTCCACCGCCGGGCGACTCGCGAACTCCTGGCGATCGATGGCCTGCCTGCGGTTTAGGGTTTAGGGTTTAGGGTTTAGGGTTTAGGGTTTAGGGTTTAGGGTTTAGGGTTTAGGGTTTAGGGTTTAGGGTTTAGGGTTTAGGGTTTTAGGGTACGACTGGAGTGTAAGGCCACGCAGATTGCGGAAGGGTGTGCTGTGCTTGCAAGGATGCTTGATTTCCGGGCCTGCCCTTCAGCTCCTTCTGTCGCCGACGCTTCTCCTCACTGCAAAGTCAGCAAAAAGGCACCGGCTGCGTGCCCTAAAAACTTGACTTGAGAGGCGGCATGCTAGCAGTCCTGCTTAAAGGCGATCATCTCGGGCGAATCCTTCCTTGGCTTCAGAGACACATGCCGTCAAGAGCTGGACCAACACAACATGATCCTGATGTCCACGCTTCTGCTTTGAGAGTTTGCTGGCAACTCCCTCAGCTGACAGTGCTGGCAGCTCTTCTTGTAGGTTTCTTTTTTCAGCCCAGGCGTCTTCTTGCTCTTGGCCTTGGCGTAGCCCGCCTCCGGGGGCCAGACGCAAGGGAAGAGAGGCACATGAAACGCATGCTGATCATGTAGGCGACCTAAAACTGGCTCTGGGAGGCTTGCTTGTGACAGGGCTGCAACCCTGCCTAGGCAGCAAGGCATTGGGAGCGCAACAGATGACGCATCATGGCAAAACCCCGAACCGCACAACTCCAAGCAAGACCAACCCTAAACACCCCCTTGAAACCGTGAAGCAGAAACTTAAAAAAATTTTCAACCCGAAACCATGGGCCTCTGGCACGGCATCTGCGGGGGGCTCAAGCTTAACAAGCTCCTGCTCGAAGAGTTCTAGGGGCTTCGTTTTCGGTTTCGTGCTAGGTTTAGGCAATAGATGGCCAGAGGCCATCGGATAGACTCAAGGTTCTTCGGTTCCTCTTTACGGAAGTAAAACCTCCGGAAGAACCGGTGGGGAGTCCTCCTCCAAAGCGCGGACCTCCTCCGAGTGCCTCGCCTCGAGGCTTTCGAGGCGGCGCAGCAGCTCCCGCCTCTTCATGGCTCTTAAGGGGTGCTCAGGGTTTAGGGCTCAGGGTTTAGGGTTTATCAAAGTATTTTGGGTGAAGGGTTTAGTGAACCCTAAACCCTAAACCCTAAACCCTGGACCCTGAACCCTGAACCCTAAACCCTAAACCCTACAGAGATGCAAAAAAAGATTGGGGCTGAGACTGCCGGAGGCTCCCTGTTCCACTGCTGAAGTCTTAACTACATGATAGGGTTTAGGGTTTAGGGTTTAGGGTTTAGGGTTTAGGGTTTAGGGTTTAGGGTTTAGGGTTTAGGGTTTAGGGTTTAGGGTTTAGGGTTTAGGGTTTAGGGTTTAGGGTTTAGTGTCAGGAATGAGGGGCTGGATCCCTGTTTCTAGCCCGGGAATCTTTGCAAGCATATGCATAGACAGAGATATCGACATATACATGTACATATTTGTATACATGAATATACATGTTATGCATATATGTGTGCGCTTCTGAAACCATGCCGAATGCCAAAGTCCCTATCTACTACCGGTTGAGCCTCGCATCTTGATCCAGGGCCGGTGGCGGAAGTACCTGCGCAGGGAGGTAGCAATGTAGCAAAGACTGCGAAGCCCCAGAAGGCCGCCATCAATCCAGAATTTGCGAGTACCCGCTCCGATTAAGAAGGTTGTTGGGCCCTGGGAATTTGTAAACTATATTGAAGGTAGTTGAGTCGAAAGAAATGGCTCCGATTTTTGGTATTCACGAGCATCAAAAAGTTTAAGTTTTTGGAAACAGCCTTCGAGAGAAGAAGACACAAGACTCGTCATGTTACCATTCATTACCGCAAAACCCGAGGCCCATCAAAGGCCGCACAAAAGGGTTCATGAAACTCATGCGCTTCCTTTCTTGTGGTTTAGGCTAATGGGTTTGGGATGTTCCCCCCTATACGAACAGTCCTTAACAGGGATTATAGTACCCCCTATATAATCCCTATTCAGGACTGTTAGTATAAGGGTACCGCGGCTACTCATGCGGCTTTTCAGGGGCTTTTGCTTTGGAGAAGCACTTGGAGCCAGTAAGCCCTATGTCACAGCCCTAGAAACATCCCAAAAGAAGACCTTTACACCCTAAACCCCAAAACCTCTTCCATGGTGAGAGATGGCCTGGAAGACAGCCGCTACAGGAAGGTGGTCGCTGGGGTTCTCCTTGTTCGGCAGACCGCTCGCTGAGGCAGCATCGTCCGCCTCTTCCAAGGCACACGAGACTCTCAATAAATGGAGATGGTATAGTATCCCCTCCCCCTAAAACTGAACCCCGCCTTCCCCCGAATATATATATATATATATATGTATATAGTGAGTTTTAAATATTAGGGGGTAGGGGGGGTTTTGTATTAGGGGGAAGAGATTGATCTGGCCTCCAAAGTTGTCCACAGCTGGTGGAGCTGGAGCGTGTCTGAACTGTGCAGAATGTGATCCTGAGCCAGCAGAATCAGTGAAGTACTAAGTCACAAAGGCGCAGCGCGTGTAGTGCGTTATCGGTGAAACGGAACCCTGGCCAGGGTATGGGGCTTCTTGACGTAGGCTGAGTTCGCCTTGGGATTCTAAGGATGGCTTCGGTTCCTACTGCAGTGGCACACTGCATTGCAGCCAGAGTGCAAGTCGCCAGGTGACGCAGGGACCCTCAGATTTGCCGTGGTCATACGCGGAGCGTGTCGGGCCAGTGGGCACGCGCGACAGGCTGATGCGGTGCTCACTACGCGACTGCGCTGCCTTTTGCCAGAGCAGCCGCCACTGCTCCAGCTGCTCAGAAGACGGTTCGCCGTCCCCCCCGGCCGTCTCTTTGCTGCTCACAGGCACCTCATCGTCTCCGTCCTCGCCGCCCACAATCCGCAGGGCTGACGCGCACTCTCGGACCATGTCCTCGTCAGAGGGGGCCTCATCTGAGACAAAGGCCGCAATGCATGATCCAGGGCGGCACTCGGTGTTCAGGTCTCCGGCAAACACCACGTGCCGGGTGCCCAGAGCACGAGCTCGCTCCAGGCACTTGCGCAGTTGCTCGACTCTCTTCTCCTCGCTCTGTGCATCAAGGTGCACTGAGAAGAAGGCCGTCTTACCTAAGGCCGCGAGCGGTGACTCCGGGCAGCCCTGCAAGCACGCCGAGACGAGTGTGTTGGGGTCCCCGCGCAAACCCTCCTCGTCTGGTTGCACCAGGCGGTCGCGCCGGAAGAGAACTGCGCAACCAATGGCAACCCTGTTTGCCAGGACGCGCTCGTTTCGCTCTGCGATGAGTGTGAGGTACTTCTCTGCAGGGATACACGCCGAGTAGTTCTCAAGCCCCTGAAGCCAGGTTGGCAGCAGAAAAGAGCCATCTGGCGAAGCCTCAAACTGAACTTCCTGAAGGCAGATGACATCAGCGCGCCAGCTCTCGAGTTGCTTCAGCAGCCGCTTCCTCCGCAGATCCCACTCGAGATCCTCTGTGGAAGCCCACTCGAATGCTGCGAATGGCTGCACGGCTCCAGTCCGAAGATCAACAGGTCGTACAAATGCTGGCGCGAGGAGGTTGTAGCTGAGAACCTGCAGTCAGGAGGTTTAGGGTTTAGGGTTGAGGGTTTAGGGTTTAGGGTTTAGGGTTTCGAACACGTAGCGCAAGGGTCATAGCGGCTGAGTGGCTGAGAGGTAAGCAGGCTCTGCGTCCAACGGTGTTCCTGCAAGTCCCGGGAGCAACCAAACAGACAATCACTTCTGAAAGCAGTACACGGGGTTTATAGGGTTTAGGGTTTAGGGTTTAGGGTTTAGGTTTGAGGGTTTAGGGTTTAGGGTTTAGGGACAAGTCTCCGAGCGCATCTGGCCCGGGGCATTTCATCAGGCCCATGGTTGATGGCTGATGCTCTATTAACTCGCTCTGAGGAATCCCAAACCTTGGATTTTTCTTCGGCCACCTGAAAAGTGTACGAGGCTTAGTATGGCTTTCGTGTGAGAACGAGAGAAAAGAGAGAGAGAGAGAGAGAGCAAGAAAGAAAGAAAGAAAGAAAGAAAGAAATAAAGAAAGAAAGAAAGAAAGAAAGAGAGAAAGAGAGAAAGAGAGAAAGAGAGAAAGAGAGAAAGAGAGAAAGAGAGAAAGAGAGAAAGAGAGAAAGAGAGAAAGAGAGAAAGAGAGAAAGAGATAAAGAGAGAAAGAGAGAAAGAGAGAAAGAGAGAAAGAGAGAAAGAGAGAAAGAGAGAAAGAGAGAAAGAGAGAAAGAGAGAAAGAGAGAGATAAAGAAAGTATAGATTTAAAAAAAACGGGGGCGAGGGCGAGGGCGAGGGCGAGGGCGGGGGCGAGGGCAAGAGCGAGAGACAATACTAACTAGAATTGTCAGTATTACATAAGGCTTTGGGTTCTCAAGGTTGAACCTCACACCTTGGGATGTTCCCACTTATACTAACAGTCCTTCATAGGGAGTATCATCGGGGGTACTTTGATTCCTACTAAGGGCTGGTAGTATGAGGGGGAAGATCCCAACTCAAACCCGAAACCTCAAAACCCTCGACCCTCAACCCTAAACCCTAAACCCCGACCCTGCCTCGCTCAAGCCTGGCTGGCATGTGGGCTCGTTCCATCTGAGTTCGCCGAGTCGGGGAGACCGTGGCGAACGCCGGGCCTATAGCCCAAGAGGGCTTCAGGACTTCGGATGTGTATGAACTTAACTATCGGGGTTTAGGGTTTAGGATGTTTATGAGGGTATAAACTTCATTATGGGGATTTAAGGTTTAGGATGTTTATGAGGGTATAAACTTAATTATAGGGAGTTTAGGGCTTAGGATGTTTATGAGGGTTCAAGTATAGGAAACGCAAGGCTTTCAGGGGCATGGTTCTCTGAAGTCTGTTCCGTTTTGGGGGTTGCTTCTGTACTACAGAGCCTTAAACTTTAGGTGTCCACCGGCCAAGCCAGAAACAGCGGCCGCGAATCCCCCAAGAGTGTTGGACTTGCGCCTTTACACAACAACCCCTCAAGGCCTTCGAATACTAGCACAATAACGTGGGAGTATTGCCGTAAATGGACTATATATTCATCCTAATGGGAACATCAATATCTCTATTGACTACAGTAGGGTCTTTGTACAGGGGAGTAGATTCCCAGCCATCGACCCCATGCCCCCCCATACTCCCCTCAGCACCTTAATAAGTAAAAATACTCTTACATGTGCATCTCCTTGGGTTTTAATAAACAAAGAGAAAGATAACACTAAGGAAGCTATAGTTCCCCAGATTGCCCCCCTAAACCCGAAAACCTAAACCCTAAGAAATATGACGAACCACGGCCCTCCTCGTGCCCAGGCGAGGATGCCACCCAGCAAGCACGCCCTGATGACAGAGCCAAGCACACACTCGGGCGGGATTCATAAGGGGTTTAGGGTTTAGGGTTTAGGGTTTAGGGTTTAGGGTTTGCCTAAGGATCGCTAGAGTGTAATCAGGGATTCGCTGGGGCGTCCAACAAGGTCAAGGTTTACTAGGGTTTTGCTTTGCATCAGCTGTAGGGTTAACAAGGGCAAAAATGGCTTGAAAATAGGTTCAATAGGGTTTCACAAGCCCTATAAAGCCTCTCAAAGCCTGCCTCGAGAGCTGCTCGCGAGGGTAGCAGGTGCAAGGTGCCCTCATGGGGCTTCTCAGGGCAAGTGTCTACTCTCAAGGCTGTTGACCTCCCCCCCCACCCCCACCCCTCCACCCCACCCCCCCCCCCTTCTCCACGCTGCGCCGCATGACTATCTTAGTTATCTTCTTTGCAAGATGGCCTTGTCCGGAACGATAATAGCGTGCTGCCGATGCGATGACCGCGGCCCATGAACGCGCTCTACATGGGACAAAGCATGATACTAAACACGAAGCAGCCTTTAGGGTTTAGGGTTCAGGGTTTAGAAGAAAATCCCTCCAAAGGAATTCGCACACAGTGCCCTGCACCACGAATCTAGGAACTCAGGTTTAGTAGGTATCTGGCACTCGCTGTGCGATCCAAGACAATTGCGGGAAGGCAGGTCAGCAACAACTGCGACCTTTCACGAGGTTCAATAAAGGTTTTCTGGACATGCTGGGCATCTTAAAGGAGGGGTCTGGGCAGGATTCAGGTTTGGATTCGGGCACTTGCCTGACGCCCACATGCGGCCGTAACCCCCTAAACTTCGGATCGGAAGACTTTTTGATCACTTGCTGCTTCAAGCGTGCCCTGTGTGGAGTCACAGACCCAGCACCCGAGGCACAGCAGAGAGGACGTGCTGCCTGACCTGATTACGTGATTGCGTACTTCGCAGGTCGTGTGTCCCCGAGTCACTCAGTGCAGCCCCAAGCAGGCCGAAACACCCCTAAATCGTCCCAAAACCCTAAACCCAAAACCAAAACTGTAGCGAGCTGCGGGCGCTGCGATGAGCAGCAGCGTGCGTGCTGGTGGCGACAGCACCTGCCAGCTCCGGCGACAGTCGCAGCGAAGGAGCTCCGCTGGCTGCACCGCGCACGACAGGCGTGCTGGAGCAGGCGAGAAATGATGACCCTAAACCTTTGGGTCGGAACGGGAGAGCCCTTTAAGATTTCGGATTTAGTTTAAGATTTAGGATTTTCAGGGCCCTTTCTGGGATTCAGGATTTAGGGTTCAGGGTTTGGGTTTAGGATTTAGGATGTAGGGTTCACACCAAAGGCCTCCAAGGACCTTCTTGACTCTAAGGCCTCAAAGGCGCCACGTGCGTTGGGCTTATCGGGCCCGGCGTCGCGCGCGCGTGACGCGCGTCACGCGTCTCTGCGACGAGGCCGGGGGGAGCGTCCTGGGGCGCCTTTTTGAGAAAATGGAAGCCCACCCGAAACCATGGATTTCTGTACTGAGGAACCGCAATTTTGGTGCCTCGAGAACTTGATCTGCGGCAGCCCGGTCCCTAAACCTTGGATGGGGCTGCAAGTGGTCTAACCTCAAACCATCGATTTTTCTACTAAATTTCGAGATTTGTTGTATGGGTCCGGGCAAATCCTGGGATCCCTCCCTTTTCGGGCCTGGGAAACCCCTACGGCATCTGCGCCAGACCATTCCCTAAACTTTGGATATATGGAAACCCGACCAAGGTAATAAATTGGGTGGGCGGGTTGGGAAGGACCGTGACCTTGGCGCACACCACAGCACACGTCCCGCGTGCTGGTGGTGTGCGCGGAGCATACGACGCACCCTAAACCCTACACCCTAAACCCTAAACCCTAAACCCTACACCCTAAACCCTAAACCCTAACCCTAAACCCTAAACCAAAGTTTGAAGGCTGCCCAAAGCAGCTCCTTTCTAGGATGGCCCTCATAAAAAAAAAAAAACCTCTGAACAAAATTGCTAAACATGATCCTCTTAAACCAAATAGTAGGATTCCCTAAAAAAAGGATCCCAAACAGGCACCCTAATTTCGGGAACCACTATCTAAACGAAACAGGACCCTCTGAATAACCCTGTCAGAGAAACTAAACCCTAAACCCTAAGCCCTAAACCCTAGACCCTAGACCCTAAACCCTAAACCCTAAACCCTAAACCCTAAACCCTAGACCCTAAACCCTAAACCCTAAACCCTAAACCCTAAACCCTAAACGCTAAACCCAAAACCCTACACGCTTATTTTTTAGGGATATGGGCACTGAGCCACCAACCAGGAGTGACTCGAGGGCAGCGCCGAGGACACGTTGAAAAGATGTGCACACCGCGCCCCACTTTGATGGGTTTAGGGTTTAGGGTTTAGGGTTTAGGATTTAGTGTTCAGAGTGGTTCTACAAGAAGCTTTAGGGTTTACCTTGCTGGGATGGTGGGCAGCGATCTCTGGCCACTCCCACAGGGACGAGTTTAAAATCTCAAAGGCTTCCCTGCCGAAGTTCTGGGGCTGAGGCACCGCCGCAGAAGCCTCCCTAAAAGGCTCAGGGTTTTTTGGGGTGCCAGGTTTTAGGGTTTTGGGGGTTTAGGGTTCTTGGGGTTTAGGGTTTTTGGCAAATTCAGGGTTTGGGGTTTTTGGGGTTTAGGGTTTGTGGCCAAGTACTTCTAAGCAGGTGGTGGTTCATACCCACAAAACATGTTTTTTTTAACACTCAGATCCTCAAAATTTTTGGGTCTAAAGCTTCCCAGGCAGGCGCTTGCAGAAGCAGCTGCGTACTCTAGAGGCCTTACATAATTAGAGTAGGTTTTTCATTTAATTTTCATTTTTTGTTATTACTTTTTTTTTTTTTGGGGGGGGGGGGGTTGTTGATAGTATACTTATGACATAGGGACCATAAGGGCAATATGATTGCGTAGGGACCATAAGGGAATACTATTTTCTACGGACCATAAGGGAATACTACTAGTAACTGTTCCGACCCCTATGTTACTGCATTCCATTGCCGGACCTCCGTCCCATCTCAGGCCGTCTCCAGCTGCATCTCATGATGGATCACCTTGACCTGAGAATCAGCAGCATCTCCGGCGCTGAGGTTTTTGTTCATTTGTTCAGGTGGTAGGTTCTTGTTAGGGTCTGAACCCCTAAGCCCTAAAAACCCTAAAAAACCCTAAAAACCCTTAAGACCCTGAAACCCCAAAAAAAACTATAAACACCGTAAACCCTGTAAACCCCATAAACCCCATAAAACTCCATAAACCCTATAAACCCTAACTAGACACTTTTAAAACCCTAAAAAGAACCCTAAAACCCGGGTACACCTCTCTGCTCAAGAAGCGCGTCACGAAGCTCCCGGGGGCCCCTAAACACTAAACCCTAAAACCCTAAACCCATCTAAACCCATCTAAACCCATCTAAACCCATCTAAACCCATCTAAACCCATCTAAACCCATCTAAACCCATCTAAACCCATCTAAACCCATCTAAACCCATCTAAACCCATCCAAACCCATCTAAACCCTAAACCCGAAACCCTAAACCCCAAACCCTAAGCCCTAAACCCTAGAATAGGGTGCTGAGGGCCCGGACGGCCGGCAGGCCCTTGGTGGGGCACGGGGGCTCGTTCAGGTTCACACCTCGGCTCGGTGGCATCCGTTTAGGGGTCAGGGTTTAGGGTTTAGGATTGAGGGTTTAGGGCTTAGGGTTTTGGATTCAGGGTTTAGGGTTTAGGGTTTAGGGTTTTGGGATACACGTGAACCAAGAAAACTCGACTGCATCCACTCTTGCAGACATCTGACAGCGACTAAGTCTTCATGCCGCTGCATGATGACCGGAGGAATGCGAGCTTGCGACATGCTGTACTCTTTCTCTACAATACTTCTTAGCTGCGAGATAGCGGGCTGTTCTCGAGCCATTCTTGCCCAGACATGCACACGACTTGGCGACACCTCGTCGCATGATGCTGCATAATTACCCTCTGCAAGTGGTGGCATCCCTTTACCGTCTTCAGGCTTCCTTTAAAACACACGCCGCGGCACAGGCGAGGACGAAGCAGATGGCCGACAGCACGCAGCAGAGGGCGATGAGCCCCGCCGCCGCGGCGCGGCGCCAGGGGCGCGCGGTGGGGCCCACGACCTACCCAGCAAGAAGGGAAGAGCGGCTCCAGAAACCTTGAGCAATATTGAGCCCGTGGTGAGGGCTTGGGGGGGGGAAGAATAGGGCAGAGTTAGGGCACATTCAGGGTTTGGGGTTTGGGGTTTAGGGTTGAGGGTGTAGGGCTTAGGGTTTGGGGTTTAGGGCTGAGGGTTCGCTGCATGTCGCTCCCCCGGCCTTGTACCAGAAAAGCGCAGGCAGGATGAAGGCTATGAGGAAGCTTACCTCGGAGCTCGGATCGTCCGCCAGCGGACGAGCATGACACTAGAATGATCTACCCTACATCCCCCTACACATACCCTTTAAGGGATTGTGTCGGGTATGTACCCTATTTTCCCTCATTTTCTACTAGGAACCAGGGGGTAGCACTGGGTGTGCGTGAAGGTCTGACTCCACGGCCAAGGCTCTGTGCTGCCAATCACGGACCAAACGACCATGATGCTCTTCATGACACAGCTCACAAGCAGAGATGTTCCCAGCAGAAGGGTTGTAAGCACCTGGGGTGCCGCACATGGCGCAAGTGAACAGCTGAGCAGCTCTCCAAGATGTTTAGGTGCAGGGAACTTGTGGCTTGGAGCACAGCCACTCCCCAGGCCGAACTCCCGAAAATCCCCCAACTCTCCCCCTTTTTTATAAGCCGCATGCTGCACAAGCTTAGTGCCTGTGCTCAAAGGACTTCCTTCAGGGAGCCTAGGCACGCCCTGCTGGTAGTGGAGCCCACCAAAGACCGAAAGCGTCCCCCGTCCCTCATGAGGAGGCTTTAGGGTTTAGGGTTTAGGGTTTAGGGTTTAGGGTATAGGGTTTAGGAGAATTAGGGGGAGGAGAAACTTTCCAGGGGATCCTTTCTATTTCACAAGCAGAGCAAGGCAACCTTGAACCTAAACACACCAACACACACAACACAGACCCGTGCTACACCCTACCCGGCCATGCCAAGCCTCGACCCCTAAACTCTGCGAGGGCTTAAACCCTAAACCCTAACCCCAAACCCTAAACCCTGAACCCTAAACACTAAACCCTAAACCCCAAACCCGAAACTCTGACAGGGCTTTGGGAACCACAGGTCTGTTTGAAGCCGGCGTGCAATTCTTTGGCAGCTGGTGGGCTCAATAGCGCCCTGCTGCATGGCCTCTTCTTTGGGAAGGAAGGTGTCGAAGACGTGCCTGAAGGTCGGGAAACTCAAAAAAAAGAGGGAACCCCCCTCCCCCCCTGCCAGGGGGGGGGCCCCTCATTTTGAGAGGCCCCTGTGGTTATAGACATGCGCCTATGGCTTGCATGGGGGTATACATCTGGACAACCCCAGCAAACCCAGCACCCAAAACCCTGCGCAAGAAGATACATAATTTGGGTTGAGTGAAATCTCGAGACTTGCAAGGCGAGCTGCACGTCAGCTGCGTTCCTCCGCAACAGGCAAGTTTCTCGACAAGCTGCGGGCGAAGGGAGACATGTCGTTGAGTCGAGTGCGAGGATGATGTGCATAAACGCACGACACGGCAGGGTTCTGCCCTGATAAGTTACGAAGAACCCGGCCCACACCCTAAGCCCAAGCACTTGGACACTTGGACTTGGGTGCCTTAGGCCTTAGGCAAGCTCATGCAAGGTCTCCTTGCACCGCCATTCTCACTGCGACCTCCGCGAGTGTCCTGCTGGCGGCGTGCAATACAGGAGCCGAAAAAAAAATACCCGTCTCATCCCCTCACTAACACAAGCCATAAACCTGAGATGCCCCACTCAATACTATTTCAGCACTGCTGCTACAGCAACGTGATAAGAGTTCGCCGAAGGCGATTTCGGCACAGCTCTCCTGGCGGAGGTAGACGTGCACGCACGCCTGAGGAGGTGACGATGGTGCGGAGGACTGCCTCGAAGGGGAGGAGGATCGCTGCCTGCAACCCCAAAGGGTTTAGGGCTTAGGGTTTAGGGTTTGGGGGGGTTCCCGAGACTCATAAATCCAATACAAACTACGGACACCCCGGAGTTTTGGCTTGGGGCCAATCCAGTAATTAAAGGGATATTTGCAAGCCACAGCTAAGAAAGCCAAAAAAGTGTTCTTCCGCAGATGTATTGTGGATATGTTGCATCAATTTAGCGCATCGTTTTTGCAGCTGTGTTGCCTTTCAGGGCTGCTTTGGTTGCACACTGTTTGCAGAATTGTTGCAGATTAATACGTTTGAACTGAAAAACTGCTTCGATTTTGAAGCACACGGAATACATGAGAAAGTGCGTAAACCTGTGCACAAAGCATGACAGACGTAAAGCATGCGCAACACGTTATGCGAACAAAAATGTGCAACACTTCAGCAGAACTGACTATTTCTGAGTATGCATTCGTTGGCTCTGATCATCATATAACCCGATGACCCTGAACCCTAAACCCTAAACCCCAACACATAAGCTCAGGCTCCAGGTGCACCTGCCACTGAAACCTTTGTCCCAAGTACCATTTGGGTACTTTTGGGGGGTTTGGGTTATGGGGTTTATAGAGGTTTACAGAGTCAGGGCTATGTTGCAAAGAACTCTAGGGTTTGCTGGGTGATCGCCAGCCAGCCACAAGGCTCCTCAAGCATTTTTGCTTGCCCAAGTCGCAAATGCAAAGAAACAACAGTCTTATCAAACAGCGGCGGCAGGAAGGAACAACAACCGGCAGTTTACTCTTCCTGCAAAGGAACCAAAACGCTCGTTCTACTCTTCAGATATGAAGGCTGTTCGCCTTTTTCTTGTTCGAGCCAAACAAACTTACCTTGATGCTTCTTAAGAAAGACAAAAAGCTCGCAACTCTTCTTGAGAGATAACAGAATTCTCTTCAGAAGCAAGAAAGACCCTTCATTTCTTTAGAAAGCATCGTCTGTTCTTCTTGCGGGACATGAACACATCTTCCTCTAAGGGGGCTACTATGATAAGGTCTTGGGGGGGGTTATTACTGCATTCAAATTCTAAAGGGACCTTAGGGGAATACTAGTAGCCCCGATATATTAAGGGGACAAGGGGAGCATGCTGGCCTCGAGAGTCTCGGATCCCCCACGCTGACGCGCGGCAGCCGCTCCGCCTGCCCCACTTCGTTGGTGAGGTCGTTCGTTGAGGTCGAAACGATCTCCATGCTGAAGGAGCCAGAGCTGTTCCTTTTTTGCATGTGGATGTAGGATGTATAGGGTTCAGGTGGTTCTCCATGATAAGGGTCCTTTTGAGGGGTCCCTGTATTTAAGGCGCTGTACTATGTAGGGACTCAAAAACTTAAGGGAACCTAACTTAGAGAACGACTCATGCTGGGCTCCGGGGTTGAACTGTGCACGGATGCAGTGCAGGCTCCATCTCACGGGCGTTCGAGGTGCTAGGTTCTCAAATTAATTTAGGAGCAGCAAGTAATTATGGGACATCCTCTTTCATCTCTTGAGGTTTGTAAGGGAACCTTTCTTACTTAGACAAAAAAAGGGAGTCCTGGGCTCACTCCAAGCAGCTCTCGGGGGCCATCGCTTCCCTCCGGGAGCGGCGGCTCGGCCGCCTTCACGCAGCCGGAGCCGCTCAGGAGCCGGAAGAGCGCGTTCCGGCACGGCTGGCAGATGAGGGGGAAGTTCAGCATCAAGACCTGGCCCAGCTTGGGGGCCCCCAGGCAAAGTTCCGCAGAGCTGCCCCCTGGACCTGCCTAAGAAAAAAAGGGGTGTGTATAGCGCATGGCATCAGAGGAAGCGGCAAAAGGGCCGAGGTGCGTGAAGCAAGAGAAAGTGTGATAAACTAACTATCGCACTGACACTGGGCCAGGCGGACATTCTATCGCCAGTGGTCCCGTAAACCAACTTCTTCCTGCAAGCGAAATGATGGAGTACCGACTCTGATAAAAGCTAACACCCCGATCAAAACTTAAACCCTAAATTCCGAAACCTGCGCTAGGGATTAGGGTTTAAGGGTTTAGGGCCCAATGAGCACTGACCACCCAAGACCTCTGTCTTTACCAGGCCGGCCCTTGAAACCCTTCTGGAATACTTCTATCATCAGGCCCACTGGAACCCAGTAAGATCCAGTAAGGGAAGCTGCATAATATGCAAGGGCCCATCCAGTATCAGGAGCCGCAATCCTAGAACCCCCTAAACCCTAAACCCTCAACCCGAAACCCTAAACCCTAGAACCCATGAAGCCCGTGTTAAAAGGCACGAGCTCTGGGGCGGACCATACCGAGGGCGACTCTGGCCACGTTGATGAGGTTGTCCTCCATTTCAGGCGTTTCGGGCTTCATCCGGATTACGACTTTAGGGTTTAGGGTTTAGGGTTTGGGGTTTAGGGTTTAGGGTGTCCCTACTTACTATCTAGCGAACCACAGCCAAGGGAACGGGCTTGGGATAATCTTGTTATCGTTGCCAGGGATAATCTTGTTATCATTGCCAGGAATTCTGAGGGAAGCTCTTCTGGGTTCAGCGAGCAGTTGAACTTCGTTAGTATGTAGGGCACAGTTTTTTGAAGGTTCAGGGGGTAAGGGTACATGGAGGGTTGAAGGTCACCATTAAGTCCTAAACCCTAAACCCTAAACCCTAAACCCTAAACCCTAAACCCTAAACCCTAAACCCTAAACCCTAAACCCTAAACCCAGACCACTCCCTTCCTCCGAGGGGAAGTTCAGGAGGACGTTGCCGCAGGTGTAGCAGCCAGCAAAGATGTAGCCACAGATGCTGACGAAGAGGTATATCAACTCGGAAACCAGGATTTCGTGTTTTGTTAGGATTTAGGGTTAATAGGGCTTAGGGCTTAGGGTTTAGGGTGTAGGTTCAAACCAGGTGTCTACAAAAATGCTTACAACTTCACGCCCGAGTCACCACAGCATCCACACTCCAGCACCCTGAACACTGAAGACCCCAAAAAGCGCCCCAAAAGTCAGTTCATGTTCGAGCTTCTGAACAACCCCTACACTCCCTCAAGGCTGCGAATCAAGGGGCCGAGGTCAGCGTGAGAGTGACGAGGATCACCCGCCGCATGCGATGGCGTGTGGGCCGGGCCAGCTCTTGGTGTGTCGGCAGGGCATTGAAGTGGCACCTCGGCCACTTGACTGCTAAAAAAAAAAGTAAGCATACTACTCCTCCCAATTTAGCAATATGGGAAAATCTGTTTCCCATGTTGAGTCGTCCGCAAGCCCCCAACTCTCGTAATTTTCAGTGCCTAAACCTTATACACCGACTTCGTTTACTTGAACCTTGAACCTGAAACCTGTCTTGGGTTTAAGAGGCCGCATTGTGACCGAGACCCGCCAAGGGTGGACCTTTTTTCAGGGTTTGGGGTTTACGGATGCAGGAGCTTCAATTTCGCAAGAGACCAGGGCTTAGTTTTTGTTTTTTTTTTTTTTTGGGTGGGGGGGGGGGGGGGGGGGGGGGGGGGGGGTTGAGGGTTTATGGGGTCCAGAACTTACAAGGTTTACCACCATCCTCTCCCTCCAGTGCGGAGTCCCTCAGAGCCCAAGGCACAAAAAGGAGACCCCAAAGATGGGAAGAGCGTAGAGCGCCTTTGCCTTGGATTTTCAGAAGCAGGGTCTAGGGTTTAGGGTCAGTGGTCTCTCGTTTTTGGGGGAGGGGGGAAGGGGGAAGGGGATGCTGCTGCAGAAGTTGCCGATGGAACGGTGGGAGCCCTAAATCCTACATAAACCCTCGACCCCGCCCCCATTGGTCGGAAAAGGCAGAAGATCTCCAAGTTGCCCAGTCCTCCGGCCACAGGTTGTAGTTCGGCATCACCTGCACGTTAAAGAGAATAGGGTTTGCAGGGTTTAGGACTATTTAGGGATTTCAGGGTTAGGGGTTTAGGAGCTGCGGTTTAAGAGAAGAGGGTTTATAGGGTTTAGGGATTTCAGGGTTTAGGAGAACAGGGTTCATAACTTCCAAGTTTATTGGGTTTAGGGATTGCAGGGGGTAGGAGAAACTGGCTGCAAGTGCTCCCCCCGACCTTCGGAGGGGGGGCGAAGCGCCTCTCCCCGTGAATAAGGTTTAGGGTTTAGAGGGATTTCGGGTTTAGGGATTAGGGTTTAGGGTTGGGGGGGGGGATGTAGGGTTTAGGGATTAGGGTTTAAGGTTAGGGGGGGGGGGGGGGGGGGGATGTAGGGTTTAGGGTTGAGCGGCCGAAATCGAAGATGCCTGCAACTATCTGCAACTCGTCGTCTTGGGACACCCAGCCTCACCACTCTTTGGGGCGCCCTGGGATTCCCATCAACAAGTGGGTAGTTCTCTAGATTCCTAAACCCTAAACCCTAAACCCTAAACCCTAAACCCTAAACCCTAAACCTAAACCCTAAACCCTAGATGGGGGTCCCTTTTGGGGTCCCCTAACATAGTGCGGCACCGTTACAAGACGGACTCCAAAAAGGGACCCCACATTTAAACACACTACCCAAGTAATGGCGTCAGAACCGGCCCTTGATGTCAGATCTCTAAGGCTACCAGCTCTCTAAACCCTAAACCCTAAGCCCTAATCCTTGAACCCAAAACCCGCTCAAGACGTCCCCTCTGTCGCTCTATGCATGCCCCCTTGCACCTGCACCATACGGTTCAGGTGACTTGGCATCTGGACCTGTCAAAAAGAAGCTTCTGGTTTAGGGTTAAGGGTTTAGGCTTTAGGGTTTCGGGTGTCGCGCAATCTATGTCATCTATGTGGGACATGCACCTGTATAAGGGCCTGAAAAGCCCCTGTCAGTGTACGCCACGACACACAGAACCCCTGCGTCCCAAGGGCCTCCCAGCACCCAAAGCCAACAATAGATAAGTTTAGGGTTTAGGGTTTAGGGTTTAGGGTTTAGGGTTTAGGGTTTAGGGTTTAGGGTTTAGGGTTTAGGGTTTAGGGTTTAGGGTTTAGGGTTTAGGGTTTAGGGTTTAGGGCCCAGTTTGTGCAAGAACAAAGCGGCGCGGAAGCAGAGGGATGCTTGTCGGGGTAGCCTGCTCCAGGCCCAAAAATTTCTGCGACCCCGAAGATCTTGATCAGTGGAGTTGGGGTTTAGGGTTTAGGGTTTAGGGTTTAGGGTTTAGGGTTTAGGGTTTAGGGTTTAGGGTTTAGGGTTTAGGGTTTAGGGTTCAGGGTTTAGGGTTTAGGGTTTAAGGTTTAGTGTAGACCCTAAACCCCAAAACCCCAAAACCCTAAACCCCGACGGCTCCGAAGGTGGAGTCTCGCTCCCCGCCTGGATGGTGTGCTCGTGCCCCAGCGACTCGAAGGCACGGTAGCCAACCACTGCACCGACCACGATCACCTTGGGGGGGAAGGGGGGGGGGGGGTGATCGACAGTATATAGTTTCTAGGGGCCTAAGTAGCTAGAACAGGGTTTGGGGTTTGGGGTTTAGGGTTGTCATCTAGGGGCCTTCGGAATTAGAATAGAGCCTGGGGTAGCATTAAAAAGGGACCATGAGGGAATACGATTTGCGATGATTTCGACCCCTAGACTAACCTGAACCCTTCCCAAGCACCCGATATTGCCCGAAGCCACCCCCGACCTCATAGGTTTTGAAAAGCCTCAGGTTTGCGTAGGTTTAGTAATTAGTTTAGGGTTTAGGCGTTTTAGGGTTCAGGGCCCGGCCCACAAAAGCTGAGCTAGGAATGGTTGAGGAGCCCTAGCCAGAGACTCCAGTGTCCCTTGATTTTCGGGAAGATTATAGCAGGACCCCACTCTCATTTTGAGGGCTTTTCCCTTAAACCCTACGTAAACCCTAAACCCACTTAGGGGATAGTGGAGCCTTCCGGGACCCTGATCCCGTCACCCGCTGTCCTTCAGGGAGCCGCCTCTGCAACGGTTTCTTAGGGTTTAGGGTTTAGGGTTTAAGGTTTAGGGTTTAGGGTTGAGGGTTAGGGGTTTAGGGTTTGGGGTTTAGGGTCTGGGGCTCTACTGTACCGGGCACCCCGACGCTGGCGACGCTCGCGAAGCACATGAAGCGCAGGGCGGAGAGGCTGCCTTAGGTTGAGGGGCCTATAGCTCTCTGTACATGGGGTTTTAAAAGTAGGGGTACCCTCTTTTCATAAGGAATCCTACTATTTGGGTTTTCATTTTTGGGGTCCCCTATTTTTGTACACTCCCACATCGAACTTTTGCATTTGTACACACACATTTTGGTGTTCGCTGCATTTCTTCTTTCCTTGTGCTACTGGGATGTTTCTTGGATTTGCTCTGTTTCCGGGGGTTGGTTGTATTTGGGTGCTTCGGCCTTTCGGCATCCTTCCGTGATGTTTACGGTCAGTCCAGCTTGTTGCGTTCTTTTGTTATTAGAGGGTGGCCCCCTAAAGGTCTCATCTTTTAAAGCCATCAGAATCTACATCCTTAGCCTTCGCTGCCTGCGTACAATGGATCCCGCAATATCGACAAGTTGGCAGAAACAACGGCTGCTCCTGTAGCCTAAACCCTAAACCCTAAACCCTAACCTTAAACCCTAAACCCTAAACCCTCAACCCCAAACCGGGAAGCGCATCTGGGAGTTCGGAGTTGTTGGGGCTTCGGATTTCGGGTTTGGCTTCATCGGATACAGGGCTCCGCCCTCAGCAGGTGTCTGTCGGGCCGAGCCCAAAACTACAATCCTAAACCCTAAACCGGAAACCCTAAGCCCCAAACTCTAAGCCCTAATGAAATCCCAAAATTCATGGTGGCCAAGGTTCTCCTGAAGCACATGGGCGAAAGGAACAGAGCGGCGACGCAAACAACCTGAATCGGAGAGTCATGCGCAGCGCGAGGGTTTAGGGTTTAGGGTTTAGGGTGTAGGGTTTAGGCTTTAGGGTTTAGTTTTTAGGGTTTCGGGTTTAGGGCCAGACACAGAAGTGTGGTACATGACGATGGAGAGACAAGGCTGATGTGGCACAAAAAAATCCCCCCCGGCACACCCCCCCAAACCCCTGAACCCTCAAAACCACCAGGGCCCAAGGCAATCCGCCGGGTCGTCTCCGGAGTGTAGGCCGTGCGTAAGCCGGGCCTCGAGCAAGAGGGGGGATTTTGGGGTTGAAGGTTTAGGGGAACGGCTTAGCATTGGGGTGGCCCGTAGACTCAACCCCCTATGATGATGGTTTTGGGTGGAGCTTGCGGATGTTCTGCAGCCTAGTCG
The DNA here is from genome assembly GCA_905221605.1 of Symbiodinium natans. NCBI lineage: Eukaryota > Dinophyceae > Suessiales > Symbiodiniaceae > Symbiodinium > Symbiodinium natans. The sequence goes on along the minus strand of CAJNDS010002600.1, from coordinate 319,697 downwards.
CGTTTTCGGGTACAAGCACTTTACTTCATTTCGAGCTGGGAGGTTGCGACAACTTTGCTGCTTGAGGCACCGCAGCAAGCTTAAGTCTTTATCTGCATTTATCTGCATTGCCCCTCCACCTTGTGCTGACAGCACAAGACGCCCCCCCCCCCCCCCCCCCCCCCCCCCCCCCCCCAAAAAAGAAAACCCTAAGCCCTAAGCCCTAAACCCTAAAACCCCCGATGCAGCTGCTAGGTCCGACTCAAGGGCTGACGGATTGTCACTGAGAACCTTGAATTTCAGGAGTTTAGGGTTTAGGGGTTTAGGGTTTAGGGTTTAGGGTTTAGGGTTTAGGGTTTAGGGTGAGTCACAGACCTGGGTGATGTTGGGCTTTCTCCAGGCTCATGCCTGAGAGGAGATGCGCCTTCGTTTCATGGTGGGGCTGTGACCTCAGGTCCGTGACCTCAGCATGCCCCCCCGGCGAACTGCGAGCACCAGGGTCGTGGAGAAACGCTTGTTGTGCACGCCGTTGCGGGCATATAGCAATCGCACGACCTCGACGGCCTCGTTGCAAGGCTTGCGCTCCTCATTCGTAGCACCCTGCTGCATCGCACGGGGTGTTAGCCGGACTCAAGGTTCAGGGGGTAGACCTTGCAAACTAAAATGAACCCTAAGATTCCCTAAACCCTAAACCCTAAACCCTTAACCCCTAAACCCTAATTCCTGAAACCCTTCACTGCCACGCAGAACATTCTGAGTTGCATGCGCGATCAGCTCAGCCACTGGCACCTGAAGATTCAAACTTATGCAGGCCTGGCTACAGTACCATCTCACGAAACGCCGAAACTTACTAATTACGAGTAGGGTTTAGGGTTTAGGGTTTAGGGTTTAACAGACTGAACACACACCTTCTACCTGTTTGCCAGCGGGTTTTTGAGGTCCTGGCCAAGAGATCGGTGAGCAAGACAAAGTAGGCGATCTTCGTCAACCAGCAGATCATGAAGACCAAGGCCTTCAGGACAGTTGCGTGAGTGTGAGCTAATCGTCAGCATGCTCCCACCGAAACTGGCATAGGCGGGTGCATGGCTCAACAAAGGGCCCATGCAAATCAACAGCTTCTCTAAGTGCTGGGCGATCGTCGCCTGTAAGTGCAGAGCAAGCATGACAAGCCCACTCAACTTTCCATGTGTTCAAAGCAGCTTCCCGCGATTCTGCGTGTATCCATTGTGACGTAACATCCAGATACACTTACTGGTACACTTAATACGTGCTTTTAGTAGGCCGGAAACTGGGAGTGCATTCGAGTGCTATGCACACGAACCTTCTGGCTGACTTCGCCGAAAGCCGCGTGGCCCACCAACTCAAAGCTATCCCGGCCTTCTCATGCAGTACATGGTTTAGGGCTTAGGGTTTAGGGTTTAGGGTTTAGGGGGCTTCTTGGGGCAGATCCAGCTGAGCTTGAGATGCATTTGTCTTGCTCTAAGGCAGCTCTTGGCTGGCACTGCCAGCTCATTCCACTTCGCAGAGCCGTTGTGTGGCATCGAAGCAGGAAGGGGTGGCATCCACCCCCATTCCGGATTGGGATTTGGGTACTCTATCCTCCCAAAATCCCTCTTCTTTGTGATCCGCAGTGCGAAGTTGCTTCTGCGACTTTGCCCCAAACTCGACTACCTTTCCGACTTGGCTTTGAGGCTGCGACCTGTCGCCCTCGCGCAGTCCACAAGCATGGAGAGAGTCCACGCCTCATCGCACAGCTGGCCGAACACAACAGCATGGCACACAGCATGTCTTGTGGACATTGCTAACCATGCCAGATGTTGACCGCGGCGAAGTTAGAGGAAGAGGAGCGGCTGGAATTCTAAGCAAGCATGCAATTGGAGGTCGGAGGTTGGGACTTCCGGAAGCTGCATCAGCAGTCCAGATTCATGTCTATACTCCCCTTAGAACCTTAATAGCCTTAATACAAATAATATATATAATATCCTCTTGGGTGTTATATACACAAAAATACAAAACACTTCACAAGGGGGATATGGATGCAGATGGCGAACTCTGCAGCTTTGTACATCGGCGCCCTTCGCGCCTTGAATGCAACATCATGAACAAATTTTGGTTTTATCGGATGGTGGTGTTCAATATCATTGCAGCGGGCCTCCTGTGTGCGTCATAAGGTGAACTAGATGCTTGCATGGAACAACATCCAGCTCAACCGATCCTAGTCGTGAGCCTCTAGCCGAGTCCTGCTTCCCCACATCTTCATACGGAACGAACTGAGCATCAGTGCTCCAATAACCAGCGTGCTCACTTTTTGGGAAGCCTGAACTTGGTTGGGATGGTTGGCTGTTGGCTTCTCTTCGCACCGTAGTTCTTTCCGTATGCGGGTGTGTATTCCTGCCACAAACGCGCCCATGGCCAACTCGCTGCATTCTGGTGCCGTTCGGGCGTCATGCCGGAATGCAGACCTCCTTTGGGGTTGCCCAAAAAGCGACCCTCATTTGGGCTAATTATGTCTACCTATGGTTTGTTTTGGGGAGCTCTGAATATACGACCCCGTACGATGATATGATAGTAGGTACCCGAAATAGATCCTAACTTGTTATGTTAAGCCCTTAGGTAACTTCCAGAGCACTGACCACGTCTGCATTGGAGGGCGGTTCAGTTTAAGGGTGGAGGTTTTACTACACTCCCCTTAGAACCTTAACAAAACTAGTATTTTTAATATCCCTCTTGGGTTTTATATAAACAAAAAATAAATCCCAAGGGGGATTCAGGTTAAGGGTTTGGGGTTCCTGGCTGAGTCCCTGGCGCTGGCCACGGCGGAAAGCACCAAGCACATCGTCCCGAGCACCAAGCCGCACCTCAATAAAAACTTTGTTTAGGGTGTAGGGTTTAGGTTTAGGGTTTAGGGTTTAGGGTTTAGGGTTTAGGGTTTAGGGTTTAGGGTTTAGGGTTTAGGGTTTAGGGTTTAGGTTTAGGGTTTAGGGTTTAAGGTTTTTGTCCTAAGAGGCTCTTTGGGCTGCTTTGATGGTTTACGGTTTAGGGTTAGGGTTGTTGTGAGTACTTTTTGAGTGCTTCAGGTTTTCTAGAGATTCCAGGGGCTTTCTTCGGATGCGCTAAGGGAATTCAGGGCTTCAGACTTTTTTGGCGTTTGTATTGCTATTTGTTGTTATTTGTTTATGGGGTGTCGGGGTGCTTGTGGATTCTTGGATCATCAGGTTTCTAGATTTTCCGAGATTTTCAAGAGTGTCTAGCGCTTTCCTTTTCATTGATGTTTGAGGGTGTAGCGATGAGTTTATGGGAGTTTAGCCCCAAACAGTCACACGGTCCTGAATAGCCTGGCAAGCTTGACGTGGGGGTCCCTACGAAAGCGCGACCTTTGACCTTATCAATCCGAGGGCCAAGGGATGAAGACTCGCAGCCCCAAGATTATACCCCTAACGGTTCCCTTTCATGTACTCCGAATATGGCCCCTATGCTACCCTGAGGATCCAGTCCGCACCGTTCAAGTCCTATGGCACTTGGGATGAGAATCAGATGGTTTCCCTGGGCTTCTTCGATGAAGGCTAAACACTATACTAGGGCGGACGTCTTCTGAACCTCAGCGGAAAAAACTGTAGGAGATTCGCTGGCCAAAATGAATCGAGGGAAACGAGGGAGCTTCACCATGATCTCCTGTGACTAGACACTAGTCCTGTATACGTATATCTCTTGAGCAACGCTCACGGTCGGAACGCTCCAAGCGCTGAAAGGTCCCGGCTGGCTCATGGCAAAAGGTAGGGACAGGACGCCGCCACCTGGGCAGTTGCTAGGGCTGCCAGGGCGAGAGTTGAGGCACCTTGCAATCGAGGGTGGTTGCAACTGAGGCTCTCTGGTAACGACAGTTTCATTCACTCTCAGGGGTAGTTTCATGGTCCCTTAGTATGGGCCCTTAAAAGGGGACCCCTTCTATGCCTCTTCTATAATCTATGAAACCCAAGGGCCCACACATCAGAACCCGTTAACGCAGGTAAGGGGCCATATTGCGGGCCCGTGTGACCGTGTAGCTACCCTTAGATTCAGGCACCCAAAAGGGCCCCAAGCTTAGAACAGCCCCCCACCCCTTTGCCAAGGGATCTTGGCGGGTTTAGGGTTTAGGGTTTCGGGTTTAGGGTTTAGGGCTAGTAACGTCGCATCCGCAACAGCGCGGTTCCGCTGGTGGCTCCTTTTTTTGGTTCTGCTGACCGGTGGGGCACCCAACTGGCAGCCAGGTCAGCGAACCGAGACCTGAAGAAAGCTTCCTGCCCGATGAGATTCTTGGATTACTCATCTTATTACTATCTTATTCATATTACTAGTTTTATGACTAGTCCATGGTATTTACTACTATACTACAACATGACTATGTTGCTATATTGCTATGCTACGAAGTAACGATATTACTATGTCATCAGATCTAGACTCTGAAGAACTAAACCCACCGCCGCAGGAAGCATTTCATTCAGAAACAATTCCACCCGAGGCAACTTGTGTGCAGTATGTACAAACAGCACGTAGAGACACACGCCCAGAAGTCCAGCTCCCTCTTCGATCCTCATTTCCGAGACCAAAACTTGCCAAAGTCGTCGCAGATCGCATGTGCAAAGCTAGACAAAGTATCTTGTTGGAGTCTCCTCCCCTACAACACGTCGACCCTCAACGTAGCCCATGCCGAAGGCATGGGTCTCAGCCACGCCGAAGTGGACGCCGTACTCCCCCGCGAGGACGCCGAATTGTCCGTCCACGGACACGCGGGTGAAGTCCATGATGGACGGGTAGAGTGTGACGGTCGCAGTGGCTCCGGACTTGACATGAACCCGCTGAAATCCGAAAAGGATCTTCAAGGGCACGCCGTCCTTACCTGCAGAGGGTGGGGTGAGAAAACCGAGGACGACGTCGTCGGCGTCTCTGCTTCCCGTGTTGGTGACATTGACGACCTGACCGGCCGGATGGGAAACCGACCGAGGCACTGGACTAGGTTGAACTGTCTTGTCCCTACCCCAGGTGGACGAAGAATAGATTTCTGAATGCTGCCCAGACACGAACTCAGCAGCTCTGGACCAAGAAGTGCCAATCATGGCAGCCTCCACATCCCTACTGCGAGGGAAGACCTGGTTGGGGCCGTTCAGCTTTCCCAGCAGGCCTCCAAGAGCGTTCAGGGGCAGTGCGGAAGGCTGCTTCACGATGGCGTAGGTGAAGCTGGTGTACGAAAGCCCGAAACCGAAGGGGACGACAGCCTCACCAGTGTAGAATCGGTAGGTCCTCCCCGGATTGGCGCCTTTGGGGCATCTGCTCACATTGTGGTCGCTACAGTCCGGGCGCGCAAACTTGGAAGGGCCCGGGCGCATACCGAAGTCGAAGATGGAAATCTGGTCTTGGTAGGAGGACTTGTAAACCGTCTGGATGGTCCGTCCCGCAGGTGAGCTCTCACCAAAGAGGATCGGTGCCACCCCCAGCACGGCTACACTCGGCTGTCCCAGGTGCAGCACTGCACCGATCTTCGGGTTTGCCAGAATTGCAGACAAGTCGAGCGGCGTGGCAGTCATGGTCACCAGAATCACTGGCTTCTTGGCAGCTTCTGCGACCTTCTGAATGAGCGTCGCCTGCGCCGTCGTGAATGAGATGTTCTTTGCATCGTGACCTTCCGCGGACCAGGTTAGGTCAGTTCCCACTGCCAACCTGAGAATCTTCGTTCGAAGCACTAGACCCAAGAGTAACCCAGGAATAAATGGGTGCCCTTTTTTGGCTTAAAGAGGCTGATAAAGGAACCGAAACCCAAAAATAAGGAAATAAGGGCCTACTCTGGGTCCGAAAGCAAGAATCAGCCAGGACAACGGACATGACAGGTTGGTAGCGCAAGCCGAACCCCAAACATCCCGGAACCCAAACATCCTGCGCTGGTGCTAACGATTGCTACAGCCTGTATAACCTTTCAGCCGTTTAAATCCGGCAAGTGCTACAAACTTGTAATGCTTATATAGACCCTGCGAAAATTCCTAAAGAAGCCCGTCATCAACCCATCATCAAGCTCCTTTATAAGAACCGTTCTGAAACCCTTCATAATTCCATGAACCTACATAAACCTACACATACATGTATATGTATACATACAGAAAGAGTATAACACAGTATCACTATAAAGCGTATATAAATAGATAGACACATATTAAAGATAAACATGAAATATTTCAAATCAATGAACACAAATACATATACTACGGAGGCGTGTGTGTGTGTGTGTCAGTATAACATTTTCAGTACCTATATCCAGAAAAAGGCACATGTGGGGTGTCTATAAGTGCATAGAAAGTCTTTACCTGAAGGTGGCGGTCAACTTATGTGGTGTACGTTGGCACCCACGCCTCATGGACAACATGGATACGTAGCTTCGACAGAGCAAAGAATGAAATGTCACGATGCCTCAGGAAAATTATTCCACGCGATTCTACTAGCGCGGGACTAGCGTGATAATCCTCCTACACTTCATCACAAGATCGAGCTCTTCCGATTCAGGGGATGTCCTACATGCTGCGCTAACACGAGGTCATCACGTTTCGTGTGTGCCTTGTGTGTGCGCGCATTAGGGCACGCCTCATAGCAAAGAGGACAACCAATCTTGATTCCTTCAGCACCTTCTTGGACAATCTCCCATATACAACTTTAGAAGCACCTCAATGCGTCAGCCCTTTAGAGAAACCGGTAAAAGCCCAAACTGCCCTAAACCTTACACTTCTTAGCACTTCATCATTATGTTGACATGAAAGTCTACAGCCCTATTTACCTAAAACCTTTGACTTACATTAATCATATATATATATATATACATCATATGTATTTTTCTATACGCACATAACTTCTACTCCCTGTTAAGCCTTTACCTTCACCCCTTTGGCCCTAAATCCTTTACAGCCCCTGTAGGCCGGTGACACCACGGTGTCGGCTCCCCGAGCCACTTCCACGGCCGCCGGGATGCCGCTCTGATCTTCAGACAGGACGCTCCTTGAAATGCTGGGTTTAGGGTTTAGGGTTTAGGGTTTAGGGTTTAGAGTTTAGGGTTTAGGGCTTGGGGTTTGGGATTCTGGGGCATGTTCGGGTTCAGGGCTTGCTCTCCTTGCTTAGGGACTACGGGCTGGTTGTACTAAGAGTTTCCAGGTAGTTAGCAAAACAAAGGAAGTTCAAGAACCTGAAAATTTTGGGGTCGAAAGGGCTTACTAGGGCTCGAAGGAAGTTTAAGAACCTGAAAATTTTGGGGTCGAAAGGGCTTACTAGGGCTCGATTCGGGTCTAGGGTACAGGTTTGACTGAGAACTTCAGAGGGCTTGTGGGAACGGATCCTTAACATCCGAGATGCGGCACCCCAGGCGCACTGACCGTCTTGACCTTCCCCCCGCTGCTCAGAGCATCCAGGAGGGTGTAGAACCGATTTCCGCAGGGATGCTTTGGACCGTAGTATCCAGCGTCGCTCTGCGAGAGGTTTGTGTTCGGCCCGATCACGGCCACCGTGCCCACTGTCGAACTGTCCAGCGGGAGCGTGCCCTGCAGATTCTTGATCAGGACCGCACTCTGGCGAACTGCGTCCTGCGACAGCTTCAAGGCATAGTCGCTGCAAATTTCGTTCGTGGAGATACTGTTGAGAGGCCCTCGTGGATCGAAGTGTGACAGCCGCATGCGGACGCGGAAGAGCATCTTCAAACGTGCGTCAATATCCGCTTCTGTGATCAGCTGCTTATCCAGGGCAGACTGGGCATTCTGGGGCACAAAGGACACGCAGTCCACATCAGTGCCGGCATGGAGAACTGCCTTCACGGCCTCTTCAGCGGTTGCCGTGTAATGATGCGCGTTGAACACATCCTTGGGAACAGAATGAACACTCAAAGCTTATGGTTGTTCATGGCCCATAGGCTGCAAGCAACTCGGAATCAAAGTATATATATATAAAGATATTTTATAGGTATATATATATATATGAGATGTTCGAGGGTTTATTGATTCAATCGCCAAGAATCTGAGTCAGCATCGCAGTCGCTGGTGATGTAGCCATCGAAGCCCCAGTTGTCGCGGGCAACGGTCTGCAGCAGCCAGTCATTCGCGCACGACGGCACTCCGTTCACCGCGTTGTAGCTGCACATAAGAGACGTCACGCGGCCCTTCTCCACGCAGGTCTGGAATGGGCGCATGTACGAGTCAACCAAGTCCTCACAATGGGGCGCAGGCTCCGGCACTGCAAGCCCAATGCTTGAACCCCCTGAGCCCTAAACACCGCAGAAGCTGTGCAGCCCTGAACCCTAGGAAAGCCCCTACTGTCGCTAGGTAGCCTAGCAACCATATTCTAATAAGGGTACCCTTTTGGTTTTGGGTTGGTCACTCTTCATAAAGGATCCCCAGAACCAACCACAAAAAGAAGGGTCAAGGGGGTACCACTGGGCCACCCAGGTCAGCGCCCTCCAAAGGACTCACCCTCAAAGCCCCCGCCTGCATGGAGACCTCCGAGTCCACGTGCTCACGATCCTGGTGCCTTGATACTCCCCCTTAGAACCTTAACAAACATAGTATGTTTAAATATCTTCTTGGGTTTTATATGAACGAAAAGGAAAATAATTACCTTAATGAAAATAACATCTTTAAATTTCTTCTTGGGTTTTATATGAACGAAAAGGAAAAATAATTCCCAAGGGGGACATAGGTGCTCCCCATCGAGCTGGGTGGTGCTCTCCATCTCGTTGGCAACGTAGTGCTTGCAGCAGGCACTGGCCTGTCAGAAGCTAAGAGAAGGCAGGGGCAGGCAGACTGACATAACTATGAAAATGCTAATTAGAAGCTAACGCAGGTGGCGGGGCCCTAGATAAAAGTGCCCAAAATCCCAACGCAACCCGAAACAGCTTCAGTCATGCAGTTCTCCGCTCGTTGCTCCTGACACGTGTCCGTGTCCGTCCGGTACCTTTATAAGCTGCTAAGCCCATGAAGCCCAGGAAGCCTTAAACGGTATATGATAGGGGGGATACAAATGTAACTAATTCCCTCACTCCGAAGCAAGAACCAGTAGGCAAGAAGCCCCTGCGTCGCCTGGATGTGGGAGGGGTCTTCTGGCGCTTCCTGAAAGCCGCGGACGAAGTGCTCGGCGTACTCCCCTGTGAGGTAGGGGTCCTCTCCCGGAGTTTCGATGTTTCGCCCCCAGCGCGGCTCCTTAGCAGAGATAACCCTCCCAACCCCAAGGAAGGCTGAGTCCTAGAGTTTGGGCTTTAGGGTTTAGGGTTTAGGGTTTATATAGGGTTTGGGGTTTGGGGTTTAGGGTTGGGTAAACTGAAAAGTGCCCAGAATGCACACTGCGCTTTGGCATGTCTGCGGCAGAAAACGCCACAGTGTCAGTGCTCTATGGGGCTTCACGATATTAGGGCGTACCGTTTTGGGGTCCTGATTCTAAGGGTCTCCTAGTATTTGGGGGGTCCATGTCAGGGATCCCCTATTTTCGTAAACCCCCATATTGACATATGGGCGGTTTCCTAAATTAGGGTCCCTTTTTGGGTACCCATTATAAGGCGGCACCTTTGGAAGGGATCTCAAAAAGGTAGCTTGATTTAGAGAACTACCCATATGCTTGCACGGCAAAAGCGATCCTAAAGCCTGAGCTCAGGCAGGGCACCCTCGCCAGGTTGATGACGGGCGCCCAGAAGCTTGAGAAAGCTTGTCCCACATTCCTGGGCGGTTTAGGGTTTAGGGTTTAGGGTTTAGGGTTTAGGGTTTAGGGTTTAGGGTTTAGGGTGAAGCAGGAAAAACTTGCTTCCCTGAAGGGCAGGGGATGACCATCAGAAGCCCAACCCCAGAAATTTCGTAGGACATTGCTCTTCCTGGCATTCCTGTCAGGAAATGAGCAGGGATCCCTAGCTAGGGGCATCTACCCTCAACCCTAACCCCTAAATGCGTGAGGTCGGGTAGTTGCTTGCACTACGCTTTGGCTCCTCACCAGCCAAATGGTCTCGCACTTGTTTTCTGTACTGGCGTTCGCCTTCCGTCTCCGTCTCGTGCACCCGGGCGGTTTCCAGTTACGCTATTGCGCTTACTTCTAACCTATGGGTGACCTTCACTCTAAGGGTTCTTGAGCCAATGTGGTGAACAGGCCACGGCGTTCTAATGTGGTTTCCCCGATGTGCGGCGGAGCCGACACAAAGGGGTCCCCAAAACGTGCTGTGGTTCGGGGATGATTCACACCCCCCACGGCTGGGATTTGCAAAATGCTAGACGAAATTGCGTCACGAACATACAATGGTCCCAGTTAAAAGCGACTTAAAGTCTGGCCGTTCTCCACTGTTTTGCTCTATTTGCCCGAATTAATAGATGTGAGACAGACTTTCAGCTACTGAAGCGTTCAATCCCATCCTTTGTCTGTACAAAGACTTGCTGCTCACGGTTGCGGAATCATGGGCACGAAAGGCCCTGAAAACATGTCAGCAAATTGCTGATCCATCACATTGCGTCTCCAGAATGCATGACTGAGAAGCAGTAGCATCGGCCAGGTCAGCAGAGCATGACCCATACCCACTTGGCTACCACACGAGCTGCGAAGAATCGCACATTTCCCTCCAGCGGGCGCGTTGGCACATTGCCCCGCTGCTGCTATGCAGTGGCCGAAAAGAGAAATAGCATCGGTGGATATAATGACGTACTCCATCGTGTCATCTATTGCATCCATAGGGAAAAGAGGAATCAAAACTGAGATCGCAAAGTGCTGAGCCACAACCATATTTCAGGAATACCATGGATTCCAGGGGATGACGTACCGGAGGATCCGAGTACATCATTCACCCTTTCTTTCCCGATCCCTTTCTCGAATGACCGCGAGGATCTTTGGGAGCAGCTTGAGGTGTCCCAGGATGAGAAGTCTTGGGCTTCGGCTGACTCATGCGGGCCTTCGCTCGAGCCGGCATGTCCGTCTCATCCGCTTCAGGATGACGAGATCCTCCCGATGAGGTAACCGAAGGTGCAGATGCTGAAGGGTCATAGGCAAGGTACAAAGCCGACGCCTTTGGATTCTCCAAATACTGTGTGGGCTTCAACTTCAGGATGCTCATGTCCTTCTTTTGATCACTCAACCATCTGTCCAGCTTCTTGCTGTACTGGTTGGGTAGAGCGCACCCCGAATCCCTCATCACCAGAAGGTTGTTGACGCTCACCTTCTGCGAGTCCATCAAACTGAGCAGCTGGATCGGGTTGATGTATTTAAATGCCGCGTGGTACGGGATCTCAGCGTTGGGTTTCGTGTAGGAGTAAAGCCTCACGTTCAACACCTGATAGATGATTTTGGCCATGAACATGTGGACCCTTTGCCCGGCTTCAGCAAATGCTTTCGGGTCCTCGGCCTCATCCGGAATCATGGGGAGGTTGAAGCTCTCCTTGTTGTATCCCAGCTGGATCGCCCCACGCATGACGTAGAAGACGAACTTGTTGGCGTAATAACGCTCAATCATGAACTGCTGGTTCTCCACAGAGCTGGCATACTGCCTCACCTCGTCTTCCGTGAGGTCTCTCGGCAACGCCGTGTCCTCATCGATGGGGACAATAGGCCATGTCCCAGACGCGTCGTGTCTCATGCCTGAGGCGAACTGGTCCTTCATCTTCTTGTATGGAGTCATGATGATTTTCTCAAACAGATTCCATTTATGGACCAACACGTACGCAAAGAAGGCGTCGAGGTGACAGTACAACCTGAAGTTGTGGTCCACGCACGCTGCGTAGTCGGTGTCAATGTTGACATTGCACTCCAGCGCAAGGCGAGCTTTCCTCTCGTTTCGATCGTCCAACGAGTCGCCTTCCCTGTCTCCCACCAGCACGAATGCTCGCTGGTTCTGCGCATCCATCTCCACCTCTTCTTGGTTGGGAGCCTCCATCTCCACATCGCGGTACATGTCGCGAATCTCGTCGGGGATCTCCTCGGCCTCAGGCTCCGCCACGCTTTCCCGTGGACTGTTTGCCTCCACATCCCCTGCTGGATTCTGCACCCCGCAGAGCGGAAGCGCATCCTCCTGGACAGGTTCTGAAGGTGGCTCATCTTCCACTTCAATCTCCACAACCTCGTTGTTGACGACGGCAGCGGCCTGATTGAGCGCCTGGCGAACCACTTCCGGATCAATCCTTTCAGGTTCCGGATTGGCGCGCACATGCTGTATCCTCCCCATGGACAGGAAAACTCTCCCACGCGTGAGGCAAATCGCGAAGCTCGCAGGGGTATGTCTGCCGCAGCAGGGGCAAACCCTCAGAATCAGCGGATCGCTTGTGGTGGTGTGAGTCGTCACACGCCGGAATGTCCTTGAGAGAAACTGGAAAGCACGCTTGATGATGTTTCCAGGAACGGTGTCGCCCGCCTGCTCAATTGCTTGCAAGATCTCGCGCCTCTCGCCTTCATGCGGGCCAGCGTCGGTGCCTTCCATGGTGCTGACGAGGTCTTCCACCGAAGGTTTTGGAGGATCACGATCAGGATTGATGCGTGCGTCCCCGTACCCTTCGACCATCTCCTTGGACAGCTCTTTGGAGTACACCTTGAAGACTTCGCTGAACTCGAAGTACCTTCCTTGGCTTGGCATGCAGATCCACACGTGCTTGACGGCCTCGAATGGAATTTGCCGCTGGACGAGAAACATTCCATTGATCGTGATCACTGCATTGTAGCGCATGAGCTCGTAGGCTGGAACGTACAATACTGCAATTGGTGACCTCGGCCTTCCGGGAATCCTTGTTCTCACCGTCTGATTTCTCGGATCCCATGGCGGGAACGTCCCGAAGTGGCTGTGGACCCGACCGCCTGACGCCCCTCCGCCTGGAAGAAGTCCTTTCGCCACGATGTTGGCGAGAAGCTCTGGGGCCGTGGTGTGATACCCCCCACCAATCTGGTTGACCAAGCTTGTAGTCAAGTGACATGCGACCCTGTCGTCATTCACCCGCACCAGTGAATTGGAGTTGCTGGAGTGTCCACTTGTGGCCCTGATCGCCCATGGCTGCACCCAATTGTCGCATCGACGAAGGGTCCCGGACGTAATGTCGTGTGTCAACCTGTGCCCTCCGAGTTCTTCAAGTTGGGCACGTTGGGTTGCACCGACGCCCGGAGTACCGTCCCACGGCGTATCGGATGCCCTCTGTCCAGGTTTGGGCGCCACGATCTTGATGCCCAGGAATTGAAGTCTGATCCTTCCGTTCGCGCGGTACTCGTAGTACGCGTAGTCGATCAGCATTTGGATTCGTCTCTGATACTCAGAGTTGTCGTCTCGAGCTGAACTCCTTGCATAGTATCTCCCGCTTTGCCAGAAGTTCTCCAAGTTGATGAAGTCTTTGAGCATCACCCACCCTCCGGTGTCGCACGGGATTGTTGGGAGCTGATTGTGCATGTAGTTCGTTTCTCTGTTTGCTAGGCGGCGCCTAAGCAAACGTTGCACATCGTAGCCCAGGGATTTGATCCTGCGATGATAATCCCGATTGCGATGGTTGTCATTGGAGGAAGTCGCGGGAACCAGGGCTGAAAAATGCCTGTGAGCGAATCTTGCACCCTTGATGGGTAGGAGCCGGAGGTCCCCTCCGATGACCAGCTTGCCGATGTTCACGTACCCCACGTTCGAGGAAGGATACTCATCGATGTCGCTTCGGAGAGGGTGTGTTGCAACGTCTCCTCCAACCTCCTGCTCAATCAATCGGCGCGTTGCATCCTGCGATTGTAATCCGATCTCATAGATGCTCTGCCCACCGACCCACGATACGTCCTCGATGGACTTGATGATGTCAAGGCAAGACTTCGGCTCGTGGTAGCGAATCTCGACGAATGAACGAGCATTGCCGGCGTTGTTCGCAATCCACCGCCTAGGAGCTGGCGCAGCTTTGGGCTCTGGAAGATCAGATCTCGGTTGGGGTCTGCGTTTGGGTCGAAGCATTCTTGTTGCAGCTTCTTCAGGTTCTTCATCGACTTCGATCACGACCACTGTAGGGTCCTCAACTGAGATCGATGCTTGACGCCGTCTTGGCAGCGGGCCTCTGGAATCCTCCGAAGACGCTGCGGCCCCAGGCTCAACGCTTTCCCCATCCCCACCCGGAGTATCCGAAGCGGTTCCTGGTACTTGCGGAGCGCGAGCGGCATCTCGCAAATTCTTCTCTGCCCATCTCTGGAAGATCTCTGTTGGTGGCGTACTGCTTGACTTGTGCATCTTTGCCAGGCTTTTCCCAATGATGCTGAATGCTTCGTTCACCACCAGAGCGTTGTACCCCCCATTTGCTTCGCAATTTCGGGTGTTGTGGCCATAGTTGCCGCAAGCAAGGCACATGCTGGGTGGTTGCATACCAGCGGTTATGCGTAGGGCATTGAGTGCTCGGACGTAACCTTCACAAGGACGTGATATCTCACCCAGCTCGGTCTCGTTCGGTTCTTGCATGGTGGGGATAGAGCTTGCCTCGGGCACGCCCATATCGTCATCTTCCTGCCCCTCAGGTTCCACGCCGGAGGATCCGAGCGCTTCCCCTTCATTGGCTTGATCCTCACCTTCTGGTTCTCCACCACGAGGTTCTGCACTGGGGACGGGCGCTGCTGAGAACTCTTCAGGTCGTTGATCTTCCGGAGAAAGGGTTCCGAGGACTGGTTCCTCAATTGGCAGGACTCGATCGACAAGGACCGCATGCCATTCCCCTTGGAGTAAAGTGTTCTCGTACTCCGTGATCTGCTGAATCGTCTCTGCATCATTTGCCCGGGGAGGACGACGTTTTCGATTCTCCACGGCAGTAATTCGTACCGCCTCCGCTGCAGCAAACCGATAGAAAGACCGCTCGATTCCTCGAAGACAAGCGAGATGATCTTCGTACGATCCCCAGGCTTCGAATGCCGAAGGATACCTGCATGCAATTGTCAGGATGCCGAGCGCAACCTCCAGGGTGTCTCCCATGAGCTCGGCGGCCGGGTCGGCATTGCCATTGTACATGCCTTTGACCTCGTCCTGATCGAAGATGCTGTGGAGGAAGCCTGCATAGGCTGCGTTGCCTGCATCGTACAAGGGCAGGAGGCAGGCCATGCCGTCCACCGTGTACCCAAAGTCCCATGACAACCGTCTCCCCTTCGCCCATCTGGTGTATTCGCTGGCTTGTTTGGTGTTCAAGCGCAATCCAGCCGAGGATGAGACGATTTTGCCATAGTTGGTGTACGCGACCTTCGAGCATGCAAAGATGTACGATTTGAGATCCTCCTTGGGAATCACTGGAGATCCATCCTGGTACACAAAGTCGTGTTTCTGAGCAAATATGGCGCACCCTGCAGCATGGCGTTCTGACTTCCGAACTTCCTCCCATTTGTTGACGCCATAGTCCTTGTCCCACATTGCTTTGAGCGAACAGAAGGGACAATACGCTGGAGATTGGATTGGTCCGAACTCGCCTTGGAAGGAGTTCTTCAACTTGTTGAACTCGTCGACGCATGCCTGACACACATGGAATTGGCCACTCGGAGCAGTGGGATGCTTGCTGATGAGGCCCTCGATGTCAATCCAGTAGGTTTCTCCGTCATAGAACGGTTCTGGGCTGACCATGGCGATGTCCGCATCCACCCAAGTCATGTCCACTCCTCCGCGGATGCCCTCAAGCTCCGATGCCCTCTCCACGACCCGTTGATGTCGTTCTTGCGTGTCATCATTGGCCGACGCGGTCCGAACGTCGTCGCTGCTCGACGGTGCAAAGACCGCCTTCGCATCCGCAGTCTCCATGTTCACGGAATCCAGGTGAGGTTCGCAATCGCCCATGCTTTCTGGGGGTGCCATGCAAAGCGTGATGATCTTTTCTTGCAGCAAATGTTTGTCGAATGCCGCCACCGCCAAATGCATCTCCTCCGGATTGATCCGGAAGTTGTCGCTGCCCTTATGGAGAGTCACAGCAATTCGAGCCCACAGCAATGATGACGTGAAAACGATGCATCCTCTTGCTCGAAGCTCCACTGCGATCCAGTCAATGGCAGCCCATGGCATCGCTGCACCAACGTCCTTCCCGATGAAACGGGGATCGTCGTTGAGGGTCACAATCACGGCACGTTGCAGAAGGTCTGACAAGTCCATGATTGGATCGACGAACCACTTTCGCATGTTTTCGGGAGTCGCATTGCCTTGCTCCCAAACCAGGAGATCGTTGATGGCTCTGAACGACAGGTAGACGTGCGCGGTGACGTCGATGCTCTGCCCGGGACCTCTCCATTCTCGGACTGCATCTCTGGCTTTGGTGGCAACGACTTGGAATCCTTCAGGTAGGAGTGGATCGAGGCTTTCATCGACTGTCTGGCAATACGAATGGGCGTCATACCATCCCTTTTCTTGGAGCTTGCTGGCCATCGTGTAGGTCAAGCGATTCTTGGTTTTCGTCCATACCTCGAAGTCAGCCAGGATGATCGTTTTGCTGGATCGCACCGCTGTGACATCGGGTGTACTTGCCTGACGAATGGAAGCGCTGAACTTTCTCAGTCCAGCCGTCAACAATGCTCGCTGCTCCGGGCTGCTGTTGAAATGAAAGATTCCCAGCTCTCCCGTAGCCGTGGATTGCATGACCGCCGCAAACATTGTGCCAGGGCTTGGTAGCTGACGGATTGTGCACAAGAAAACCTTCTCGTACAGCACCTTGTAAAGTCGTAGCCACTCCACATCCCCTTTCTTCATGAATGTTGCCATGTGAAACGCACCTGCGAGATTCGACTGGCTCATCCCGTAGAGCTTGGCAAGGTGTGTGGTGACGCGCCGAAGATAAACTTGCTCACTGCTGGTTCCAAATTTCCCGTTGATCTTGGGTGTCTGATCACGCGCGGGCAGGACATCTGTAGGATCATCTTTGTGAACGATGATGGTTGTACCCAGCTGCACGCGATGTCTGGATTGGAACTTGACGAACTTCTCCATGTACCCATCGGGAGTAGGGTCCAGGTACCAGCGAACTTCATCGGGTTCACCTTCTGGTTGGGCAGTTGGCTCAGCTCCCCGAGGATCGGAAGAGCTGGCCGCGGTTCCCGGTTGGGATGCCGCGGAGCGGACATCCTCCGGTCCCCGCTGCCTCTTGGCGGATTCACCTCTTGCTTCGGCAAAGGATGCGCCCGTTGCCTGTCTTGGTGATGGCGTAGACGTCGATCTGTTGGCAGGATGATCCTCTTCCACGAAAGGAGCCGGCCCTTCCGGAACGGATGGGGACGCAGGCCCTGCGGGATGCTGACGTTGAACATTCACCCAAGGCGGGTGCGAATTCAATGCCGGAGGAAACACCGTGCCTGTTGGATCGGGCTTCAGGTACGGCGGCTGTTCACGTCCTTCGGAGTAACACTCGGCTCGCAGGTTCGTGATCTCGGACATCCAAGACCTGTGAGTCCTGTACATGTCGTGGACCGCCCTCAAGACGTTCTGCTCGGCAGCCAGCTGGTTCCACGAGCTGTGTGAAAAGGAAGCTGGTAACCCGAGACCGGTTGGTGGCGGGGCCATGACGACAGTTGTCGCATTCACCAACGACTCCCTGAGTTCGGCTCCGGTTGTTCTCGATGGTTCCGATGGCCACACCGTCCGACTGTCGTTGAGGTATTCGTGGGCTGTATGCATGGCGACCGACAACCCTTGGAGGCTGCAGCCCTGGTCTGCAACAGTGCTCGGCACGTGACGCGGTACCACGGCCTCAACGGCCTCAGATTCAGCAGGCACAACTGCCAGCTCGGAGGCAGCCTGAAGCTTCACCCGCAGCAAGGTGAGCTCGCCTTCCCGGCGAGATGTTTCCAAGCCCTCCTTGATCTGCTTCTTCTCTTTCCAAGCTTGCCAGCCGCTTTTGCCAGATCTGCCGCTTGATTTTTTTTTCCACAGGCTGCAGCTGCAGCTCTTGTTTGACTGCGGGCAACTCTTTCTTGATAGTTTTCAGCACTGGCGCTATGGGTCTTTGAGCCATATCTTCCCGAGGCATCTCACATGCCGGACTTGATGTTGTCAGCTTTGGAATCGTTGGCTTGCAGGGGGAAGTGTATTCGGGCTGTTAAACAGTTAAGGAACTCGAAAATCAAAATTTTTCGGGTTTTCCTAAGGTGCACTAAACCCTAAACCTTTTTTTTCCTCTCGACGCATGGCAAATCGTCCCTAAAACTCCGCCGGAGCCAAGTTCAATGTGAACATATTCTTTTTTTTCGGTTCGAGCACGCTGCAAGAGATGTTGGAGCTTTGGCCCTGCAAGCTTCGTGGTTTTCGAGCATTCATGAGCATAGATGACCAAAATGCACACATGACCCTCCGATTCCAAGCATCCAGATCCAGGATGACTGAAAAACAAGCATCCGGGCTCTCTAGGTGTTGACTGCATGAGCAACCGCCGCGGACACGTTCTCCGGGGGGTCGACCACGATCTCGATCAGATCCCACACATTCATCTGCGTGTGCTCGGCGACCTGATTGTGGCTTCTCAAGCAGTAACCCACTTGCTTCGCCATTGACCATATCAGCTCCTGCAAATCCCAGAAGTCCTGGGTGAGAAGCATGCATGGTAGCCCTTCACGACGGTTGGGGAGGTTCTCGCGAAAGTAGGAATTAAGCCGCATCCAGTCGTTGTACCTGGTCACATAGATCCACGGACTCTTGGTAACGACTGTTCTGCAAATGACATTCGGATCAAGATATCCGTCCATAGTCACCACCGTCAGACATGGATACTGAGGATCCAAACGCCCTTGTTCAGCATCCTGAACCAAAACGTCGACGAACATGTCAATGTTCTTGAAGAGGTCAATCTCAATGACGTGGTCCAGAAGCTCCTGCAGCACCTGACGTGTCGAATCAGTGCTTATCGCAGTCTTGACGACCTTGATAAACGTTGTGACATGGCTAAGGACTGTCTTGTAGCTCTCCGCACTCCTTGCTGGCAACA
Source organism: Symbiodinium natans (assembly GCA_905221605.1). Lineage (NCBI taxonomy): Eukaryota > Dinophyceae > Suessiales > Symbiodiniaceae > Symbiodinium > Symbiodinium natans. The sequence continues at coordinate 300,825 of CAJNDS010002600.1, read as the reverse complement.
GGCTTTCCACCACACCTCGAAACAGCTCCCGAACTCTGACCTCAGGAAAACCATATGGGCTGGATGGTGCCGCAACTGCCGCCAAAAGGATAGCTGGCACTCCAAATTCCACCCACGCAGCAATGTTCGCATTCGTGGCGACCATGCCTTGCTCCAATCGTCCAGGAAGAGGCTGCCCTCTCAATGATCGCAGCGCATGACATGTCGTGCGCAAAGCAGTCATCCCATTGCCAACGGGGATGTTGATGCCCGATCTCTGGTACGGCAGGGAAAAGAGATCTTGAGGTCGCGACCATGGAACATGCGGAGGAATGGGCCTCTGCTGTTGTCCGTCCATGCTGGTTCTAGGACCGGCGGAGCCGAATCCCTTCCCCAGATGCAGATCCGAGCCGGCGGAGCCGAACTCCTCGCTGCACTTTGGATTAGGGTCGGAGGATCCGAACCCTATTCCAGGTGTAGGACAAACAATTATGCAAGTACCTTGGAATTCATGCTGCACCTGGCTGTTTCTGCAGCGCAAACTGACATGAACAAGTACACATGAAGCTGCCATATGAACACTCTGAGCAGAGCCCCTGCGGATATTGCGAGCTTCATCACGCCATGCGTTGTGCAACAGCTTTGCCATGTGTGGTGTGTAGTTTCCTGCTTCCTTGAGTGCCTGACCCCTTGGTGTGCCATGTTCATGTGTGTTGTCACACGTGACCCCTTTGAGGTTCAACATGGTTGACACATTCGTAGCGATACACCACGCTTTGAGTAAAGGAATGCCGTCTTTGTCAACAACACCCATCATGCAACCGTCCATCCGTGCAACACGCAATGAATGCTGCTTTATTAGGGCTTGAACTTCGGGCCAACTCCAATACAAACAGGTTTTCGGCAACTCAAAAGCGATTTTGGGGGAAAATACCGCCAGCTTTCGCAAAAGGCGTTTGAGAGCTTTGAGTAAGTCCCTAAATTTCTTCCGATGCTCCTTTCCCTTTTCAGTTTCACCCCCCATTTCGTTCACCTTGATCCAGTTGGACCCCCCAGTGCACGGAAGAGAAGCAAAAACAAGAATCGGACATTTGGGATTGGATTTTCGGAATCGTTCCGCCTCCTTGAGGATGTTGCTTTCACATGCCTTGGTTTGAGCTTGAAGAGCTTCATGCACACGCATGACGTGAGCTCCCTTCGTAGCGCTCGAGGATTTGCCCAGGCTACTGTCCTTAGAGCAACAGAATTCAATGATCATCCTGTCCTTACCCGACGGTAACTTCTCAACAGAACTGCAGGCCTTGGGGTCCCCAACCTTGGCGTCCCGTTCAGAAAGCATTTTCAACAAGAGGCGTGACACTTTACTGGTTCTCTTTCCACACTCATCCCCGTGAGTTTCGACTGTTTCACGCGATGCGTGATGATGTTGCATGCCGCACACATCCTTCATGCTTTCAGGGGCTTTGAGTCCATGAATGAGAAACTCAGTAGCTTCGTTGACATACATGATGTTCGGGGCTCCGCTTCCCTGTGGAACGCAGATCCTCCGACCGTGGCAGCAATCAGCAAGTGTGAATCTCTCCCACTTCATGCAATCAACTATGTGTTTGTACTGTGCCGACTTTCGAAACTTCGGCTTGTTGGGAACCTCGACGATAGTAGTCGCCCCTTTCTTCCGGGCCTCAAAGACTAGATCGATGACCTCCCCCCAGGGGTAATCTACGACGCCTCGGTCCTCATAAAAGCGTTCTCTAGGATCGACATCAAGCCATGAAGCTCGATTCAGCGCCCCTGCTCCTATGAACAGAACGTTCTGAAGATCCTTGAACGACCATTTAATGATATCTTTGCAGTACTGGTAGGCGCCGCGTGCGTCCGCTTCCGGTACGCATACGATGTTGACGTCCGGCGGCGCATACGTTTGCCACCAGTTCTCCTCTTCCAGACCTACGAGCAACCACACGCGAGGGCTGTTGCTTCCGACATCCGAAGCTTTGATCGTCATGGAAAATCCTACAGCCCCGCTAAGCGAGTCACCCCGTGCCTTAAACATCTCCTTCCCGTGCTTGTCCTGGAAAACGACTTCATGATTACCAGTCTCAGCACGAGTCACCTCGACGAATTCGGGCACGAATGTAGATTGAGGAAAACCTGCTTCTTTTGCGGCGCGCGCAACAGCAACGACGGTAGATTCGAGCGCAGGAATTTCGTTGAGATCACCCCCCATGCCTTCAGACCCAGCGCGAAAAACACCCCCATACCCCCCATGGGCGGCGCGGACCACCAAGTCGCACACTTGCCGACAGAGCGCGGGCGAATCGCGAACGCGACAACGCGAGCAGGCAGGCACCGGGAACGCAGACACGGCAGGCGACGCGGCGCGGTGCACACGCGTCGCCGCCGCCGAGCCCCGTTGGAAGTGATACTGAAACACGGCGCGTTCGACATACCGATCGAATTTCTGAGGTTCCGACGGGATAGGGACCTCATCCTCGATACGATGCCATTGCCCTTCACGCAGAATCCACGTGGACCGCAAATACTTCCCCGGTCGCACAGCATTGGGGACGCCGCGGAGCATACGCGGGAACTTCACCACCAAGATCGGATCAGTACTGTCCGTTTCCTGGACACCCTCCTTACTGGACAAACCGGCCCTATACAGCTCCTGGGGCAGGATAGGCGTTTGCGTGTAAGGAAAACAGGGAACCTCGTTCTTAAACGAGTAGTGCTGATGACCTTTCTCATCAGCCGATTGTTGGTGTGTAGCCTTCATCATGTCCATCACCTCAACGCTAGAAATCATCGTGGGAGGCATGATGTTAATTAGCTGACACGCGTGAGCCCAGGAGACGTTGTCCTTAAAAGCCTTCGTATGGATATCGGCCGCCATTTTGGCGGTGACCTCGTAAGCCAGAGACACGTATCCCTCCTGGAACACCTCGTGCATCCACGCAATGCAGATCCCGTGCGAGCGTTCCAAATGGCGCATCGTAGGGTTCTTGCCTGTGCGGACCACGCCGATCATCGTTTGATTGTCATCGTAGAACACGAAGTTAGGATCTTTGCCCCCAATCAAACGCCATAATGTGATGGCCGGAATGCCAATACGCGACATAGCATAATCCGCAGCCACAGTTTCCGCTTCGGGAGTAGAGTGGCTGGCACAACCCTGTCGTTTACTGACACCTGCCAACGGGAACCGTGTGTGCGGTCCCTGAATGTGCATATGAGCCCCCGAAGTAGAACGCAAACTCTCGCCACAACCAGCGTAATCCGCATCCGCATACAACCCTATGGAAGTAGCATCCATGGAATCGCCGACCCATCCGATCATCTTATGACTTTTGGACTGATGGACGTAGCACATCAAATGATGCAGAGCCGCATCCTCCTTCTTGGACCATTTTGTAATGCGTCGCGCAAGGTTGTTTATGCTTCGCAGCAAATCAAACCTGCAAATTCTTGCAGCGTAGAGCAACTTCATGAGGATGCTCGCCGCATGCGGGGCAAGAGTACCCCTTTGTGCCTCATCGAGTTCCGTTTCCTGTGGGCCCTTGGGAACCGGTGGTGGAGGTAGAAGCCGTCCGCCCTTATCGACAGGCATGGTGTGTCCGCACCATTGACACCGATGGCTTGCAGCACCTGGATGACAAGGCGCCCTAGCCGGGTGATTCTTGGTTTCTTCAACTGGACTGGGAGATGGTACCTTCTTAAACTTGTCCACAGGAAATCCCGTGGTTTCACAGTACTTTTGCACTGTCATTTCGAGATAGGTCTCCATGTCATAAGTGACAGTTCGCACCTTGGTGTTGTCGTGAAGTTTGGCCTCTCCCTTTGAGATTCGACATCCCAAATACAAACCAAGCGGAGTTTCCTCCTCAAGACGAAGTTCCTTGCGAAGCATGTTCCACCCCTTCGGGAGGTTCTCCGCCGGACCGGCGAGCTTCAGGTCGTCGACATAGATGACCAATAGGAGCTTCATTCCTGCATGGAAGTAAAGAGATGGCCATTCCTCACCAACTGGTGCAAAACCCATCTTCTGGACTGCGGTGTGACAATGTTGTTCCCACATTGTACCAGCGTCCGGATGCCCATAGAGTGCTTTCACGAGCCTGCAGACTGGTCTGCGAAATTTCCTCCGGCTTACCGAAGGATGCCAAGCCTCGTCTGGAAGTTCAACCCAGCACGGAGTCCCCGTCAACTTAGCCTGAATGTAGGCCTGGATAGCATCCGCCATCTGAACGTCGTTCCCGGGTAAGCACCCGTAGAAGTCTGCCCAACGAGATGCATCAAAGGTTGCCGGAGAGTTTCCGAGATCCTGGAACAGCGCTGCTTCCATATTTTGATCTTTGACTTGATCTCCGAGTAGCACACCTCTTCCTTTGAACTTCCTTGCAGGGTCCCCTTCTTTGAGCTGATAGTTCTTTTCATAGATGAGACCATGCACTCTTGCCATGTGCACCTTCGCATTGGACTTCTTGGCTTCTCTGACCACGTCGTCATACTCCCGCACTTGGCTAAAGTCGAAGACTTCCTGATCCCATAAGCCTTTCCATTCTTTCATGAACGCCTCCATGGCTTTGGGATTCTCGTACATCTCCTTGCGGTTGACTGGACGTGTAACCATGGCATTGAAGCACGGCGCTGCACATGCAAGTTTCTCTCTGTGTTTCTCTTTGGTTGATGACACGCATGGCATGCGAGGAGCTCTCAATCCGAACTCTGCCAATTCACTTGGAAGAGCAGGCAGCACGTCGTCCAGAAACATCTCTGTGGCAATCTGCGTCACCTGTTCCTCGCACCATGTCCATCCAGTAGTCGTCCCCGCCCTGAAGTCCATCTTCTCCGCAGGTACGACCTTGGGAAGTAATGCCTCCAACGATGCAACGAGTGCGTCTTTATGCTCTTTGCCTTTCTTCTTCTCCTTGGCCTCCTTCTTGCGAGCCTTCTTGGCCTCCTTCTCTTCGACCTTCTTGATCTTCTTAAGTTCGATCTTCCTTCCTTCGCTTCCGAGCTTGTGCCATTCTTCAGGAGTGAACTTCCCTTTCGGACGTGTGGAGGGTAGTAATCTTCTACCATCACTCCCAATCTTGAACGGAGCCCCCCGCTTGTCGATCTTGCAAGGTTCGCCGTCGTCATTGATGTAGACACGACCGTCGCCGGGAGTACCGAACTTCCAGAACTCAGGTTCAGGTCCGATGAGTCCAGCTTCCTTGAGCTTTGCGATGATGAACGCAGGGTCGGTCTCGTCAATGTCCGGAATAGCACGCCCCGTTGGACCGCGTGATGACGATGCAGGTTCCCCTTTGCCGTCCGGAGGTTCCGAAACGGGTTTGGGGGGAGTACCACGCTTAGTTTCCCTTTTGCTGCTCGGAGGATCCGAAGCAGCATCCGGTACTCCTTCGCTCTGTGGTACCCTTCCTGCACTGTCGAGAATGGCATCGCCAATCAATCTGAGGGCTTTGGCATCTTCAGATTCCAAGGCTGGTCCTTCGCGAGGTTCACCGGGTTGATCATCTGGAAATTCTGAAAGATCAGGCACAATGTCATCGTTCTCCATGACATAGTCGAGCATTTCCTTCTCCATGGCTTTGACGCGTTCTTGGCGATCAGGTAGGTCACCACCATCATCGCCATTGTCGTCATCATCGTCGTCGTCACCTCCTCCTGGTGGCTTGTCCTTGATTTCTTTTCCTCCGAGATCCTTTCCTTCTTTCAGTCCTTCAAGTGTTCCGTTCATTCTCTCGTACTCGAGCTTGAGCGGAAAGGCAATTTCATCCGGCATGATGACCCGTTCGGTGATGTAGGGAATTTGAAGCTTGCGAGGCACTTTCGCATCATGCGCAAAGTTGGCATTCGCGAACTCCTTCATGTCCCACACCCGATACTTTCGTGACCATGTTTGCCCCGCGTTAAGGACATACCCTGCGAAAATGCCGGGTATTCCCTTCGGGTCAAACTTTCCACCATATGTTGGTTCACGGGTCTCGGTCGGTTTGAAGTAGACCTTTGCTCCAAACGGAATCAACTTTCCCGGGAATTCTTTCCCAGACATTCTCTGCCACGCCGACTCACCATCCACATCCTCGGCGTTGAGATTGTGAGTGACGCAATTCAAGGCATAGGGCCAATAGTTCGCAGGTAGCCCTGCATGCAGCAACGACGTGGCTGTAGCAGTGATGACGAACTGGTTGGTCCTTTCCGCCAGAGAGTTGTTCATAGGACGCCCTGGCAACGAGTGATCCAATGGAATTTTGAGCTTGTTCATCGCTGCGATGAACTCATCTGCGCAGTCACTATATGCCAGTCTCACTTTCTTCTTTCCCATGAATCTCTTCATACATCGTACAACTTCTCCTTCTTCTCTGGAGATTGTGGGATATGCTGCGACCACCTTCGTGGCCACGTCGCGGAATACCAGGATTTCACGGAGCTCGTCGTCAAGACCCACCCCCTTGTCCGTGGCTTTTCCCATATCCACAAAGTCGAACGTCACCAAGTCACCCCACTCATTGACTTCTCGTTTGAACGCTCCCTTTTGGGTTCTGAAATGCTTCATCTTTGCTCTCACGCACGCATCGCAATAAGGATTCCGGAATCGATGGGTACAAAGATGAGCCAAGGTGTTCGCTTCGGCCTTCAAGGTGCCGACCTTCGCCCTCCTATCTGGACCAGATTCGTCACCTTCTACGTCGATCTCCTGTGCGTCGTCCTCAGCTTCACCTGGAAGTTCGGCTTGTGGTTCATCTTCACGAGCTTCATCTCCTTCGACCACTTCGCCATCTTCTTCTTCGTCAGCTTCGGAAGCTACGTCGGGGATCTCCTCGCCGATGTCGTCAAGACCTGGTACCGCAACATACGTCGAATCGTCGTCGGTATCATCGTCCACCTTGTCCTTGTACTTCTGCACCAAGCGGAACACTTCCATCGCTTCGGGTTCCTCATGGGCTTTGGCACTTTGCTTCCCACTCTGACATAGGGGATGTCTCCTTGCACGAAGAATTGTATCCTCTCGCCAGCATCGTTCACCATAAATGGTGGACGTCCTGCGGGCCACACAAAGGAATAGCCATGAAGCATGCATCTCTTCCCAACTGACAGCACAGAAGGTGTATTCTCCAACACATGTGCTTTGATGGGCTCCTTGAAGGATTTCGTCAAGAACTCCGCCGTCTGGTTAGTCATAGTGACACCATTCGCCGTCTGGAACGATGTAGATTCGCAATCCATAGTAGTGTCGATGCCGTGTTTGGCGACCTTTTCTAGAGAGATAAGGTCATGTCCGCATCCTGTGTCCATGATGAATTTCAGCTTCCTGCGGATAAATTCTGGTTGGACCATACACATGTTCGGGTTCTTCATCAGTTCCTTACGGCTCTCATCAACGCTCAAGGCTCTTTCATGGAACTTCCCCTTCTTGTTGTCGAACTTGAACATAATCACCTTCTCGGTTCCTGGAATCCTAACTGGTATGCATCCTCCATCTTTGCCCAGACACATATCTTCCATCAATCGAGCCCTAGCTCTTGCTTTGTGCTTCTCGTACTCGACCTCCGAGATGTGGTTTTCGTGCTTCAGGTTCGCTTCAGTGAAAAGTCGTGGGGCGAATCCTCTATCTTTGTGTGATCGCCTCGGCTTCGATGACGCGAACTTCGTTCCCTGTTCAAAGGAAACTTTGAGGTCCTTGACGTCTCTGTGATAAGATCCGATCTCATCGTCGGTGGAGCAATCTGACGCTGCGTCGCCATCAATTGACTCATCGTCAGAATCACCGTCGCCATCATCCAGGGATCGAAGAACAGGTACTGCAGGCAAACCTCGAATCGCAATCGCGGGTGCGGCAGGTTCAGGCTTCTTCTTCTTGTCCTTCGCCTTCGCCTTTGCCTTTGCCTTCGCGTTCGCGTCGGCTTCCCCGGTTGCGGGCGCTGCCTTAGCCGGGTCATGCTTGAAAGGGCAATTCTCTCGGCTGCAGGATCCGTTCTTGCTCCACTGAAAGCAAGGTCGTTCCGATGGTTTTGATGATGGGCTTCGCGCTCTCTGGTTCTTATCATCTCGTGAAGACGGCCTTCCTCTGTCCGTGTCTTTGTGACTCCATTTGCAATTCTTTCCTGCATTGCATCCTCCTCCGAAGTGAAATTTGCAACGAATCTTCGCCTTCTCCTTGTCGGTCAGCGATCGTGATGATGAAGGAGATCGGGATCGTTCTTTGCCTTTACCTTTCCCCTTCTTCTTGTCCTTCTCGTGTGCCTTTGCTTTACCCTTTGGGAGTACAGGCGCAGCATCCGCAGCTTCTTTGTCCTTGCCTCTCTCATTCGTCTTCTTCTTCTTATCCTTGTCTGGCGCGGATGAGGGAGGCCCTTTGGGATCGGGCCTAGCTGGTGCAGCAAGCAGGTCCTTCCCAGCAACCATCTGGTTCAGACCATGTTGTGTCTCGTTGAGGTTCCTCTTCTCTCTTCTCCTCTGCACCGCCCGGTCCATGATCCTCAGCAGCATATCATGTGATCTCTCTGGATCGTCATAGCTCTTGATGTCATAGTAAAGCTTGAGCTCCATGTTCATCTCAGAGGATCCTGATATCTTCTGGTATAAGATGTCGCGGAGGGCATTCGTGGAAGGTACATCTTCAGGTCGAATCCGAGAGATGATCTCTAGCCACGTTGCTTTGAATGCGGCAATCTTGTTGTCACCTGGGTACTGCAACTTGGTCAGGTAGTCGATCGTGTAAACCATGTCAAGTCGATCCCGTGTGCGAAAGCTTTCCATCATCATCGCAATGATCTGTCGTCCCTTTAGAACCTTGTATTCGTTTCCGCGAATGTACGCGTTTGATTTAAGGTTCACCTCCAAGAACAGATCGGCTGCTTGATCTCCGGCATTCCGCAACATGAGGGTCATCGCACTTGCCAGCTTCACGTCGATGCTTCTGAACTTGACGTGTCCCGAGTCATTGAGCCCTTCAGCATCCGGCATCGGCTTGAAAGATTCTTGCAGCCATTTGATCCAGTCGCTTTGGTTGGTATCTGCACACGCGGCCAGAACGTTTGTGGTGACTGCTGCCTGCCAAGCGTCCAAGTGAGTGACCTTGGGAAACGCAGGAATGTTGATCTTGTCGGCTTCTCTTCGGGATATCTTTGGTCCTTCGGTGTAATCAAGTCCATCTTCGGGTCCAGATCCACCGCCACCTCCTCCGCCACCACCGTGGGGAGAAGAGTCTGGATCGCCACCACCATCACCTCCTCCACCTCCTTTCTTGATTGGCTTCCAGGATCCAGGGTCGGTTTTGTCTCCGTCCTCTTCTGGTTCGCCTTCCTCCTCATTCTCTTCCTCTTCACCCTCATTCTCTTGCTCCTGTTCTTCAGCAATTATGCGCCATTGATCTCGTTCGCGACGTAGACGAGCTTCGGTGTCTCTCATTCTGCTCATTTCTTCCCGAAGTTCATCCATTTGCCTTCGTAGAGCTTCTTGCTGAACAGCTGTCGAAGCGGTCGCACGAGGATCTTGAGGATGATTGTGAGCATTCGGAGGAATTTCTGAAGCCATTCCAGGCGTCATCTCGCCTGCATGCTGCGAACGCAATGGTTGTCGTTCACACTGATATGACGTGGACGCCTTAGGTGGATCAGCAAGCAACTGTGAGGTGTATGGTCTGGTAGCCAAGCCAGGAGGTAGGTCCAGCAAACCTGTTGCGAACACCCTTCCCGGAACCGTGTTAGGAACTGATGGGTTTCCTGGAACGGTAACAGGAGGTCCACCAAACAGCGATGTCCTTGTAGAAGTCGGTCGGCTTTCTGTCACTGGAATGGGCGGTCCTCCGAACAACGATGGCCTCGTGGGAAGAGCCGGGGGACCCGAACCCTCCTTCGAGGCACCTCCACCCTGGGTATGAGCCGGCGAAGCCGAACCCATCCCTGGAATGGTGTTCTGGACCCATGTCTTGAACCTTGACTCCGTCGTAGATGACATTGGTACGTCGTGATCAACTTCTTCAGGACTGCTGTAGGCTTGGGTTATTCCCGAACGGGATTGAACGCTTTGTGGACGCGAATTATGCACACCTACCCTAGGCACAGAAGAAACATTATCCCACTCAGACGTTCCGGCTGACGTAGGTCGGTTGTACGTTTGAACCTGTCTCGCAGCATCCAGTTCTGACGTCAGTCGTCGATTGATGTCTTCATGAGATTGGCATTCCGTTCGTACCCTCTGCAGCTCCTGATGGATGCTGGGCAACGAAGCATGTTGGCTTTCCCATCGCTGCTCCATTTCGTGCACGGCTTGTCTCAAAGCAGTCGCTCTTTCTTCTTCCTCGTGGTACTGAACGATGACGCCATGAATGTTCACATTCAAGAGCCTGGTTTGATCGCGTTCATCCTGTAATGCCACGCTCTCATGATGAGCATATTCTCGCATCTCACTTTTCTGTCTTTCGGATGCTTCATGTGCAAACTCGGAGGTTCGCAGTTGATCTTCCATCTGAGCCACAATAACTTCGGCTTGTTGTAGATCGGCTCGCCTTCTCAGATTTTCATGTGCTCGAATGTTCAGCTCCTCGGTAAGTCGCTGGTATTCTCGAGCTATTGTGTTTCCTTCACCATGGGCCGCTTCTTCCACGTTGACCATGTACTGCGCCATCTCGCGTTGCTGGTGCATCAACTGCTCCTGAGTCATCGTTGCTTGGTGATGATTGTCGGCAGCATGTTGCTCCAGTGTTGCGATCGTGGCGCCAACGACTTGCTCACGTTCCGCGAGTGTAGCTTCGTGACGTTGGTGGATATGGGCTGCCAGTTGCGCGTTTTGATCACGTTCGCGTTCTAGCTGCTCGATCCTGAGTGATGCCCCATAGTCTTCCTGTTGCATCTCCTCAATCTTCAGTCGCAACATGGCAATGACCTCTTCCATCTCCCGCCTTTCGCCTTCTTCCCGGATTCGTTCCGCTAGAGGGTTAGCAGACTCGACCGGGGGACCCGAATCAAGCCCGCCCCTACCGCCAGCCGGAGGTTCCGAACTGGGGAGGCCGGTACCCAAAAGAGGGCCACCGAACCCTCTTCGCGGTGACGTTTCCGGTCGTCCGGCGTCCGGCGAGGATCGTGGAGAGATCCGTGGAGAAGTACCTCTTCTTCGTCGTGGAGTACTTGGAGTGTTGGATCTCTTTGATGTTCGTTCCGATGATGGTCTGGAAGTGGATCTGAGGCGTGAAACTTGACTCATCTTCGAGTTTCCATCTTCACGTAACACGCTCAACCCACTTCTAGTTCTAGCGGGTGCCTTCGCAACCGCAACCATCTCAACAGCGTCATCTGATGACGTAACTGCATCTGTGTCGGCGCAGCCTGTGCTTTCGCCCAACGCAGGTGCAGCAATAGCATCACCATCACCGAAGGTCATGGTTGTGTCGGCACTCGACGACGAGGTTGGCAGTGCCATAGCTCAGCCCGTACAGTAGTCGCAAGAAATCGCAACCGCTATACGGCTGATAACCTGCGTGAGGTCGGGTAGTTGCTTGCACTACGCTTTGGCTCCTCACCAGCCAAATGGTCTCGCACTTGTTTTCTGTACTGGCGTTCGCCTTCCGTCTCCGTCTCGTGCACCCGGGCGGTTTCCAGTTACGCTATTGCGCTTACTTCTAACCTATGGGTGACCTTCACTCTAAGGGTTCTTGAGCCAATGTGGTGAACAGGCCACGGCGTTCTAATGTGGTTTCCCCGATGTGCGGCGGAGCCGACACAAAGGGGTCCCCAAAACGTGCTGTGGTTCGGGGATCATTCACACTAAACCCTATAGACCTAAACCCTAATCCCTAAACCCCAAACCTTAAACCCTAAACCCTAAACCCTATCAGCTCATGGGGTCCGGGGCGCATCGCCGCGCGTGCCTCCCGGCCGATCTGGCGGCCCACCAGCGTCCAAAGGCTTCGGTTGAAGCTCATGCCGGTGGTGATGGGGTAAGGGAACCTCAACCGTTCCCGGGGCCATCTAGGGTTTAAAGTTGGGGGTTTAGGGTGTATAGGGTTTAGGGTTTAGGGTTTAGGGTTACTCTTAAGCATATCATACTGAGGGCCCCCCCATGAAAACAGATCAGCTTGGATTGATGTTTGTTGCCAACTATGGTCCAGGAACTTGGTGGTCTGCAAGTTCCCAGCATCCGCAACCCCACTGGAAGCCTCGGACCACCAGTTGTACCTTGGCAGGCCCAGAGAGGTGATGGCCGGGGTGTCCGTCCCAAGCGCCCCGATCTTCTCCTGCACATTTGCGGGTTTACGATACCGGGGTACCTCATTGGGGCCCATATTACAATGGGATCGTACTGAATCGCGCTACTGGGGAGGGGCCCTAATGTTCGTAAACCCCCATTTAGAGTTATGACAAGCACCGAGGGCGGCAAAAGGCGAAGCGGTCTCACTACCCGAGCCCTGCAACTATACACACTTGAAGACATCCTACACCCCAGACATCAGCCAAACAACCTCAAAGCGTTTGCTTCCGGGATGCAGGGGTTCAGAAGTTTAACTTTAATCGACTTTAGTGCACCACCGTGCTCTGTGGCATGTACGACGCCACACCGGCTCCTTCAGGGTCATGCGCTTCACGGCGTCCGCCACGCGCTCGTCGATGGCCAGGGAGGCGTTGCAGAAGGGCATCTTCGAGAACTTCGTGTCGCCGAGGCATGGGTTCCTTGAGCGAAAAGTAACCTAGGAATAAAAAGGCTACCCCATTTGGGCTTCAAGGGGAATACAAGGGAACCCAACCCTGAAAAAAGGAGATAAGGGTTCATACTCCGGGTCCTAGGTTCACGAGCCTTGGCGGGCCCTTGGGCGGCGGCTCGGGCGAACCCGAGCAGTTCACCTTGAACACGGCGATGGACCAATAGCCTCCGCACTGCTGCTGGCCATCCCCGTTGCAGGCCGTGCTGCAATTCGCGGACTTCTGCGGGGTCGGCGTGTTCAACGCGTCCCCGCAGTAGCACTCCGACCCAAACTCCGTGCCGGCCAGCGCGAACTTGCCGTTCGCGCACAGCTGCGCGCAGTACTGCGGAGTGATCGGGCCTAGGCTGGCCCTTAAATTCAATATGAGAGACCTCATGAAACATGATTCCTGAGCAAGCGAAGCAATTCTTGAACAAGATCCTCTACAAGGCTCTTAAACCACTAAATACCAAGTACCACCATGTACCACCCAAGAAAGGAAACTACATAAAATATCCCCAGAGTCTACCCAGGTGCCCAAGGCCACGTTGTCATGACCCAGGATCCTCGTCTGGCTGTCCACATAGCAGGCCGGGGCACCCTTCCTTGGGTGGGCTGGTTGTGCGAGACCCAAGAGTGGCGTAGGAACCCAAAAGGGCGCCCTTTTTTGGGGTTTCAAGAAGGGATATTGTAAGGGGAAGCGAGTAAGAACTAAGAAGGGGAGGAAGGGGTCCTAGTGTGTCTGGGGCTTTGGGATGCTCTTCAGGGCGGTAAAGCAAGGGATCGCAGACTCGTGTTATGGATTTGTTGGGGCTTCGAGGGCTGTTTTGTGAGGTCTGTGGGCCTTGCTACGCGCGACGCGGGATGGGTTTTAGGGTTTGAGGGTTTGAGTGCTCTTGGGGTTTCAAGAGGCAAAACAGAAGCACAGTTCATAGTTCTTAAGGGTATGTGCCCTAGAAGCCCTTACCGCGTAAACACCCTAAGCACTTTTGGCGGCTCAGGCTCTCCACCGTGCAACCGGCTCTTGCGGACGCGACAAGGAGGGCCCAGACTGCGAAGCGCATGTTGGGCACTGGCTGCACAGTCTACCTGAGGCCTGGAAGTCTGGGGCCGAAAGTAGTTGAGGGTCTAGTAGGGTTCAGGGGCTTCAGGGTTTTCCAGGTTTTGTAGGGTTTTAGAGTGCCTAGAGGGTTTCAGGGTTTGCTGGAGTCACAAGCTACTAGGGTTTCTAGGGCATATAGGCTAGCGTGCGGCACGGGACTTTATGTTTTAGGGGGCAGGACAGGTTCCGATGCTCGTGTGGCGGCTGCCAGACCAAGTGTCTGGAAACAGTACTGAGGATCTGACCGACCATTGTGGCAACCTCAGACTCAGGTGGGCAACGGATTCAGCATAGAACCGATAATAACTCCCAAACGCACTCTGAAAGTGTAACGCAAATCGCGCCGATTCCAGCACAGTCCTCTCGGCGCGGGGCCAATGAAAAAGTGGCAGATGGAGTTGCGATGTTGCGCCTGGAGTTCCAGTCCCACGAACCCTTGCACGAACCCTTGCAGCCTGTACATACGATCAGGGCCTTCAGAGGCTGGACTGTGCAGCAGGTGAAATGTTAGGATACTGATACAAGGAGAGTACAAGCCAGGACGGCAATAGACATTCTGATGCATCTTCGCAACGCCCAGCGCAATAACCGTCATCCTGAACACACCTCTTCCTGATACCCAAAGAGCCCAATACCCCTAACTCAGAGAGAGAGAGAGAGAGAGAGAGAGATATATATATATACATACATGTGTATATATATATATGTAATTGGATTCTATACTTTAATTCATTTCGTGTTAGGTAATTATGTATCTGAACTGAGGGGTCTTGGGCCACGAGGAACCCCAACTCCAGCCCGAGCCCGGCCTTTCGTCATCGAAGGCGCGCCCCAGGTACTCCAACTGACGTGGCCCCCGCGGGCTCGCCAGCCTTCATGTCTAGGGATTTCTAGGGTTTGGGGGTTTAGGGTTTTAGGGTTTCCGGGTTTTAGGGTTTCGGGATTAGGGTTTATAAGGGTTTAGGGCTCAAGGTGTATTCAAGGACGAACCACACTCTTAGGGGGTGCCAGTGGCTCTCCAGGGCCCACTATCTTTGGGTTTGGGGTCGCTTTCTAGGCTGCCCAGTATCCAAGGCTTAAAAAGGGTGCCCTTTTTTGCTTAAAGGGGTTTATAAGGGAACCTAAACCCCCCAAAAAGGGAATAAGGGTACTACTGGGCATCCTAGCTTTATTGGCTCCACCATGCTCCAAACTTTGCCGGGCGGACAGGCGTCGCATGGGAAGATTGCTGCTTCCTGGCCACGCGTTCCGAGCTTCAAACCCTGGATCCCTCAACTCCCTCAACAAAGGCTTCTGAAGCCTAACCCTAAACCCAAGACCCCAAACCCCTAAAGCAAACCCAAGCCCTGCAAACCCAAACACTAAACCCCCTAAACCTTAAACCTTAAACCTTAAACCCTAAACCCTAAACCCTAAACGCTAAACCCTAAACCCCCTTTTTTCTCCGGGAGCACCTTCCCTCTCGGCCAGCGGTTGCTGGTTGTCGCAAGAGCCCTGAGAAGCGAGGCCTGGAGAGTGAGCTCGATAGGGTTTAGGGTTTAGGGTTTAGGGTTTAGGGTTTAGGGTTTAGGGTTTAGGGTTTAGGGTTCAGGGTTCAGGGTTCAGGGTTTAGGGTTTAGGGTTTAGGGTTCATGGGTCCAGGCAGTTAGGGTTTCGGGTTTTAGGTTTTGGGGTTTAGGGAGTGGAGTTTTTGGGTTTTAGGCGAGATTTTGGACTGCGTTAGGGTTTCTTAGGGCTTTTAGGGTTTTAGGTTCGGACATGTTCGGAAGTTTCTTAGGGCTTTAGGGTTTCAAGAGGGCTTTTCGGGTTTTAGGGTTTAGGGCTTCTTGGGGGTTTGTTTGGGTTTCTGACACTTTGAGGGCTTTCGGGTTCTATGAAGTTCTTAGGGTAGGGCTCAGGGTTGCTGTGGGCTTTCCAGGGTTTGGGGTTCAGGGGAGCTTGGGGCGTTTAGGGCGAAACTTTAGACATATGGGTTTGTATTTTCTGGGGAGGCGCGCGACAGGTGTTGGGGTCGGGGTATGTTTCGCTGGTAGGGCGCGGGGTATGTTTCGGGTGTATGTTTCGGGTATGCTGGGCGGCATCATGAGCTACTTTACCTGCAATTTCGGGGGTATGTTACGGTGTTTGTTTCGGGGGTATGTTACGGGGTATGTTTCGTGGGTGTGCAACCCGTGTGCCCTTCTTAAACCTGAGCCCCCCCAAAACACACAAACCCATATCCAAAAACCGCTTACAACTTTGCTAAGACCTATCTAAGCCAATGTGGGCTTAGTTCAAGGCATTCGGGGTTTTGGGCTGTATGGGGTTCAGGTTCCCAGTTTCGGGCTTTAGGGCCCTTTAACCGGGCTCTTGGGTTTAAGGCTTCAGAGGCCCTAAACCCTAAACCCTAAACCCTAAACCCTAAACCCTAAACCCTAAACCCTAAACCCTAAACCGGTTTTAGGGCTTCCGGGGGCTGTGGCCTTGGCTTTCGCAGCCATCCCGTGAGGGCCCGCCTGGCACCAGCCACCATATGGGTGGTTGTTTAGGGTTTAGGGTTTAGGGTTTAGGGTTTAGGGTTTAGGGTTTAGGGTTTAGGGTACCCAAAAAGGGACCATAATTTTGACAACCACCCGTATGAAGTAGGGTATATATTTCTTGTGCCCCCAAAAGGACACCAGGTAGATACACTCAACAAGATTTAAAAGGAACCCTTATATACACTCACCGATAACAGTAGTATGAACCCTGTTGCATACCGGGCTTCTTAGGGACGGAGGGGGCCGAGAGCAATCTGCCTCGTCGAGCTTGTAGAGGGTTCAGGGGCTGTAAGGTTGTAGCTTGGGATGTTCCCCCGAAAACGAACTGTCCTTCATAGGGAGTAGAAGAGGGGGTACTATTAAGGACTGTTAGTATAAGGGGGAACATCCCAAGTTGTAGCTTCTTGGAAGCAAGAGAGCCATCAAGGTCCCTTGCTGTACCGCTACCACCTGCCGTGCAAAGGAGCGACCCCTACGGCGCCCATATGGAGACGACCCCAAAAAAAGAGGTACCCTTTTTTGGGGGCTCCTCCTATAAAGAATAAAGCATTTTGGGATATATGGTCCGGCGTCTGGCGTGTCCGGCCCCCCCCCCCCCCCCAATGGTATGGTCAGGTAGGGGGGGGGGGGCCGACCCTCGGCAAAACCCGTGTTTTGTGAGTGTTGTGCCTTGGGTTGAGGGAGCACGCCCTCGGGAAAACCTATGTGTGTGAGGCGTTACCCCCCCCTCCCCCTCCAGGTCTACGGTCTCTAACCCTAAACCCTAAACCCTGTCAAGCCCCAAGCCCTAAACCCTAAACCAACCCTAAACCCTAAACCCTAAAACCAACCCCCAACCACACCACAAGGGGGGGGGTTAACCCTAAAACCTTTCAAACCCTAAACCCTAAACCCTAAACCTAAAACCACCCTAAACCCTAAACCCAAAACCAAACCCAAAACCCAAAACCTAAACCCAAAACCTAAACCCTAAACCCTAAACCCTAAACCCTAAACCCTAAAACCAACCCCCAACCACACCACAGGGGGGGGGGGGGGTTCCAGACCATGGGGTGGGGGGGGAGGGGGGGGCCGGGGAGCACTGGACCATATATGGGGGGACCCTGTTTTGGGATATCGAGACGACCCCCCAAAAAAAGAGGGTTTAGGGTGAATTGCTCGCTAGCCTCTCAGCTCCGTGAAGCCAAAGCTTCATGAGTAAACCCTCCAACTCTGAGAAACCTCGCCGCCCTGAGACTTGTTAAACGTCCCTTGGCCTCCTAAACCCTAAACCTCACACCCTAAATCCTAAAAGCCATCCAGACCCCCTGTCCTCCTCAGACCCGTACAGCAGCCAAGTAGGTTTAGGGGACAGTTGGTGTAGGGCTTAGAGTTGAACAAGCTTCCTACACACGTGATCCTCTCAAGCAACAATCCTAGATGGGCATTTCCCAAATCGGGGAACTCCCGTTATAGAACCCAGAAAACACGATAATCCCCCCTTTAAGGAGAGCCCAATTTTCGGAGATCCCAAAGCCCTGCAGAACCAAGCTACACAACAAACTGGAAGGTGGTCCTTGCGAGTTCCTGCTGGAGGATCTGCCCTTGGCAGTTGAGGGGCGGATGCGGCGAAGGTGTTGGGCTTAGGAGGTTTGTAGGGTTCAGAGTGCTCCCAAGTTGAGGGGGCGAGGGGGAGTTCCGGGTTTGGGGCTCAGGGATCTCAGGGTGCAAGGCTCATCAAGCTCAGGGAGGGTTTAGGGCTAGGGTTGAAAGTGTGAAGCTCACAGTTTAGGGTTTAGGGGCTTCCGGCTTAAGGTTTATTATTCTGCATTCAGGGCCTCAGCGCCCTGGAGCCGAGCACCCCACGACCGTCTCGTCCTTCCTCCGCTCGCAGAGCAAGGCCTTCTCGGGTATGACGCTGTCCTGCGCTCGGAAGATTAAGAGGGCTTAGGGCGCTTCGGGCTGAGAGGGCGTTTTTTTGGGGTTGTTGGTTTGGGGTTTATAGAGTTCAGGGCTTTCTGCGCTTGCCCGGGGCTTAGCAGGGCAATTTAGGATTCAGGGCCAGGGTTGAAGGCGGTGCCAGGTCACACCGCCTGTCGAGAGTCGACAAACCTCAGGGCTCCAGCAGCTCGCTACGGTAACTGTTCCAGGTCCTGCGTGCCATCGGGATATCTCACCTGGCAGATGCAGAGAGGAACTTTGAGAGCTTGTGCTGCCGAACCTCGGAATATGCCGGAATATGCAAACCCAAGGACAGCATGGAACTGTCTAAACTCGACATAAGCATGGGAATGGGAAGAGGAACAGCCAGACCATGGCGCCCTAAATAGAGTGACTGGTATACTATGTAGCATGGTGCCCAAATATAGGGCTGGTACTATAGGACCCGACAAAGGACCTAAATTTAAAGAACTGGCCCATTGCTGGCAGTTCGGATCCCAAACAGTAGGGGTGTCCTGGACCCCCAAAGTATGTAAACATTGCCCAAAACACATGGAAGAACAACTTTTTACACATTTAGATTTCCCACTTTTTCGGGTGTGGGGGGGGTCAAAAATGCAAATTTGCGTTTATGACCCCCCCAAAGCACATTTCTGAAATCTTGATGGTCTGCATGCTGGACAGTGCAAACACTCTGCAAACCATCTTGTGTTGGGGGGTTGGCAGGGAATGGGGTGCAGAATCATTGAGGGTTCGGAGTGTAGGAGTGAGGGCCAGAAGCTTTTCAGGGCTTTTAAGGGCTTCACGGGCTTTCTGGAAAGCAGCCGCTGGCCTTGTAGGCCACGATGTCGGCACCACTCATGACGACCTAAGCTGCTTGCTCAGCCACCGGCGTCATGCGGGGTTGCGTCTGGGAACCATGCCAGGTGCTTCTAAGATGCTCTGTATTGTGGAGGGTGGACATCATGCCACTGAGGCACGCCGAAGAAGAACGTTAACGTCTCCCAGGCTTAGGGCATTCACCCCGGAAACCCCGAACCTTCCGAAACTGCTCGCCTGGCCTCCAGGAGGATGGCTGGGCCGTGGCCGATGACGTGCATGACATCCTGCAAGCGGCACACGGGAGGCTGGACGGAGTTAGGCCCCCCAGACCTTAGCCAAATTTGGGAGCCTGATGGTGGGACCCAAAGCCTAAAGCCCAAAACCACCCTGAATTCTACTATAGCGCGCTCTCCGAGATTTGAGCCCCGGTCCCCGGCAGCCGGCTTTGGCTGGCCATCGGGGCCGGCAGCATCTGCAGTGGCCATGGCAAGGCGTTGTCTGCGGGCGCTGCCGGTGCTTTCCACAGCTGACTGGACCCTAGGGTTTTGCTGAATGATGCGTGCTCAAACCTTTTGCTTCTGGAGCCGTAAGTCTCAAAGCACGCGGATAAAGCGTTGCAAGGCCCACGGGGGGTTGCTCTGGTTGCTCTAAATTCTGGATCCGGGTTCCTTTGGCACGGGGCAAGAGATACCGTTTTAAAGGGGCGCTGATAAGGGGACCCTGGTATAGAACAATTCTCATGCTCTCTTTTGCCGGTGGCCCTACACATCGGCTTCCCCAGGTGCACGAACCCCAGCGACACAGCAAAGTCCGTCCATGCGACCTGGAATCATGAGATGCTACCCTGGTTGCAATGCCTGAGAAACCCTCAGTCCTACTAAACCTATGCTATATTCTACTACATGCTGAACCTCCAGCTTTGGCCCCAAAAAACAGCACTAAGCCACACTTTTTTCGGGCTCGCCAATAGCAGCGGAGCAGCGGAACGGTTGAAACTGGAAAAGAGTTGGCCCTGGATCCAAGGTTTAGGGCAGAAGGTCTTCTTAGCCCTCTTGCTAAGTTGGCCCTTCAGCCTTGAGCCTCAAAACCCCAAACCCCAAACCCCAAACCCCAAACCCTAAACCCAAAACCCTAACGCCTACACCCTAACTTGCTAAGGGCCGTTGCCCCGCAAACTCTAGCCCTAAGCGCCGAAGCCCTGGGTCAGGGCCAACCCTGCTCCACTGAGGCCAGTTCTCTAATCTGGGGGTTTAGGGTTTAGGGTTTAGGGTTTAGGGTTTAGGGTTTAGGGTGTAAAGATTAAATCATCGGGTCTAGGGACTATAGTGTTCCTTCAGGTTTCTTTAGAGATTGTAGTTATAGTGTTTAGGGTTTCTAGGGTTTTGGGCTTATAGGGTTCTTCCAGGATTGTGGTCCCTCTGCTGTGCGGAACATCGCGCGCAGCTTGGCCCACCGGAAGGGGCCCAAAGATTTAGAGAACTGCCTGGATTAGGTAATGTACACGGCGTCGTTGCGGGAGTCTGGACACAGCTTCTTGGCGTTTAGGGCCCCTTAGAGGTTGGGTTTAGGGTTGAGGGTTAAGGGTTAAGGGTTTAGGGCTTAGAGATGCCAAGCAAGGCGCCAGAGGCTACTTCGCGTGGTGCCTGTGGCCATCAGCTTCTGCAGCACCCAGCCTGAAGCAGCGAGATCAAACGTGGACACGCGCAAGACCGCCAAACCTACATCGAGAGATTCTCTGAGTACAGCCGAATTGTAGGGAAGTTCCAATGCGAGATTCTTGCGATTGTCATTACGAACCCTTCTGGTCTCTTTCGGGTTCTAGCGGCCAAAGATACTCTCCTGCAAATTCAGGTTCCTTTGTTTATGGAGCCTCCTGATAAGTATATAACTGGTCAAAGCATGCAAAAGCAAAGGGGAAGAGTTGCTGGATGTCTCTACTGGCCCCCCCATACAAAGCACAGACTGGGACCGAACGGGCTTCTGGGTTTACACGGGGTCTATAGGGTGTATAGGGTTTATATGGAGTTTCGGGTGTATAGGGTTCGGGGTTTATACGGAGTATGGGCCATATTTACGTCTTGGGGGTTAGGGTTTATAGGGTAAGCCGAGGTGGTTCAATGCACGGGTGCCCGGCTTAAGGGTTGACAGCGGGGTTTGGAAGGGGGGCTGCTTGGGGTCTTAGAAGGGGCTGAGGGTCGAACGATGAGCCCGAATCAAGGATTTGGGTTTAGGGTTTGGGGTTTGGGGTTTGGGGTTTGGGGTTTGGGGTTTAGGGTTTAGGGTTTAGGGTTTAGGGTTTAGGGTTCAAGGATTTAGGGTTTAGGATTCAGGGTCTAGGGTTTTAGAGTTTAGGACCTTTTAACCCCGAAACCCCAGCTCTTGCCTTCCTGGGTGTCCGCGTACTGTCGGGCTTCTTGCTTGTGCCCGTAGCTCTCCACGGCATGCAGGCCTGACCCAAGCTCCGGACCTAGGAGTAACCTAGGAATTAAAAAAAGGGTATCAGGGAACCCCAACCCTATAAAGAAGGAATAACCTAGGAATAAAAAAAGGTACCCCTTTGGTTTTAAGGGGAGTATCAGGGAACCCCAACCCTATAAAAAGGAAAAAAAGGGGGCCCACGCCGGGTCCTAGTCTAAGGCCATGTGGTGCAATGGCGCTTGCTGGGGATGATCTTGGTGGTGTGAGTTTAGGGTTTAGGGTTTAGGGTTTAGGGTTTAGGGTTTAGGGTTTAGGGTTTAGGGTTTAGGGTTTATAAGGGTTTAGGGTTTAGGGTTTAGGGTTTAGGGTTTAGGGTTTCGGGTTTGGGGTTTAGGGACATTGAACATAAGAAGCAGTCCAACAGTGTGGAGATTCAACATGTCAGAACATGTTTGGAGATCTTCACGTACCATGGCCATGAAGGCGCTTCAGGTCCCTCAACCAGGCTGCCCCCCAACGAGGAAAACCCAAACCGTTTACCAAGTTTACCGTTTAAACCCCAAAACCCAAAACCCCAAAACCCAAAACCCGTAAACCCAACCTACAGCTTGCCAGGCTTTATGCAACTTGCCCAAAACTGCCGCCGAAGGTCGAAGCAGCGGCGGGGCGGCGGCGAGGCCGAAGAAGAAGGTGAGGCTTCACAGGCCTCGTCCAGCAACCTCCGGACGCCAAGAGTTTGGAGGGAGGGGATTTGGGGTTGGGTTGGGTGTGGGTTAGGAGTTTAAGGGGTGTGGGGTTGAGGGGTTCGGGGTTGGGAGTGGAGGGGGTGTTGGGGGTTGGGATTTGGGGTTTGGAGTTTAGGGTTTTGGCTTCAAGGTTCGGGTCGAGAACTCTTGAACTCTCAACCCACTGCACCGAACACACCTAAACTTGCAAATCTCAAAGGGCTTAGGGGTTTGAGGCGAACTCCGAAGCACCTTGGTGACGAAACCAATCACCCAATCACCGAACCCCTGAAAGAAGCAGAGGCGCTTCGGCGGAGCCCAAAAGTTCGGAATTCCTCATGGCGATGACAAACACAAACGGGTTACATTTCCCAAAAAAGCTGCCACTGGGCGTCCAAGCTGATAAGCTCGACCCTGATCTTTGTCACCCCCTCAAGCTCCTAAACCCCCTCAAACTGAAGCGCCACCGATCTCCCCCCCCCCCCCCCCCCGCCCCCAAAAAAAAAGAAGGAAAAACAGCCATGAGCCCTAAACCTCTCAAGCCTCAGCCCTACACAAACCGAAAGAAAAAGCATCCAGATGTGAACAAAAAAACCAGGAGCCAGACCTCAGGTCCATTGGGGAAAGAGAGTTGGGCGAAGCCTCCTGGCAAGCGTTGGCAGATGTTGGCTTTAGGCGCTTTGGGGCATTGCTTCGAAAGCCATTAATCCTAAATCCTACCGCCGTAATTCACCCCTAAGCCCTTAACCGCCTTAACCCTACTAAGCCCTAAGCCCTAAGCCCTAAACCCTAAACCCCAAACCCCAAACCCCGAAGCCTGAGACAGATCCCAGGGTGGAGGTCCTCTCGGGGAAGTTCTAGGCATTCCGGGTCGTGCTCGATCGCTTCGTGCGCTAGCTCGAGCTCAACCTCCCCGGACGCCCGTGTCACTGTAAAGCCCACCGGACTTACTAACCAAGATTTGAGATGTTCTCCCTTATACTAACAGTCCTTAATCGGGATGAGAGTAACTGTTAGTATAAGGGGGTACATCCAAACCCAGGTAAAATGAAATATAAAATAGAAATATACAAAATATCTCCATGGCCCCACAAGTTCAGGCTTCGAGGTTAAGTCTGGGGGCTCAAGGGTAGCAGCTGCCTTGGAACAAAATGGGCCCCTTTTTCGCAAGACGGGGAATCTTACAGGCACTACGGCTGGGCATCTTATATCAGTATTAGTTCAACGAGGTGTTTCGGAAGAACCCGGCCTGCGCATCCCTGGCACAGCTGGCTCTGGCCGGCGGGTCTTGTGCCGCAGGCGGCGCTGGCTGTGCTCTGGGGCTCAGCGACTGGGTGCTGTCAACATCCCACAGCGACGAACTGCGGGAAGCAGCGCTAGCTCCACTGATCCTCGCGGGCTCCATGGTCGCTCCAGCTCCTTTGGCCGGCTTGGCGACGCAGTTACCCCGGCCGATGAGGACCATGAAGTTGGGTGCAGACTCCGACCGGCGAATCCTGTAAGGGCCATGCAAGAACTCGGGGCGAGCCAGGATATTAACATGCGATCGTCCAAACATGCAGTGAGGAGCTGACATCTCGTCCCTCAGCGGGTTGCTGAGAACAAAGGCATCACCGTGAAGGTGCAGGTCAGGCATCTCGCCGCGAATAGACTGAATAGACCGGTCAGCATTCCGACCCCGGAACGCTGGCATGGGCATATCGGTCTCTGGAATAATCGGGCCGGGCCTTTCCGGAGCAGCGTCGGTCTCTGCCTCGACTTCGCACGCCGCTTGCGCATCGTCTGGGCTCTGAAAGGCATATCGGGGCTGAGATACTAACATGTCCACAGCAGACGCCAGGTCCCCCCCTTCAGGCTTGCTTGGAGTGTAGCTTGGCTGCTCTACACACATTGGCAAGGCCTGGCCCCTGTGTTGCTCATGACTCTCGGGCTCCGCCTGTAGCGCAGAGTGGGACTCAAAGTCCTCCGCGGTCTCCTGGTTACTGCCCGGGTCCGCTCCCAGGCTGCTGCAGAAGCTGGGAGACAGGTCAAAGGCCAGCTCCTTGGGATCCTCCAAGCCATACTCCTGCGTCCTGGTCTCCCACACCGGCTCCTCTTTAAAGGAGGCGGGGACCTCTGCCTCAACCTCCGAGTCCGAGTCCGAGCAGCGGGGCGAACGCCCAAAGCGCGACACGGCGCCCCACAAGGAGGCGCGGTCCAAGAGCACGCCTTGGCGATGTCAGGACTTAAGGGGCTGAAAGGGGTACGGGGACAGCGCGCAGCCCCAAACCCCCAAAAAACCTCCAAATCCCTTGAGGCCCCTGTGAAGCCCCTGTAAAAGCCCCTAAAACACCCTGAAGAACCCTTCCCTAAACTAGTTCATTGTTGGGATAACATTAAGAACCAAAAATTTCCTTCCTTACAGTATTGGGTTTAAGCACCCTTAAAAAATGTAAAATGTTACCCAACTATGACAAAGTTAAACCGAGCGTATGAGGAGACCCAGGCTTGGGCCCCTGCAGGGCCGCTGCGCGTCCCTGGCGGACGGCCGAGGCTCATCGATCGGGGCCTCTTCAGCCTGGAAGTCCTCCAAAGGGGGGGTAATTAGTTATAAGAACCCCCTAAACCCTAAACCCTAAACCCTAAACCTGTTGAGGGCTGAGGGTTGGGGGTTCAGGTGGGTTGAGGGTTGAGGGTTGGGGGTTTGAGGGTTGAGGAACCTCGGAACCTTTAGGCTTCACGTTTGGGAGGGGGGGGCGGGGGGTAATTAGTTATAAGAACCCCCTAAACCCTAAACCCTAAACCCGAAACCCTAAACCCTAAACCTTTAGGCTGAGTTTCTTCGTTGAGGGGTTTGGGGATGCTTGGGGCATAGAGAACCCCACTGGGCGTCCTCCGCAGAGTCGCGCGAGTGCGTCAGACGGCGGCCTGGTCGAGAGGGGTTTAGGGTTTAGGGTTTAGGGTTTGGGGTTTGGGGTTTGGGGTTTAGGGTTTCGGAGTTGAGGATTCAGGGCTTAGGGATTGAAGTTTGGGGTTACGGTTTGGGGGGGAGGGGGGTCGATTAGGGGTACCCTTGTATGCCGTGCCCCTTTTATGCCATGCATGGATTTACTGCATTCTGGGGCATAACAACCTTTTGTATTTCCCAACTTGGAGGTTTGCGAAACAAGGGGGACCCCTAAACTAGACCCCCCAAAATAGGATTCCCTTTTAGTAAGGAGGACCCCAATAAGGTATCCCAATTTCGGAAACCACCATTTTTCCCCCCCCCCCCCCGCATGCGTTCGCTTTCAGGCTGAGGAGGATGGCCTGGAGTTCGCATTGTAGCGAAGCCATGGCCCCCCAGTGGGTCACGATCTCATGTCAGAGCCGGGGTTTAAGATCCGTCAACAAACCTTATAAACCCTAAACCCTGAATATCCCTAAATCCAAAAAATAAACCTAAAACCCTAAATATCCCTAAATCCAAAAACCCAAAAACCCTAAGCCTTTGAACCCTGAACCCCCGGACGGTGATTGCTGAGGATCCGAAGCAGTACTACCAAGGCGCTGGTCTGAGCACGCGCTTCAGGTGCTCAAGCTTCTTAGGCTTGCGTGTCTTGCATGCTGTTGGTCTGGCAGCCTTGCTGCAACTTGAGCCGCAATCCAGCCCATTTTGGGTTTGGGCTCTGGTTTTGGGACTTTTTTTTTTTTGGGGGGGGGGGGGGGGGGGGGGGGGGGGGGGGGGGGGGGGAGGGGGGAGCGTGTGCAATCTCCAAACTTTCACGGGAGCCTAAACCCTAAACCCCCCCGAACACCCCCAAACCCTTACCTACCCTAAACCCTGAACCTTTGGTAAACCCCCCAAACCCCCAAACCCCCTGAACCCCCTTATCTTGAACGGAAGCACAGACCTTCGGCTCAAGCCCTGTTTTGCCCACATGCGAAGCAAGTCGGGACCTGGGCGCGAAAGGCTCCGGCACGAGGGTTTTTGTATGGACTATAGGGTTCAGAGGACTTGTGGGGATTATCGGGCTTGCGGGGGTTCTGAGTGGGTTTGTAGGGATTATAGGGTCTGTAGGGTTTGTAGGGCTTACAGGGTTTATAATATAGGGTTTGTAGAGTTTGTAGGGTTTGGGGCGCAAGGTTTCTCTAGGGCTTGTGTAGGATCGGGTTGCTCTAGGGTTGTCAAGGCTTCAGGGTTTTACCGCGCACGGCTTCAGGGATGTCCTCCTAGCCTCACTCCATCCACCGGCCTGTTTAGGGCTCAAGGGCCTTGGTCCAGTCTTCGGGTTTTGGGCGCAGGCAAGAAGGGTTTGGATATGCCCGAAACTCCTGACGTCAGAACCCCTCCAACAGCCCCAGAGCCCTGAAGCCCCACCCTGTGCAGAGCTTCACTCATACACTGACCGGAGCCATATATAAGTGCTTCAAACCGTGCCCTGAGTCAACCCTACCGTGAACAGAGAAGCTCGAATCCTCAATTGGTCATGGGCCATGGGCCTTTCTTCACGTGCCGCGGGCTACCATCGCCTGACAGATTTGAGTGCAGGGTTTCAACCTTATAGACTAATTCAGAGCTTGTGGGGTTTGGGGCTTGATGGTTCCTTTTTGGCGGTGGCGGGGTGGGGGGGAGTTCAGGCAGCCTGGGTGTGTTGGCAGTCAAGGTGCTTGGTACACAAAAAAAGGCCATGCTGACTCATCTTCCTAAACCTGTTAGCCCGAGCCTGCACTTTTGTAACTCGCCCCTTGTTATCCCTTGATGCTTGTCCCTGCATGCAGGCGCGATGTCTGCCGGCGCGCTTGAGGCACCGGCCGAGACAATGAGTGGGGCGGCTGACTCTGCGAAGTTTCCGGGTGTAGGGCGCAGGGTTTTTTGGGTCTAAACACCGAGGTCTCCGAGAATCCAACATTCACCTGTGCTGGTGGATGGATAGAGAGCCTATGGCATCCAGGTTCAGGACTGAGTGTTAGACGGAGTGGCAGGGGGAGCTCGAGGCAATATGCGAGAGGGCTGGACGAATGAGGCTATGGTGGCGACGCGCGCAACGGAGTTGATTTGTGCTTGTCGACATGGGCTGTGGTCAGGTGCACAGCAGGAGCTAGGCGGATTCTCAGCTCCGAGTACAGAGGGAAGGAGAAACAACGAAACAACCCCCGTTATCCCACGTTTCGGGGCCTCCAGGGCTCGGAAGCCTCCGAAACCCCATGTCCACAAGCCAAATCCTAAGTCCCCAAATCGTTCGTTTCAGGGTTCAGGGTTTAGACAAATTTGTCATGGGCTCTAGAGCCGTTGAACTTTCAGATCCAGTACACCCTCTCATCTTGAAGAGCCTAACAACCCTGCTAAGCAAGCCCCTAAAAACCCCAAAGCCCGAAACCTCCTAAACCTTTATCGTTCCTCAGCACTTAGCTTCCTAAACCCTATGACCGTTCATCTTTCCTGAGCCCCTAAACTTTCCTCACCCGAAACCCGAAACCCTAAACCCCCGAAACTTCCCAAACGGTGCCTCGGCTGTAAAGCGCATCCCCAGACCCTCCGAGAGGCGCTTCTTGCGCTCCTGGGGTGTTTTGGGTATCCAGGGTTTTATAGGCTTTACTTACTTACTTACTTACTTACTTACTTACTTACTTACTTACTTACTTACCTTGTATCTGACAGCAACAATGTACAATATTGAATGTATAGTATACCGTCGGGCTTGTGTGCCATGGACCTTCTTACGAAATGGCAGCTTCGAGTTTTTGTGACGTACTTACTTCCTGACTTCGTTACTTGAGAAGAAACCCTTAAGCAGGAAAATGCTCGACTAAATCATAAACGATACTATATATATATCATACATATGCAACTTGTATAAGGGGGGGTCAAGCAACTGAACAAAAAATGAACCTCAAGCATTGGCGAGCTGAAGCCCAAATCCACGGTCGCGTACGAATGCGCTCACGAGTGAAAACCACAATACTCCAAGATTCAACAGCCGAGTTAACCTAAGCTCGGCGAGCGCCAGCTCAACGACTGAATCTTGCACGAAAGGCCTGAATCCTAAACCCTAAACCCCGCAAACTCTTGCCCGGCTCCTCATTCAGGGCCCGGCGCTCCTCTACCTCTTGTGCACGATGCGACGCCTGCGACGCCTGCAACGGGGGGGGGGTGGGGGGGGGGGGGGGGTGGGGGGGGGGGGGGGGGGGGGGTGCTTCTTGGAGGTTTTGGGGATGTGGAATTGTGAGTTAGGGTCTCGGGTTTAGGACCCGAAGACCTCGCGTGGCTAAACTTGAAAAAGCTGCCTAAAATTCCTCCTAAAAAGATCACGTCAGCGAACTTGTTTAGGATAATATCCAGCTAAGCCCCCATGATGACATACGGTAACATCTACACCGAGATCTCAACACGTTGTACCCTGTGAAGCTCATAAGCCTAAACCACCCAAATTAAACCCGTGCTGATGAGCCTTAGCACCTACGAACCCTGAAAGGGTTTGTGATTCAGATACCCTTGATAGGGATAATTTTAGAAAAGGGAAGATCCCCAAACCCTGAACTCTCAACCCGAAACATTGATAAGGATTATTTCAATATAGGGGTTCAGTACAGGGAGTATGGTCATCCCGCAACCCCAACCCTAAACCAGCCTTGGCCGCATCCCGCTCAGCCCGCTCGCTTTCGGGAACCAGCACCTCTCTGGGCGGGTACAGAACAGCGAGGCTCTTTTGCCGGATGCTTTAAGGTCTGCCTGGCCCCAAAGTACCCATTAGAATCATAGTCAGAATCATCAAGAATCTATGTATATCTCATCGTATGAAACATATAAGCATACTAAGTTGTAATCATCAGAACGGTGGATGGGCCAGATTTGTTGTGGGTATCTGCTTCTCATTCGATGTGTCGTGTTCTTGTTGTGTGTGTGTGTGTGCGCGTGTGTTTCATGTTTTGCTTGATAGGGGAGCCCAAAAAAGCAAGAAACTGGCCCCGCGGGAACAACAAGCCGCGAAGACAACAAGCAAGGAAAGCTTGCCTAACATAAGCTGAAAAGAGTTCTTTACGGAAGCCGTGACCCAGTGGGAGGTTGCCCAGCCCCCCAACAAAACTCGGTTTAGGGTTTTGTGTTTTAGGGTTTCGGGCTTAGGGTTTAGGATCGAAAACAAGCAAGAGCCCCGCAAATCTGTGCGAGACCCTAAGCCCGAAACACGACTCCACGGTATAGGTTTGCCGGGGCATGACACCCTCTCGACAGATGGGGCCTCAGCCTGAACCCGAACGCGAAACCCTAAACCCTTACCTCAAGCCCTTGGCAGGGTTTAGGGTTTAGGGTTTAGGGTTTAGAGTTTAGGGCTTAGGGTTTAGGGTCAGGATTCAGGGTTTCAGGTTGCTTAACATATATCAAGGCCTCCATCGCCAGATTCAAGTACTTCTCCCACGCCGTGCGCTCCTCGGCAGTTCCTTGAGCTGGTGCGAGGGTTAGGGCTGAGTTCTGAACAGATGAACCTGTTACTGTAATTTGTTGGGAGTTAGCGCTGAGTTCTGAACAGATGAACCGGTTAGTTAGTTTATGACATCATCATTCCTCACCCTGCCGAGACTTGCCGTGCAACGTAGCTTTGCGTAATGCCGCCGCGGGCCCCATTTCCTTGAGGCTCCGTGAAGTATCGTGAAAGCATTATGCGAGATTGAGTCGGGGGTGCCTGTAGCTCCATTTCCTCGTAGATTTTTCTCTGGTTCTTCGTACTGAATGAGGGAACAGGGAACTAGGCGCCCTTAGCAATCTCTAAAAGGGGCTATAGGGACATACAAGGTACCTCATTCCTGAATTCCCGGCTAAGAACTAGTCGGCTGTCTTGTCAAGATCAAGGCCAGTTTCGCGCAAAGTTGAGGTGACCATCATGACCCTTCGATTCAACAGCATGAACAAGCCTCCCAGTCTCTCAAGTTTAGGGTTTAGGGTTTTGGGGCCGCTCGGAAACCATGGCTGGGGAGGCCCTGGATCCGGCATGTTGATGATCAATCTTGCGAGTTCTGGCCGCAGAGGGTGAGTCTAGAGGTTTCGGGATTGAGGGCTTGAGGGCTAAAGCCCCAACATCTAAAGCCTCTTACTGCAAATCAACTCCCCAACATTGAACCTCCAGGGTCTTGCGGGTGTTCTATAGGCTGTAGAAGGCAGCCCTGAACTCTAGATCTGAAACAAGGCCACTCACTGAGCAACGCCACTCCTTTTCCGACCTCGCGCTGAAAGGTCCGAAGCGAAGCGCGGGAAGATCACACTGCTGACATCCCTTCACAAGACTTCACAAGCACTACCAAACAAAGTGTTTAATCCAAGCAAGTCGGAAGGCTAACCCTAACAAAAGCGCGCATGCACACAGCGCGAAAATACGTTTCCACCTCTTTCTTTTGCCTTGACTTCTTCTTGCCCTGCGGGTTTTGGACGGACCCGGCACTACAAGCTCCATCGTGAAGTCTAGGAGCGCCTTCAGACTGCTCTCCTGATAAGCGACTGTGAAGCCTTTGGACACCTGAACCCGTTCGATGTTCAACAGCTGGTTCTCTTCCAACCTGGTCAATCGACAGCACTCTTTGTCAACCTGTTCGTGGGCTGAAACCAGGAAGACGAGGCGCGTGCCCGGGAAGACGATCGTTGTTTTCCGCTCAGGGATCTCAAGCAGCCCAGGTGGATGAAACAGCGCAAGGGGACTGACCCCGTATGTACGGCGCATGTTCATGACTCGCAACTGAAGCTCCGCCCCCTGACCATCTTCCACCAGGAACCGATCACAGAATTGCGGTGTCGTCTTAAGGCGTTCAAGCAACACCTTCGCCTGATCCTCGGTGCACAATGCTGCGGGCTTGGCATCGTGAGGATAGTCGTAGCAGTGCGCTGGGAGCCAAGCAAGTTTCACACATTGCCTTCCTCCGTCAGCAAACAGGTCTAGAAACTTGCCAAGTTCTGTATCAGACTTGACGGAAACTTTTCTGTCCTCACCATCCACAGTGACCGTGTAGAATTCGTCGAAAGCATCCAGCATGTCCTGTTCAAGATCACCCGTCAACTCCTTTATAGCAGCCACAATCGGAATCACCCAGCACACATCACCTGCAGGTTCATGATGGGGTCTCTTGCTTCTACTGAACTTCTGTGAACAACAAATATGCTGGATGGGGAAAAGCTTTGTTTTTTAGCAACCTCTACCAGGATTCAAGAAGTCATCGTGCCGTGGCGTCTCGATGAGGGTGGCAGGTCCCCGTTGAATACGAACGACCTTGACCCCGGAATGAGCAGTGAGCGACATAGTCTGAAGGTTCGAATTGAGTTCTCTTTTCCTGAATCCGTTTCCCGGGTCTCTCTTTTGTACGGCGAACTTGAGCGTCGGGATGTGTAGCTGGCCGGCCATTGCTGTACGCAGTCGCCTTAGGGACCGGTGAATGGTATCCTCCAGCTCGTCCCCCCACCATCTTCCACCAACCTGCCTTGCATGAACTCGTTACGCAACCACCTCCTTCGCTTGTAGAGTTTATGCAATTCTGTGACGATTGACTCCACATCCTCAGCTGGTGGAGGGTAGCTTGCCATGGCAGGTTCCGCGGATGTCTGCTTGCTGTCCTCTCTGCCTTTTTCTAGTCGAGCTCTCCTTGTCTCTCGGTCGGAGGTGTTGGCGGGCTCAGGGTCTTAGCACTTCCGAGGGCTTTGAAGGTTCAGGGTCTCTCTCTCTTTGCAACTCTTCAGTGGCTCCCTCCCAGCCGACTCCCAGGTCAGAGAAGGCTTCAAAAACTGGTTCGATAGGGGATGAAAGAGGTACTATCAAGGCTATTACAATGAATAGCAGGGTTCTATCACGGATTCCAAAGAGTAAGGAAGCGACACAGCCTCAACCTCTGAACCGTACCCTTGAACTACTAAACCCTAAACCCTAAACCCTAACCCTACTGTATGGACTTAGTAGCTAGAACTCGGGTTGGGGATATATTGTACCATGATTGGTTGTGATAGCGACAGTCGCTTCAGGAATGCTGCTGCCACTTCGTTAGTCCCTCGTACCGCAAGCTACTTGGAATCCCTACAGATGATGCATGAACGAAAGCATGTTACTTACTTTGTGTAGAGGTAAAAACGATTATGTATATATACATATACATATACATGCACACTGCTGTATCAGAACCGTGATTGTAAAGTTCTGTTCCTATAGGTCCAGTAAGAGAGTGTCTATATAAGAGGACCTCAGGCAATCATTGATGTAAAGTAAATACTCAAGTTGTCAGTGTGCGCTTGAAGGAACATGGACGTTGTACAGGAGTGTAGGATTGAGGGTTTCAGCGCAAAAGCTGCTGCGATTTTTCATCGGGGTCCTTATAGCCTCTAGCCATATGGTGTATGATTTACCTTTGCAATAAAGCTACTAGACAAGAAACCTTTGAACCTTTTTGACCGAACACTTAGTAAGATGAGGGAATGAAGGAATCAGATGCCTCATCAGGTACCCATGTAATCCAATGCCAGAGCTTCAGGGTTAACATGGTCACCATATCCCAAAGCCAGGTCTTCCCCGGCATGGTTTCACATACGATTGAGGGCTGAAGCCGCAGCGCACAACCCAGAAGCTGACAAACTTGCAGCCTGGTAGGCCTTAACCGGAAAAAGGTATAGGTCACTTAAATCGCAACCAAAAATCATACCTAATAAACCTCAGCAACCGCAGTCCCCCATGAAATGCTCCAAAAAAACGAGGCTTTGCTGGGGGCAAGACCGAACTCCAGCTGCAGAGTCGGCTGGTCCTGCGCAAGCCGTCATTCTGCCAATCGTCAATCATACCCCACTAGTTTAGGGTTTAGGGTTTAGGGTTTAGGGTTTAGGGCAAACACCAAGCTAGGGGCTTGGGGTTCATAGGGTCAGGGCAAGGTTTAAGTTTAGGTTTCCTTACAAAAATCGGGCTCTCGGGTGCTAAAGCAGCATCCGCCCCCGGGAGCAAAGCGCCGGCGAAGCAAACGAACACACGCGCAATGCAGCAACACAAAAAAACACAGCGAAAGTGACGAAAAGAATGTAGGAATGCAGTCGGACACTCCGCCCGCCCCACCCCCCCCCCCCCCCCCCCCCCCTCACATTCGGCACGTGCAGGGCCTTGATGACCAGCTCGAGCATGAAGCCGGTATTTCGGACGTGGAGCACCTTTCGAGAAAATAACCTAGTATCATATTACTATACGAATAGAATACGATATATTCGTATCTTCATATGACATTAGTATATATATATATATATATATTCATATACTGCTAGATCAATATCACCATGTAAGGTTTATAAGCCATAAGATGGTCGGGTCTGGACACCAGCGCAAGCCAATGGTAAGAAAAACCGTAGCTGACCGACATCTCTGTGTTAGGTTCCCTTTTGTGGCTTCCGTGTATAGTACAGCACCCTTACAATAAGGGCCCTCAAAAGGGACCCTAATATAGAGAGAACTACCCTTGTTGGGGCTTTTCGAAAATAAGGGACCCCTAGTACAGACCCCCAAAATATTAGGATCACCTTGTAAACGGACCCCAATAAGGGTACCCCCCCCCCCCCCCCCCGAATTTCGGAAACCCCGAAACCCTAAACCCGCAACCCTCCCAACATGTGGGCCCTGTAGCCCCCCCCCCCGCCCCCCCCGCCGATCCCACCTGGCCAAGAGGGATCTCCGCAGACTCCACTGGCTGCCCGGCACGCTGCTCAAGGCTCGCCCAGCAGAGGTCTGCGGCTTGAGGGGGGTTAGGGGGTTTTAGGGGGTTCTAGGGGGTTTTAGGGGTTTTAAGGCTTAGGGCGAAATTTCATCAGAGGACATGGCGCTGCTTGGAGCCTTGTTGCCGCAAGACGCGGTTTCAGCTTCTGCGAATGCCTGGTTCCCAGACCTTTTAGACGAAGTCGCGCGCTACCGGGCTGGAGAGGCGGTTTTGTTTCCAGTGCCAGTAGAGGAGCCAGCAATGGCGGCAGACCCGGACTCGGCATCAGCATCAGACGAGGAGGACTCTGGAGGGCTTAGGGGCTTCAGGGGCTCAGGGGGCTTGGGGGTTCCAGGGGGTTTAGCGGTTTTGGGGGGTTTTAGGGGATAGGGTTGTAGAGTTGTAGGGTTTAGGGGTGTATAGGGCTGAGTTCAGACTTTAGGGGGTTGAGGGTTTTAGGGGGTTTAAGGCTTTAGGGTTTAGGGCTTGATAGGGCTGAGTTTAGGCTGCAGGGGTCTAGGGTTTGAGGGGTTGGGGTTTAGGGATTTAGGGGTTTAGGGGTTAGCGGGTTTACGGGTTTAAAGTGAAGTCTGGCTCAAGGCTTTGTTTGGATTGCGGGCACAGCCAACAGAAATAAAAACAGCTGAAGATATGATGCTGGCTCCACAGCAATAAAGTGCAGTAGGAACCCGAACTCCATCTTAAAGGACATCTGCGGGTAGTGCCTGTGCTTATAGAGCTCTTAAGGGAGGGGGGGCTTCAAGGGGGGTATGTAACCCAAGGTTCCTCCATGTTCCTCAATAATTCCCACTTCTAAGGCTCCCTAAGCTTCCCTATTGCTTCCTAGGTACCTAACCCCCCCCCCCCCATGAACCCCCCCATCCAAGAACCCTATAATTTGCCAATTTGCGATTCACTCAAG
The DNA here is from genome assembly GCA_905221605.1 of Symbiodinium natans. Lineage (NCBI taxonomy): Eukaryota > Dinophyceae > Suessiales > Symbiodiniaceae > Symbiodinium > Symbiodinium natans. The sequence continues at coordinate 266,078 of CAJNDS010002600.1, read as the reverse complement.
CTGGCGATGAACAAACTTGGAGGTTTCCGAATTAGGGGTACCTTCGTGGCGTCCGTATGATAAGGGAATCCTACTATTTTCGGGATCTATACTAGGCCCACTTGGCCTGGTATCCGGAGGGACAGCCACGCGGCGATCTTCCGCCTCGAGTCAGTGGTCGCGCTGCACTGGCATGCGCTGGCTTTCAGGGCCTCAGGGACCACATGAAGCCCTAAAAGAGTTTATGGTTCATATACCTGAATAGGAATTATCGTAGGGTATATGACCCCAAATTCAGGGTTCATACGATTCATTTACCTGAATAGGAACTCTGCTAGAAAAGTATATGGCCCCAATTTTGGGGGGTTCCTCTGGGGGGGGGGGGGGGTGGTGTTCCGCAACGCCGTCCTGTCGCCCATGGCGAAGAGGCCGGCCTTGGTGCTTTGGTCATTATCACCAAGTATCGCTAGCGTCTCATATTAAAGTTTTCTTAGTACTATTTAATCTTTTCTTATTCTTATTCCTACACTTTATTATTGGTATTATTGTTGCTATTGCTGCTATTGATATTAGCCACAATTATTATTTTTGCTATGAGAAATAAATGACTATTAGTATTATTGTTAATAATTATTCATCATTATTATTATTATCATCATCAAGGCATGACAAGAACAGCTTCAGCTCACGCCCATACTCCTGTTCTTCTTACTGCTACTTTAGCCGTTGTTCTGCTTCTGCTCCGCAGTTCTCTCGCCTCCTCGCTCTAACACTCCTCCTTGCTCTCGCTCTCAGCACCTGGCCTTCTTGGGAAGACCGATGGTCGCGCTGACACCGTCCTGTTCAGGGTAGGATGGTGAGTAGATGCCACCAGGTGCCCCACCCAATCGCACGGAGCTTTGACTTGGATGCCAACCTCCATTTTGGGGCGGATGAGCTGGAACTCGCCTGAATCTTGAGAGAACGAATGCGAGCAGCAGCCGACAGTGCACTTATGCAGCTCAGCGACCGAAGACGCGCCTTCATGAAGCGACTGAGGGGCGGACTGCTGCGTTGGCCAAGTTCTCGACACTGTGGGCACTGCGAGCCGCAAAAGCATCCAATGCCTGCCTGGCTTTAACATGCTTCTTTTCGAAAGGCCACGGGCTCTGAAGGGATGGTCGACCGCACAGTCGAATCTCACCAAGCAGCAGTGTCTTCATGAATTTCAGGCACTGCGAACTGTGAGTAGGACTAGAGAGAGTCGTCCCTTCAGACATCCTCCCAAACATTACCTCCGACATGTCGGGAGCACCACAGCGAAGGAGCTGCCCAGGCAGGTGGCGCACAAGTAGCGGTCGCAGGCTCCGCAGGTCTGCCGCCTGAAACCAGCTGTGATGGGAGGGCTGGAGCTCTAGTAGGCTTTAGGGCTTATCGCTTTTAAGGGTTTTTAGGGTTTATGGGGTTTTATCAGGTTTACAGGGTTTTAGAGGGTTTATGGGGTTTACAGGGTTTATAGGGTGTAGGGCTTCGGGGTTTAGGGCTGCGATCTACACCCATCAGGCCTTCTCAAGAGGCCGAACGGCTCGCCGCAGCTTTCACAGCGAGTGCCGTCCTCGGGCGGCGAGCGCGGCGAGCGCGGGGAACGTTGGACGTAGCTTCGTAGTCGTGCTTACATACAAGTCCGGTCTTGGGGTTTAGGGGTCTAGAGTTGGGATGTTCCCCCTTATACTAACAGCCCTTAATAGGCATTCTAGTAGGGGGTACTCGAATCTCGAGTCAGGACTGTTAGTCAAAGGGTGAACATCCCAAGTTTAGAGGCATGTGGATGCTTCACTCCTTGCAGCAGCTTAGGCGGCGGCAGAGGGAATTGCAGAAGGCGATGGGTCAGACCGGCCCCAGCCAAGGAGGTTGGTGCCTCACACAGAGAGGGCACACAGAGCAAAACCAAAAAAACAACAAGAAGCCCTAAACCCTAAACCCTAAACCCTAAACCCTAAACCCTAAACCCTAAACCCTAAACCCTAAACCCTAAACCCTAAACCCTAAACCCTAACCCTACACCCTAAACCCTAAATCCTGAACGGTTCATAATTATTAGGGTTTGCGGCTTCAGGCTTGCGGTGGCCCTGAGAGGGGATCAATGGGCGAATCCATCCGAGGTGTCAACCTTCACTCTGCTCACTAAGCCCTATAAACCCTAACGTTTAGGGATTTGAAGGGTTTAGGGTTTAGGGTTTAGGGTAAGAAGCCTGATCCCGAAACCCCAGGACCCCCTCTCTCGAGAGGAATGGATACTTTCTCAAGCCCCCCAAAACCTGAACCCTAAACCTCTCAACTCAAGCTCCCCTATACCCTGCATCATTAGAACCGCTGGCCGTAAACCCAAACTCCTGAACAATGCGGAAAAGCGAGACCCCATATCCCCTAAACCGCCTAAACCCCTACCCGAGCTGTGCAAACCCTCCAAACCCTTCTAAGCCCTAGGCAACCCGAAGATCCCCCCGCACCCCCCCAAAAAACACCCGTCCAAACCCCCGCAACCCCCTAAGCCCTAAACCCTACAAACCCTAACCCTAAACCCTCAACCCTCGACCCTAACCCCAACCCTAAACCCCCCGCCCAGCGCTCAGCACTTTGCGGGCTTCGCCGGCCAAGTTGGCAAGGGCCCCCCGCCTCGATTTCTGGGTTCACCGGGGGTAGGGAGTTGATAGGGTTGTTTTAGGGCTTACTAGTTCATTGTTGGGACAATACTAAAAATCTAAATTGTTTATTCCTTATTGGGTTGTTTAAGTACCCTTAAAAATGTAAAATGCTACCCAACTATGACAAAGCTTAGGGTCCAGGGGTGAGGATTTAGGTTGGGGGTTTGTGGAGGACATTGTGGAGCTGTGGGGACTGGGAGGTTGAAGCCTTGGTCCGCATCCAACCCCTACATCCCCACAACCGCTCAATTTAAAAACCCTAAACCCTAAACCCTAAACCCTAAACCCTAAACCCTAAACCCTAAACCCTAAACCCTAAACCCTAAACCCTAAACCCCAAACCCTAAACCCTAACCCTAATCCCCACAACATGTCAAGCCGAGGAAGCACGAAACCCGCGTTTCGGCGGCTCCTGACGCCTGAATCCAGGGCTTCGGCGCTCGCTGCGCGCCATCCTGGTTGCGCTGTTTTACATTACTTAGGGTTTAGGGTTTAGGGTTCAGGGTTTAGGGTTTAGGGTTTAGGTTTAGGGTTTAGGGTTTAGGGGTTAGGGTTTAGGGTTTAGGGTTCGGAGTTTTAGACAGGCTGAACAGCTTGCCCTAAGGCCGAAAGCTCGGGGGGCAACTGGGCAAATGAAGGCCCATGCACCACATGGCCATGTCTCCTGCAGCGACTGCGTGACTGAGGCGCCGCTGAGGCCGGCCTGAAGCTTAGGGTTTAGGGTTTAGGGTTTAGGGTTTAGGGTTCAGGGTTCAGAGGCACATGCTGGGGAAGGACTGGTAAAGCAAGCGCCCTAGAATGTGGATACCTTCTTCGTTCAGCATTGCTGCAGGATGCCGGAGGCAAACGCGTTGAACAATACTGTAGGATTTCTGGAACTATCAAAAACTTGAGGGGCGGGGCCAAGGGGAACGCAAGCTAGCAGGTCCAGGCTAGAGGAGCTAGGGCAGCAAGAGGGCAGGGTCGGATGCAAGAATGCTTTGTTGAACCAGATGGACACAAAGCTGCGTGTCCAGATTAAGTTTTTTTGAGGAAAAATACGATTGGGGCGGCAGGAAATCATGAGCACACGCAGCTGCACCAGCAACGGAGATGAAACAGAGCTGGCGAGGAGGGCTGCACCAGCAAGAGAGGAAACAGAGCTGGCAAGGCGGGCTCCAGGCATCAGCAGACGCAGCTGCACCAGCAACGGAGATGAAACAAAGCTGGGGAGGTGGGCTCCAGGCATCATCACCCGCATCAGCAAGGGAGATGAAACCGAGCTGGCAAGGAGGGCTCCAGACATCAGCACAAGCAGCGCTGGTCCAGCCCCCACTCCTAACGGAGATAGAAACGAAAGCATCGCTACGATAGCTTGCGTGATCAGGGCCTTCCAACGCATCCCGCCCCAGGGGAGGACAAAAAGAGCAGGTAGTCAGGTAATTCCAGGTATGATCATGTATGCTCCACACGGTTCTGGAACGGAGGCAGTGGGGATCACAGTGCGTCGCTTAGTCCGCTCTGGTTGGTTACGGTGGGGAGATTGGGAGTTTTCTGGGGATACTCTGCGGTTGGCGTTGAGCGCTGCAAGGATTTTCCGGGTTTGGGCATTCCAGGGCTTTGCTGGGGATAACTCTGGGGCTGGGCGCTTCAGGGATTCTCCGGCACCAGTTGCAGCTAGTCCTCCAGTTTGACCGATGACTTTGTCGCACGTGCTGCTCGAGTCTTGCAGTTCGAGTAAGCTGCTGCGTACTTCGACAGTGATGTCTTCACCGCCTTGCGCTGACGCCTTCTCTTCGCCACCTGGCATTGCTTACGAAATGCAGGCCATGCTGGCACGAGCTATTTCGGTCAGAACTACAGCAGGCCATGGTGGCATCTCACAGGTCAGCAAGCTCGGGTAGGGCTCAATGGCTGAATCGACCCCTTGCCATGCATTCAGAACTCATGCTATGGCGCTATGGTCACCAGGGAGCCTGCCTTTCGACTCATACGCACGTGGATCAAGAACACATAGCCGCGCACACCGCGCATAGGACACCAACCTCCAGAATGTAGCGAAGAGCAGTAGACGCAAACTCTCGACCTGCTCGACCCTTGAGCCTGTTCAGAGGCAAGGTCTCATACCAGACCTTCAGGTTGTGCAAGTAGAAAGCAACGGTAACAACCAACACCTTGTAGATGCAAGATGTCCAGATCGACTGGAGGGTCGCATTGTTGGCCACGCTTGTGACGATAATTGCCGACGCCAATCCTCCCCACCGGTAAGAGATGAAACTGAGCAGCCATGTGGTGTTGACCTTGGCTGCTCCTCCGCAGCTCGTCAGCTGCATACAGTTCACAATGAAGGAGATGGCAAACACCAACCCTGGAATGGCAGTAACATAAGGCACCATACCCCCCAAGCTCAACGCGTAGGCGGCGCCAAGGCAGCCGAAGGTTACAACAGCGATAATATCAAGGAACATCTTCCACGTGTAACGGGTGCCGTCCAGCCAGTAGTTCAAAGCTGCGCCAAGGAGGAAGACATCTGCAGCCCAAAACATCGTCAACAAAACCGAACGCTCGGGAAGCTGCCAACTCCAAGCCACTGGGATGAAGAACCAAAGGATGTTGGTAGAGCAGACGATCCGAGCAGCTGGGGAATACACATTCCAATCGCCCGTGGGGGTCACAGCTGTTGCGTCTAGCAATGGCATCTTTGCTGAGGAGGCGCAATCCATCTGGCCGAAACGGTGCTACTACCCTTCCAAGAATCTAAGCAAGTATGGTGATTCTTCTCGTGGCCCTTGTAGGGCTTATTCGATTGCAGGAGTGCAGCTCACACATTCAGGACATCTCGGCCGCGGCCTTGACTTTGACACAGATCCACATAGCTTCAAAATCGCATCATGCAGACTCGTAGGACCCCAAAGCCCCCTGACCCCCAGAAATCCCCGGGGGCCCGGACGTTGGAGATGTCCTGCGCAGCGCCTGGTAGCGCCGGGGAGGGGGGGAGGAGGGGTGCACGCAAGTCTGGTGGGAAGGAATTGAGGGCTTTTGTTTGTTGTTGCAGGTGTTGTGGGCTGTGGGTTGTGGTTGTGGAGGTTGTGGCTGGTGTTTGCGTGTTGTGGGTTGTGGTTGCTCGCTTGCTTGGTTGTTTGGCTTGACACTTGCTTGCGGTCTCTGCTTCTAATCTAGGATCACCCAAAACAGATTTTTGGCAAACCCAAACCCTAAACCCTAAACCTTAGTCACCCTAACCTTAACCGTCCAGAGTGCTAAGCAAGCTGCTCACCCCTAAGGCTCAGGCTCCAAGCCCACCCCTGCAACCCTCACATGACACCCATGGAAGACATGAGCTTCAACCCCTCTCACTTCCCAAGATCAAAAAACAAGTCGAATTCCGATCAAGCTCGGGTGCGGGCGCAGTTGGGACGCCACAGTCGACAGATTCATGGCTCAACATGCGGCTTGCTACATCACCCATCCAGACTCACGGGGATCATTGAAATCGTGCACTGCACTGCAATGGTTTTTGATTGCTGCAAGGGAACTGAAGAGACACCTGAGGCCCGCAGCATATCACGCGGTGTGCAGAACTCTTGCTCAAGAATACTGGCATGTAAACGTCTACTTTGGTCATGGACATGTACCTGGCACTGCCAGGCGCAGACCCATTGCTCGAACACATTCGCCTGTGCAATGTCTACTTTGGTCATGCGAACGCACGCAACGCCTACAACATGCAAGTTCCAGGCGTATTGGGCAAAAAAGCAGGTAAGAAACGGCGTGAGTCTGAGCGCACAGCACAATATGTGTTCAAACTCAAGACTCCGTACTCCTTTGGCCGAGTTTGCGGGTGACGGTACCGCGTTGGGAAAAATTGTCTCTTCCATCTACTGCTAATTGAATATTGGGTATATACCTTGCTTACGAATAACCGACGCTCAAAATGGCAACTTTGTAGGCCCACAAACCCTAAACCCTAACTCCAAACCCTGGTCCTTTTCTCTTCCCTTCGCAGGTCCGCGTCGCTGAAAATCCAGTGGCCTCCCGGCCTGCCTTTCCCTTCTCTTGTGTGCACATGCTGAAGAGCTTATGGCGAGCCCTCAGGGTTAGGGTCCCCCCGTAGCCCTCATGTTAAAACATCCGCATAACCGCACAAACTCCTCTCACAAGACCCAGAAGCCCTAAACCAAAAGCACGCAAAACTGACAGCCCAGGCCAGAAGGGAGGCACAGTGGCGGTCACTTAAGCCATTGAGCCTTGCGGTCACCCGGGGGTTGCTCTAGATGAGGGTCCCTTTCTTGGGGCGCCCCACCCCCCCCTCCCCCCTTTTTGTAGGGGGATTTCTGTGAGAGACCTGGTCTTACTATCCCCAACCCCTAAACCCTAAATACCAAAATAGGAATGTGAACGGCGCCGGGAAAGGGACCCTCGTTCTGAACCAGCCCCACCTGCGGAGGAAGAGTTGGAGGCACCTCAAACCAGTATTTGAGAGGAAGAGGCTTGCAGCCTCGAGCACGTTTAGGTGCAAAGCGTCTCAACTACTAAAGGAACCTTCATACCTTATACCTCTCTAAACCCCGGAGCGCTTGCTTGTATTCTTGACCCTGGCACTGGAAGCCTAAACTCAGCCTGCACCCTAAGAGCCTGCACCCTTAAACGTCTACTATCCTAATGTCAACTGAGTCAACTCCCAGCCAAACCTTTAAACCCCCAAGCCCTACTGGGCCAATCTCTTTTGCAGGCCCCTCGCCCCCCTTGAAAGTCAACTTGTTTCTTTCGGGCGGAGTAGAACTCGCCTTTAAGATCAATGCTTGAAGCATCGAAGAGCACCCCTTGAACTGTTCAACGGTTCCAAGGGGTGATGTCCTACGCAGAGAAAACGGTCTCACATTGTAGCACCTAACCCCTTAGGAAAGCCCTCGACCTCGAATACTGGTAGGGGTGCGGCTGACGTGATAGGCGGAATCTAAATAGATATCTGGCCCTCAGCGGGAGCGGGCCGCGCAACGTGCGCGGCAGGACGAGATTCCTCTAAAGAGCTTGGCTATATTGAACTTGGAACCCTAGCAAAAATATAATTTTCGCTGTTTCTTAGGAATTACAGTTCCCCAAAGATTGCAAATTATTCCCAAATATCCGTAAGTTGGTTTTGGGCTGAGTGACCCTAGAACGCTGCGACAGGCACGGTCCCGCTGATCTTCGGCTGCACACATCGTCCGGAGCGACGACGTCGATGAAGCGCACCACAAAACGCCGACCCCAACCCAAAGCGTCAAACTCCGCTTGCGCCATTCAGCCCTTCGAACCCCTTTCTTATGGCGTTCTTACAAGTACCCTAAACCCTACACCCTCAACCGTAAACCCTAAACCCTCATTTCTCCCCCGAAGCTCCACCGCATTAGTCGCCCTTCAGCCGCCCCTCACTGCCACGGCCGGCGCGGCGAGCGTTGCGCCGCTCGCCTCCGCGCCAGGCCACCATGGCCTACGCAAGGATGGGGGTTTAGGGTTTAGGGTTTAGGGTTTAGGGTTTAGGGTTTAGAGTTTAGTGTTTAGGCTTTAGGGTTTAGGGTTCCGGAGAAGCGGGAAGGGGTGGGGGCAGAGGGAAAGAGAGTGACAGTTGCTAGGGGGACTGGCAAGCGCGGTTTCCAAAACCCCACAGTAGGAGCCTCATAGTGTACAGGAACTAGAACTACATAGTATAATCGAATCTGCCCCACCAAACTTGCCCCAAACCCAACAAACCCTAGTCCTAAACCCTAAGCCCTAAGCCCAAAGATAGCCCTCAGCCCTCAGCCCTAAGCCCCTAAACCCTAAACCCTAAACCCTAAACCTTAAACCCTAAACCCTAAACCCTAAACCCTAAGCCGAGCACCTCCCAAGACCGAGGCATCGCCGAATGCCAAGCTCAGCCGCTTGAGACTATGTTGTGTGACCTCAGCCAAGCT
>CAJNDS010002600.1:0-252500 GCA_905221605.1 Symbiodinium natans | reverse complement strand
CAAAAACAGCCAAAGTCATAGCGCATGGTGCCTGAGCCCCTATATAAACCCTCACATGCTTTCCTAGCCTGCTCATGCCAAAGAGGGCCCCGAGGGCCCTCGACCGCGTGCGGATGCAAGGGCGAACTCGCGATGCTCAAGCAGGCATTTTTTGCGGCGCAGCTCTCAGCGCATATGGACCAGTCTCTAAGCCCTCTGAGCTTTACGGCCCCAGAAACACGACTGTGAGCCCCTATAAACCAGCCGCAATTCTCCACAAACCCTAAACCACCTGAGCCCGGTAAACCCTGAGCCCTAAAACCCCCCGGGCGCTACGCTGCTCATCCCTCAGACGGCTCTCCGGCCTGCGAGGTAGGGTTGTGGGTTGAGGGTTTAGGGCTTAGGGCTTGGGCTTAGGGCGCTTTCGGCTTTGGGGTTTAGAGGTTCAGGAGTAAGGACTCAACTTCTGAACCCTCAACCCCAAACAGAGGGGAGCGGAGCTAAACTTACGCCGGGATGACTTCCTGAAGACACGCCGGCGACTATGAGGAAATATGGTTTTGGGCGATTAGGGTTTTTGGGGCGAGCCTGCGAAGCCCTTGAAAGGCCCTGAAGCCCAGGTCCGGAAGGCCCTGAAAGGCCCCGGAAGCCACCCCCCCCCTGGGCCTGCAAAGGTTCTGAAAGACCCTGAAGACCCAAAAACGTGTGCGAAGGGGAATTTTGCGTACATTTAAATGCTGGGAAATGTACATAGATGTGTTATGCTACCTCGGTGGCTCGTTTGGCCTGGGCCTGCCCTCCACATGCTTAAAAGCAGTCACCGTAGGGGATCGTAGAGTTTTGGGGGTTCTCAGACTAGCGGTACTGCAAGGCAAATTCTAGAATTTTGGGGTACATAAGGGGTCCCACTCTGTGGGCAAATGCCCATTTGGGCGTGCACTACTTGTTGGGAAGCAGTGCATCTGCCCTCTACTTAAGCCCGAATACTGCGAGTTCGGTTTGGGATTTGGTGTGGGCTAGGTTTAGGCCTGGATCCTTCAACCCCAAGCCCTAAGCCCCGAATGCTAAGCCCTGAACCCTGAACCCTAAACCGTAAACCCCAAACCCTAAACCCTAAACCCTACAAACCCTACAAACCCTAAGAAAACCCTGAGCCCTGAGTCTTCTGCAGCAGTCTCGACTTCCTGAAGCGGAGCGTCGGAGCCACTGCGATCTGGATTAGATCGTGGCGTTCCAGCGACGCCTCCATGGCATCGCTGGTCATTATCAGCCGGACCTGGTCTTCTATAAATAGAACCTATAGAACTCGTCTCTAGGATGGCCCATTAAAAGCCTCTGAAAAAATATTCCGGACTGTGGTCCTCTTAAAACCAAGAAGGGGAAAATATGAGAAATGTCCCAAGGGCCTAGCGAGTCGTAGCGAATCGGAGTATGGATGTACGACAAGTAACAACGCCAATTCACAAAAATTGATCAAGAGGAGCTGGCTGCTCTTAGAAAGCCCCCAACATCCCAAGAGCGTTTCGAGAAGTACCTGGACCAGCATGCTGAAGGCACGAATTATCTTGCTTCGCAAGTTTCTAGAGTCCACAGTTGAAGTTCACTGAAAGACCATGCCGCGGCTCATGCCTTTTGCGAAATCCAAAAAAACACTGGAGACCTGAACCCGACGGGGTTTAGGGTTTAGGGTTTAGGGTTGCCTTGCTTGAGGCTTCGTACCCTGGCACAAGCATGCGAACCCGACCGGGGCAACCGGCCGCACGTGCTTGATTCTGAGCGATTCTCTCTGTACAGGGTCCTCATCAAGCCACCTGGGGCCACCTAGAGCTTGGTATCCCAGTAACCAGATCATAATAAGGGCACCCTGTTTGGGGTTGGTTGCTTTTCAGGGAAAAAGGGCACCACTGGGCTACCAAGAGAACAGCCAAGCGAAGTTTAGGAACTGCCAAAAGAAGCAAAACGACAGTCCTTTGGCTTGCCGATTTCCAGCGTTGCCCGCAAAATTCCAATGTGCTGGCACGCATGACGCATGCCATACCTACGGTGACCTGCAGTAGAGCTACAGTACTGTACTGGCTGATCACTGACGCAGTCTAGCGAGTCTAGAAACCAAGCTAACTCGCCACTGTAAGGTCGATTAAGTCCGGCATCTCACTGTGATTCAGGTTGCAGCTATGGTCCACCGTCAGTAGCCAAGCTCCTATCGAAAGCACATTGGTGGCCATGTCGCTCGAAAGCGCAACGCAGGCCGTCTTGCGCGGCCTTTGCGCAGGGCAGGCTGCAATGATCACCGCGATGTCCGTCACGAGGTTAACCAAATCTGCAATGACTGCTATAGATCCCGCTGCGCAGTCCTCTTGGGCTGCCTTGTAGTCGTCACCCTCCTTCCAGCCCAACTCTCCGCAAGCATTCACGAGGGCCCAGATGTCGGTGCCGGTGTAGGGTACGTCGTTGATCGTCTGGGCGATGATCAGCGCACACACGCCCTTCTCCAGATCGCGCGTGGCGTCCGGGCCCAAGTCCGCAATATCTTGCAGAAGCCGGTCTTGATAGCTGACCCACTTATTGGGAGGCAGCCGTGCAATTCGCGATGTGTTGTGCTGAGACAAAACCGGATGAGGCCGCTGAAGGGCAGACTGCTTAAGATCGTCAAGGCGCCGCCGGACTCGGGCTTTGAATCTGTTGAGGCCGGGAAAGCGCTCCCAATCCTCGTCTTCGATGCTGAAGTCACCTAGCTCATGGTTGGGAGAATATTGAAATTTCAAATTCCTATTCCTTATTGGGTTTAAGTGCCCTTAAAAATTAAAATGCAAAATGTTACCCAACCATGACAAAGTCACAGTCGCTCCTTGCCGACAGCGCATCGGATGTCAGCTGCAGCGTCGTGGCGAAAAAAACGCTGAAGGCGACCACGCAGGACACAGCGTGAGAATGATAGGAGTCGGTCATGTTCTCGGCCAAACACCACACGGGGACCTGCGCAGCATTCGCAACCACCCACAAGAGGTTGAAGATCAAGCCCACAACATTTGCTGAGCAGCTCTTGTCATCGGATTTATCGGGGCAGGTGCCCCCTATGGTCAGAGCGTCGATGTTCAAACCAGCCCACCCCACGTAGTTGGCCATGTCGTACACGGCACCTACGCACTGCGACATCTTGTATGACTCCGTCTCCATGGCGGTCGGCCTGTGGAAGTTGATTGCCCTGGCCACGTCCCTCAACCCCCGCGTCGCGGCAGGGGGTGTCGCAGGGAGCGCAGCAATCTGGCTTGTTATCCGCGGAGGTAGCTCGGACAGACCCTCGAGTTTTGCCAGTCGGCTCATCCCTGTTCTGAGATCTAAGCCTTCGGGCGGCACCAGGCCAAAAACACGGGGTGATGCCTCGCCCGAGACGTGAGAGCCCGATGACAGGGCTGCCAGTATCATGAGACAGGCGCCTGCGAGCCCTGTCACAATAGCCAAGCGCCAGAACTGGCTCCCGGCAGACGCCGATGGCTTCTCCAGGAGATAATGCGCATCGTCGAGGTCCGGCATCCGGGTCGCACGTGCATGGGGTTTTGGGATCTGATAGATGCCAAACTTTCAAAAAGACAAAAGCAAGACTAGGACTAGTGACTAGGAACCACGACAAACTTCTGCAGAACCTTGAGCAAGGTGCAGGTAGCACACCTATCAAGTATTGTTGACATCACCATGCGCATCCAATTGAGGGATCTTTTGCGGGTCTCTGCTATCGCGCCTCTTCCTCTACCATAAAGGGGGGGCCCATAGTTCGGATCTTGACTCTTTTGGTGTGGGCTGGTACAGCTTCGCATGGGGCCTTGCAGAATGCGACAGCGGCGCCACCATGAGCACAGCTCTGGATTGACGTGCGCAAGTCATATGCATAACTGATGCATGGCATACAGTGTACAGAACAGAGTGGTGTGCTTGCAGGGCTTCAGGTGGTAGAAGGGTCATGAAGGGGCTGCGAGCGCCATGCTCGGAAGCCTGCAAACATGAAGCTTGCACGAGCCAGCGCGCATTCACGGCAGCAAAGATCTACAACCCTTAGATCAAGATGACTCAGTGAGTCTCTTAAACAGTCGCGCCCCCCCAATCCCTAAGGCCTAAAACCTAAACCCTTGAAGGCAAGTCAAAATATTGATAGTTCTCATGCTGCTGTTACCCGTCGCCCTCTCTCGTCGTACCGCTTTATTGCACACGGTCGACTCAGTGTTTAAGTGCATGCTTTCTTTAAGGCTCAGGCGCTCTTATGAACCAAAACCCCTTACAAACTTCAACAAACCCCACTGGTAACCCCACACCCCATGAACCGAGATGGCCACCTACTCCTAAACCACAAACCCCTCAGGCCTGAACCTCAAACCCTTTCAACCCTAAACCATATAAGCCCTAGAAACTCTATAAGAACCCTATAAGACGTTAAAAAACAAAAAAACACCCTCTAAGGCCTATAAAACCCTCTAAACCCGAATAACACCCTGTCTCCCCTGTAACACCCTACACAAACCCTGTAAAAACCCTGTAAAAGCCTAAACCCTAAACCCTAAACCCTAGAACCCTGAACCCCTGAACGGTTTGTCAGCTCTCCTACATCTTGCTGGAGAACCAGGCGCCAGCCGACTCCAGGGTCTAGGGTTTGCGGATTAGGGTTTAGGGTTTTCTTGTAGGGTTTAGGGTTTAGGGTTTAGGGTTTAGGGTTTAGGGTTTAGGGTTTAGGGTTTAGGGTTTAGGGTTTAGGGTTTAGGGTTTAGGGTTTAGGGTTTCCTTGTAGGGTTTAGGGTTTTCTTGTAAATCAGGGCTTCTTGTGCGGGTCCCCTTTTATGAAGGAACCCTATCAAATTACCAAGGGGAGCAACGGGAGGGCCCCCCATTTCTGTGAACCCTAGGAGCGCCCACAGAGCCATCTGATAGGTACGAGCCCTGTGACTTCAGGACGCCTTCCATCGAAACCCGCAAAGCCCCGAACCGATAAATCCCCCAACCTTAAACCCTTCAGCCTTTGAACCCCCAAATCCAATCCCTCTTTTCTCCTTCGGCTCCCTCTCAGGCGAGGCATGCCTCACGCCCTAAACCCTAAACCCTAAACCCTAAACCCCAAACCCTAAACCCTATAAACCCTAAACCCTAAACCCTCACGCCTGCTTAATGTACAGGGAAGGGACAAAAGCAATGTCCCGGTGAATCAGGTCGGCGGCCTCCGAAAACACCTCCGCTGTTCCGCTGAGGCTCGTGATGTAGGGCTCAGGGGTTTAGGGTTTAGGGCTTAGGTTTAGGGTTTAGGGTTTAGGGTTTAGGGCTCAGGGCTTGAGGGTTTAGGGTTTAATAAACGGTTTAGGGTTACACATCCTACAGCTGTAGGAAGCCAAGCGGCGTTCTGGAGGCTACTGCTGCCCAGCATCTTCGCCACCTCCTGCACAGGCAACTGGGCGGCGCGAAGAAGCACCAACCGAAAATCACCGAGAGGGTTTAGGGTTTAGGGTTTAGGGTCTAGTGTTTAGGGTTTAGGGTTTAGGGTTTAGGGTTAAGGGCTTATATAGGGTTTAGGGTTTAGGGTTCTGACAGGATCGGATGACAAATGTGTCAACAGTGCTTTTTGTTGCATGTCTTTTTTTGCACACTCGAAAGTATGCTGGCAAATCAGTGTTCTCAAAGACCTCTCTGCTGTTTCGAAAATAAGAACTGAATGCAAGCCTTACTACGGAAGTGAACCCTCTTTTAAGTACTTCATGCCAGAAACCTGCTCTTCCTTCTATTTGAGTTGAAACCCCAAGTTCGACACTGCCTCTAAATGCCTCGAAGCGTGCATTTTCTGGTAGTCTCCAAATCAGCTGAGGCCAAGGGTGCTCTGATCGGGCACGTCTTGACTTGGCTTTAGTCTCTCACCCGTCACCCGATGCACATACAACGTCCTCAACACTTTGCGCACTCCTACAAGCAGCAGAATACTCTAGCCATCGCAATATCCAAAATACGGTACATCGCAACCAGTCCGCTCACCATCGCATTCCCCCCCCCCCCCCCCCCCGCTGGCTCCTCAGCAAATCTGATTTATGTTTTAGGTTGTTTTGATGAGCGGTGCAAAAACTGCCGCTCGTGTGGCTTGGCTTCAGTAGCTCCTCCTCCCTTGTGCACATCTAATCCCAACATGTCGCAAGCGTCTTCGGGAACGCCTCCTGCTGAGGTACTTCTTGGCCATCGGCTTTTTTGGGTTGAGGGGCCATCTTCCTTGTGAAAGGGGGATAGGAAGACGCCCCGCTCTCCATCTCAAGTTGGGCTTGAGGCGCTTGAACCCCCAGCCCTGCCCAACACTCATGGGTTGCCCTACTACCCCCCTCGAAACTACCCCCCCCCAGGTTCCCCCCATAATGAAGGCTATTCAGGGATAATTAAGTGTATTTAAGGTTATTCAAGAAAGGAACCTAGGGGGCGTAGTATAGAGGGGGGTAGTAGGGAAACCCATGAAACACCCCTAAACCCTAAACCCCAAACCCTAAACCCGAAACCCGAAACCCTAACCCCTAAACCCTCCAGGACATCAACAAGCCCTGCTCCAAGTCCTGGAGCTTGCGCAGCAGCTCTTCGGCCCGAACGATGGCGCGCACGATGGCACCTTCCTGACTGTAGGGTTTAGGGTTTAGGGTTTAGGGTTTAGGGTTTAGGGTTTAGGGTTTAGGGTTTAGGGTTTAGGACCCAAAGGCTAAAGGGTTTAGGGTTTATAGACTAGGGTTTAGGATTAGGGTTTAGGATGACGGCCTAACTAAACGTTCTAGGGCTGCCATGGCTTGTGGCTTGTTCCGGCTTAGGGCGTTTTAGGGATCACGTATGGGCTTTCTTTGGGGTTCGGGGTTGGGGTTGTAGATTGTTTGAAAACTGTGTGGGTCAGGAGTTTTACGGCTTTGAGGATTTAGGGTTTCCAGGCTTAGGGTTTAGGGTTTCCCGGCTGAGGGCTTAGGGTTCCTCACAGCTCTTGCCCGCTGTCCTGGAAAGGGGACTCCTGCATGATGGTGGCCAAGGTTTCCCCACAGGCCCACCGGTAGGCAGTGCCTGGGAGCCGGGGCCACTCTTCTTGCTCAATTCTCTAAACCATGGCCCCCTCGTTTTGTGATTCCTACAGTGCACCCCGACCCCCCCCCCACATCTGATAGTCCCTGTTAAAGGCTGTTACGAGCATCCTGAGCTTGAGAGAGTATCAGAATCACAGAACGCTTGCACTCAGCTTCGGACCCATGAGGGCAACGTTGCAGCTGCGAGCAAACTCCTGCGTGCCAAGTGCAGTAATGTAGGCACTGCAGGGGTCGGAATAACAACAATATTCCCTGCTGGTCCCTTTGTAATTATCAGCGGTAGCAGGGCGGCGTCAGTGAAGACCCCCCACCGCCCTCACCGCCCTCACCCGCTCTCACAGCATGCTGCTCATGACACCTTGAATTGGAGTGTTTTTGCATTGTTTGGCTTCAGTGCATGCCCAAACCCCGCCACCCATCGCCCTCACCCATGCCTTGAATTGGACCTTTGACCCCCCCCACCCCATCCATTCAGGTGGTTTAAAGGGCCCAGTGCATTGCCGACCACCCCCACCCCCCCCCCCCCCACGCCCCCCCCCCCCCCCCCCGCCCCCCCCCCCCACCCCCCCCACCCCCCCCACCCACCCCCCCCACCCCCCCCCCACCCCCCCCCACCCCCCTCCCACAGGCCTCGCCCCTACCCCCTACCTCTAGTGTTTTAAGGACACCCCCCCCCCCACCCCCCCCCCACCCCCCCCCCCCCCCCCCCACCCCACCCCCAAATCTCTAGTTTTGAGGATTCCAATCCACGCCCGCCCTAACCGCCTCCCCACTCTCATCACTCCCCTGCCTTCCGCCCCCAACTCCACCAACCTGGACCGTCACCTGCCCTGTCCACCCGCCGCGCTCCGCCCCAACCCCCCACCAGCCGGCCAAACGAGTCAGGCCCCCCTTTCCGCCGCCCCCACCCTCTCCCACTCCCACTCCCTAACCCTCCCACCAACCCTCCCCAGCCCTCATCATTACCCCCTCCCACCATCGTGCACCATCCGACCGCCCCCCCGCTCTCACCGCTCTCATCGCTTCTTCATCTCTATGCCCCCCAGTCCACCCCTGCCTTCCGCCCCCAACTCCCTAATCCGACACCAACCCTCTACCGTCACCCCCCACACCCCCCACCCCTTTCCACCCCCACCCACCCCCACCCCCCCCGCCCCCGCCCCCCCCGCCTGCCCGCGCTCCACCCTGCCTTCCGCCCCAATGCGACTGTCTTGGGTCTGGGGTCGGCGGCACTGGCGGTAGCCATTAAATCGGGCAGCGCGAGGTCCCCAAAGGACCGAGCAAATGCGGACCTTTTAGCCCGGGTCGTCCCGGGAATAGCCTTGCTGGCCTCTGGCCTTCTGCGAAGCAGAATTAGGCCGGACGCCAGTGCCGCCGACCCCCGCGTGCCGCCGGTGAACGGTTTTTTTTTTCGTGGTTTTTTGCGTCGCCACGGAGGCCCCCAGAGGGCGCGCATCATGAGCATCAGCGGGTCCAGCCCGGGACCCCCAGGCGCGCATCAGGAGCATCAGCGGCTCCCGGGGCGGGACCGCGGGGGGGCATCAGGAGCATGATGCCCCCCAAAGGGCGGGCATAAGCGACGTGTCTAAGCCCGGGGCTAGGAAAAAGGGAGTTTAGGGGCCTTATAAAGTGCTTAGAAACGTTAAGGGAGTCTCGGAGCCTCAAACGCTTAGAGATTTGAAGGGGGTTTAGGGGCCTGAAAATGCTTAGACACTTAACGCTTAGAGATTTTAAGGGAGTTTAGGGGCCTCAACATGCTTAGAAACTGCTCGCCCCGGGCTTCTGCGTGCGCTGCCCGCCCATGGGCGCAGCCCCTTAAAATACTATAATAACCCCTCAGAAATCCTATTCCTTCAGGCCCCTATAGTAGATAGGGGTGAGAAGGCCTCGGCATCCCTCTAAACATCATTGAGTGGTACACTCCCAGAGAGCGCTGGACCATGCACACTGACAGCAACTCCCCCTTTTGCTGCTTTTGCGGGTTTAGGGTTTAGGGTTCAGGGTTCAGGGTTTAGGGTTTAGGGTTTAGGGTTTAGGGTTGAGGGTTTAGGGTATAGGGTTTTAGGGTTTAGGGTTTAGGGTTCATGGCACACTGCGCAAGGGCCACCCGAAGCCCGAGCCTCGGAGTCGTATTGGGCCCGGCGCTTCACAAGGAGCTTCTCTACCTGCCAGGGGAGGGTAAAAACCCCCTCAACCCTACACCCAAAACCCTAAACATGAAACCCTAAACCCTAAACCCTAAACCCCAAACCCTAAACCCTAAACCCTGAAGTCCCAAAACCCAAAACCTCCAACTTGGGATGTTCTTGTATAACAGTCCTTGCCAAAGATTAGAATAGGGGTACTATGTTCCCTATTAAGGACTGTTAGTAGAAGGGGGAACATCCCAACCTCAAACAATTCTGACAGGCCTTGCTGTGCTGGTCGAGAAGAGCCTCGTGTGGGGCTGGCGGAAGGGAAGCCTACAGTAACCCGATCTGGGCTAGGGGGTTAGGGTTCTGGGTTTAAACATCGAGTCCTTTAATTGTTGGGGAGAAGCCGAAACGTGTTAGGGGCCGAAGTATGGCTGGGACCCACGGCCAAAAGAGACAGTCTTTAGGGTTAGCTTGCCTTGACCCCCAGAAGTACGTGTAAAAAACAAACACATGAACATTAAGGGACTCTGAATTATTTACATACTTTGGGGCCTTCGGGGCCTTCAACAAACAAAATCAGTAACTTACATACTTTGGGGCCTTAGGCCTTAGGGGCCTTTAACAAACAAAAACCTCATTAAACAAAAAAGCCGGCCTGGCGAATGGTGGCCAAGCTCTCCGGCAACTCCTCCATCTGTCCATCCTCAGGGTTTGGGATGTTCCCCCTTATACTCACAGTCCTTAATGGGCATTACAGTACCCCCTATGATAGTCCCGATTAAGGACTGCGAGTATAGGGGGGGAACATCCCAACTCAGGGTCGCCGTCGAAAAACGGCAACGAAGAGTAAAAATCATGCTGTTGCCGGAAACGATAGGGCTAGCAAGAATGGTACGAGTAACATTGTAAGCTAGTATAGGAAATTCTCTCGTGTATGTCATATTTACAATATATGTATATATAGAGTTTAGGGCTTAGGATTTGGGCGGGGCCAGGGGAACGAAAGCTAGCAGGTCCAGGCTAGAGGAGCTAGGGCAGCAAGAGGGCAGGGTTGGATGCAAGCATGCTTTGTTGAACCAAAGCTGCGTGTCCAGATTAAGTTTTTTTGAGGAAAAGCGTACGATTGGGGCGGCAGGAAATCATGACCACACGCAGCTGCACCAGCAACGGAGAGGAAACAGAGCTGGCAAGGCAGGCTCCAGGCATCAGCGCAGCTCCAAGCAAGCGGCTGGGAGGGTTTTTCGGGGAGGGACCCCTCGGGGGCTCAGAGGGTTCATCGGGCTTACCGGGCTTGTAGGGTTTAGGGTTCTATAGGACTCGTAGCGTGCAGGCCTAGGGCTCGCGGATTTTAACCTTTATGGGGTTTGGTGACTCCATCTCAGTGCAAGCCTTCACAGAAGCTCCGAGTAGCTGACATGGATTGTACTTATAACCCACTTATAAGCCCTAATATGGCTATAAGTACACCAAATAAGTACACTTACAATTGGTTAGTAAGCACCATGAACCTCCAAGTAGGGTTTGGGGCAGGCTTCTTCGGTCCTCGGGCACTTCCACTTTGTCTGGGAAGACAAAGGCCGAAACGGCTGCTGCCACTTCTTGTGGCGTGCAGCCTTCCAGGATGTTGTGGAACACCACCTGCATCAAGGGATTTTACCTTGGACCCCTCAGGTCGTACCCTTCGGTTTCGGGACCGTTTTAAAGATCCTCCAAGGGAATGGTAAGGTCGTGCTTGGAGTGATTCAGTACGGAAAAATAGTCCGACCTTTCGAAACCCTCGTCGCAAGCCTCTGCAACGGTGATCTCATCGCCTGAGAGCACTTCGGCTGCAGCCTGTCCTGCACCAAGCGTGAGTCAAGACCGCTGTTCAAGGCCAGTCGCGATGGCAGGCTTACGGCATGCACCAGCACTAAGGTCCATATGATATATACATACGTATATATATATATATATACATACATACATACATATATATATATATATGTATATATACATATGTGTGTGTGTTATAATATATTGCGTCGTCTGTACTATTACTCCCTATGTTAGAGTATGTCTTCTATTTCGCAAGTTGAACACTGCCATGTTTTTGAGAGAGCTTCTTGGCACCGGCCTTTGAAGGAGATAAGGCCGTTCTCTTGCAAGCACTCAAGGTCGCGCAGAACCTGCCGGCAAAGGGGTTTAGGGCCTAGGGTGTAGGGTTTAGGGTGTAGGGTTTAGGGCTTCGGATGTAGGGCTTAGGGTTTTGGGGTGTAGGGCCCAGGATGTAGGGTTAGGGGTTTTGCGCAAGCCTCGGGATACCAGAACTCGGCACAGTGCGGCGAACACCTACACCTTAAAGTCTCCCCCAGGTGGAGACATTGGTTCCCTAAACCCTAAACCCTAAACCCTGAACCCTAAACCCTAAACCCTAAACCGGGTCTTGTCTTCGAAGGCCACTGAGTTGAGCAACTCAAAAGATACAGCGCCTAAACGTCCAAACTCCTGAACCGCTAAACCCTAAACCCCTAAACCCTTAAACCAGCGAAACCCTAAACCCCAAAACCCTTAAACCAGCCGCCAGACAGAAAAAAAAAAAAAAAACTTCCGAGCTTCGTTTTGGGCGCCTGCGCCTTGGCCCTGAGCTGGCCGAGGCCCAAAACCACCTAAAACCTCAACCCTCAACCCCCGTGCCCCAAACCCTCAGCCCCGAATAACCCCAAACCCCACACCCTCAACTCTCAACTGCGAAACCCAAACCCGAAGCCCTCAACCCTATCTGGGACTCTTGTACCTGCAGTTTGGTAGTACCTACCAATTAATTCGCAGGCATAACCCATTCAACTGAAGGTAAAGAGAGTCCCACATAAACCCTAAACCCTAAACACCCTCAACCCTCAACCTTCAACCCCACACCCGCCTGCTCCTTGGCCCTTAGCTGCGGCAGGAGTCCCAGGGATTCGGCCCCCAGCTCGCGGTCCAGGTCCTCGGGGGGGGCTTTTAGGGCCAGGGTTTTGGGGGGTTTAGGGTTTGGGGTTTTGGGGTTCAGGGTGAGGGGTTACAGGTTTCGGGTTGTGGGTTTAGGGTAGGGGGGTTTAGGGTTTAGGGCTTAGGTTTTCGGGAGTGGGCTTTTAGGCTTTTTAGGGCGCAGGCTGTTTGGCTTCTTGGGGTTTGGGGAGTAGGCATTTAGGCGTTTTCGGCTTGTTAGGGGCAGCGTTTGGGGGGCTCAAGTTCTAGGGGGTTTAGGGCTTGAGGGGGTTCAAGGAAGACATCCCCCAAATCTTGGCTCTACTTCCTCTTACAAGGTGGGGCTTAGGTCGGCTCCGCGGGGTTTTGGGGTCGGTGTCGCAGAGGCGGGTTGCTGGGTTAATGGGACTTACCACGTGGGGGGGGGTGATCTACCCACAATTCAACCCTCCACAGGGGGCTTTTGATGTTACCTGGTTGAGGCCGCATGGCTTGGGGGCCCTGTCGGGATGTCTTATCCTAATGATTGAATATGATTGGGAATCTTCGTGGATGATATTGGCACCTTTGGCTCCTAAACTACAGAGATACGAGACGGGAGCGTGGCGGATAAAATGAGGCATCAGAAACGGTGCGGCCGTAGGAATTTGTAGAGTGTTTCGGGCTTAGGCGCCTTAGCTCTTTTAGCAAGTAGGGTTGAATCTTTGAAGGCACCGAAACCCGAAACGTAGGATAAACCCCCAAACCCATACTCCCCCGAAGCCAAACAAAAATAGGGTAGCGTCGTGTGTTTATACATCCCTTTGGGCTTTATATAAACATTAACAAAAAAAACAAGATGACACCCCCTAGGGAGGCTACAGAAACCTAATACTCCGCTCCCCTGGCCCTGCCTCGATGTCTGCTGCCAGAGACCTTCGTGCACCCAGCTGCTCGTAGTGCTGGTGCTTCAGGGCACAGTCATGGCACCTCGGCGGCGCAAATTCGGGTTCCCCTTAGAGGTGCATGGTGTGGCTTAGGGGTTAGGGGCTTATAAGGTTTAGGGTTTAGGGTTGAGGCTTTAGGAGTTTGTAGAAGGGTTTTGGGTTGCGAGAGCCCATGTTTAGAAGAGAGCTGAGCTGGGCGCTTGGAGTTCTCTTGCTTCCGCTGGAGCCTGGCCGAAGCCCGAGGCGAATCTCTTGATTCTTGGGATTGTTCGGGTTTAGGGCTCGGGGTTTTAGGGCTCGGGGTTTGAGGGCTTGGGGTTTTAGGGCTTGGGGTTGGGGCTTGGGGTTGTGGGCTTGGAGTTTTTGGGGCTTGGGGTTTGGGGTTTGGGGCTTTGTTTTGTTTGGCGAGCTGGTGAGTTTGCCTGAAGGCGGCTATTGCAACAAAGCCCCTTGGCAAGATTCTTCTCTTCATAAAGCAATCAGGCGCCGGTGTTCTTATGGCAGGGCTTTGTACTACTGCCTACTTAAGAACCCCTCCCGCCCCCCCCCCCCCCCCCCCCCCCAAAAAAAAAAAAAAAAAACTTCCTTGTAACGGTAATGAGGGATTATTATTATTATTATTAGTATTCTTATTATTGCTATTATGCATTTTCGGGTGGGGGGTTCTTAAGCAAATAGTAGTTTAGGCTTACGGATAGGATTCCGAGCTCGGAAAACTGCGCGGCGGCTGGGCCCGCGCTGGCGCAGCAGCGTGTCGTAGAACTCCACCTCCACCTCCAGGCCCCCCCATCCCCGGGGACGAAGTGAACCCCAAACCCTAAACCCTAAACCTAAACCCTAAACCCTAAACCCCGAACCCCGGGGAGCAAAGGAACCCTGAAAGTTGCGTCCTAGGCCCTATACTACGACCATTCCCATGAAGGCATGTGAGCCATAAACCCGTTTAGGGTTCATGTGGTCCCTAAATGTCCCTAAGGATGAACCCTGATGTCGGGGGCCCCTTGCAAAATTTACGGCTTCGGGTGTAGGGCTGAGGGTGTGCACCATGGTAGCCCAGTAACCAGATTATGATAAGGGCACCCTTTTTGGGGTTGGTTGTTTTACAGGGGAAACCGTACACAAAAAAAAAAGGTAAAGGGTATCACTGGGCTACCAAGGCACTAGGGCTCAGGGCAGCAGGGGTTTTAAGGGTTCTGGGGTGTTTGAGGATTGTCGCCGAAGATCAGGATGGCCCTGCGAGTTTACGGTCCTACGCCCGAAATAGCCAGAATATGGATTTGGGGAAGAACCCTGAAAAGTGGGGGAATTGGAAGACCCCTTTTGGGGCACCTGCTTGCGCAGTTCGACTAACCTAAACCCATTGAAGAGCTTTGGAAGTTCATGGTTTAGGCTCTGACCCTCCATGCACGTGCCTGCTTCAGCGTCTTGTTCATGGCCTGAGCTCGCGATGAAGATTGACGACGCGCTGTCGGGTGGGGGCGGGGGGGGGCAGGGGGGGAGCTGAAAAGGGTGGGGCGAGTATGCGCGCAGTGAAGCGGCTCTGAGAAGTCTCTGCGGATGTCCAAGTTGGTCTCTTCACGGCACTCCAAGCTATCTGATTAAAACTTCTGACTGTAAGACTTGTGAGTTACATGGTCGATTCTTCTAGCCTCGAGGGTATGGGCCTGAGGAAAGGAGGGCTGTCCCCTCAGTTCAGCAAGTGCGCAACATTGCGCAACCTGATCTTGGAAGCAGAATTCCGCGTGCTTTTTCTGCTTCCTCCCCGCGCCACCGGTAGAGGAACTGCGCTGGGTCCTGGTCTCAGCATCATGGGCGTCTGAACTCCACAGGGTCATATAGGAGCCTTAACAACTAGGAACAGGGTTTTGGGGGCAATTCCTTGAGAGGAATTCTAGTAGTATGGGGAATTGTCGTAGTCGAATCGGGTCTATTACCGGTTCTATCACCCCAATCTTCGGGTTCATTTTGGCTTTCAGGGGCTGCATCGTTGCCTCAGAGTTCCTTTCGCCTAACCGGCCTGTGTGTCGCCAGGCGCCCCTTGACAATCAGGATCCATGAGCCCGATAGGCCCCCTAAACCCCTCAACCCCTAAACCCTAAACCCCTAAACCCTAAACCCTAAACCCTGAACCCTCGTCCTGAAGCAGCTGTGCCACGGCTTTTGCCGGCTCAGCTCGGCGAAGGAAACGAAGTGACCTGAACTTCTCAGAAATATTGGGGGGTTTGGGGTTTAGGGTTTGGGGTTTAGGGTTTGGGGTTTAGGGTTGGGGGGTGGGGGTTCTCATTCTACGCCATCATCCCTTTCCGGGGTGCTTGGAATAGAAGACTCCATGGGCAAGAACATGATCCCGAGAGGGCGCTGAGCCATAAACCCCCCCCAAGGCCACGACTCAGAACCCTAAACACCTAAAAGCCCCCGAAAAAGGCCCTGAGAGATGATCTGAACCCCAAAACCCTAAAACCCTGAACCCCGAAACCCTAAAACCCTGAACCCGAAACCCCAAACCCTAAACCCCAAACCCGAATTCCCAAACCCTAAACCCCAAGACTCCGAGACTGCGGAATCCCAGCCCATCCATCTCGGCGCCGGACACTCGGAAGCCGCCAGCGGGAGAGGAAACCTTCAGGGTTTGAAGGTGGGGCTTCGTGGCCAGGGTTTAGGGTTTCGGGTTTAGGGTTCAGGGCCTTTAGGGTTTAGGTTTCAGGGATTAGGGCCTTTAGGGTTTAGTTAGGGTTTTTTCAGGGTTCAGGATTTAGGCCCCATTTGCAAAAAGGGTTCATAGTGTTCAAGAGCAACTCCAACCCCAAGTGGAGGGCCTCAGCGCCCCAAACCCAAACCTCCCTACGTCCCAAACCCTCGAAAAATCTCTAAACCCCTACAATCTCCAAATCCCCAAAAGACATACATTTCTACAGCCCCCCAAGCCCTAAACCCCCAAACCTAAACCCTAATTCACACACCCCAAACCCAAAACATGAAACCCTCAACCTAAACCCCAAACCAAAACCCTAAACCCCAAACCCTAAACCCCAAACCCCAAACCCTAAACCCTAAACCCCAAACCCCAAACCCCAAACCCCAAACCCTAAACCCTAAACCCGACACCCCAAACCCCAGACCCTAAACCCTAAATAAACCCCAGACCCGAAGCCTGCGAGTTGTTCAGGTGCGGGAGGAGGCCGTAGACGAAGTGCGTGAGGTGCCTGGGGACGATGCAGAGCTCCATTGGCTCCGACTCTCAAGGGCAGCTTAGGGATGAAGAGGGTTTAGGGTTTAGGGTTTGGGGTTTAGGGTTTAGGGTTTAGGGTTTGGGGTTTGGGGTTTGGGGTTTGGGGTTTAGGGTTTAGGGTTTGGGGTTTCGGGTTTGGGGTTTGGGGTCTACGGTTTCGATTTAGGGCTTCTACAGGGTTGAGGGTGTAGGGTTGAGGGCTTATAAGACTTGGGGGTTTGGAGGGTTCCGGTTTTAGGGTTTAGGGCTTTGCGTCTTTCAAACTTCGGGCGTACGGCAGGTCAGCTGTTTGTGCTCCCGCTTGGCAGCACCTACATCTTAAGCCTCGGAGTACTAGTTACTATTTGTTAGACATGTCTAAAAAATACCATCCAGTTGCTACATCTTAATTCTCGGAGTTGTGGTGCCCAGGCACTCGGGAAGGCGGACGCCCCAGTTCTCTTCGAGCTCGCCGATGCGCATCTGCCTACAGAGATTGGCAGCCCCACCGTGTATAGGGCTTAGGCTTATAATGATAATAAAATAACCGTAGTAGCAATAACAATAAAAATACTGATAATAATGATCATCATGCTGGAACCATAAGTGCGAGTAGCTACACGAGCTAGTGCTGGGTGAGGAAGATGCCTCGCGGAGTGCAGAAGTGCGGAGATGCTGAGGTACTGGCTTTTCTGGCAGGTCCATGTCTGTATCAACCGAGTACTCCTCCTGGCATGCGTAGAAGCGGGTTGAAGAGAGGTGAGCCGAACAAGAACAACTCAACCCTCAGCCATTCAAGCCCTGAACCCTATGCAGCTGTCCTCAAACTCGTAAGCGACGAAGGGCGGCAGCAGGAGCTCTTGCTCGGAGTCGCCTGCCTCCCAAGTTGCCCCCCGTGGGAGAGCTTTGACTGAAGAGACGGAGAGTTGCTGCTACCACACCCCACACCCAATAATCCCTTCTGGCCCATGAGCCCTATAAGCACTGGCACCCTAAACCCTGTGTAAACCCTAAACCCTAAACCCAATAAACCCTGCAAACCTTTTAATGACTGTCAGAGCGCGCCTTGCGCTTCGGCCCATCAAAGAGCTGCACTGGAGTCACCTGCAGACACAAGCAGCCTTTACAGCGTCTCGGAGCTTTCATGGTGGGGTTCAGCGACGGTCAGTTCTCTGAATTAGGGATCCGTTTCCTTAGGGGTCCCTGTCATTATGCAGCCTTCCTCTATAAGGGTGCCTTTTGGGGGGTCCTTGTCAGAACACAGACCTCCCCCCCTTAAAGAGGCGGCACCCCCAAAGGATCCTTAACTCAGAGAACTGCGCACCCTAAACCCTAAACCCTAAACCCTAAACCCTAAACCCTAAGCCCTAAGCCCTAAGCCCTAAGCCCTAAGCCCTAAGCCCTAGCCCTAAACCCTAAACCCTAAACCCTAAACCCTAAACCCTAAGCCCTAACCCTCGGGGGTTCGCTGTCCAGCAGCGCCGAGGAGCCCAAGCCGACGAAGAGAAGTCTCGGCCTTGCTGGGGCCGAAACCCCCCAAGCGGGGTCGCTGTTTTGGGGGTTTAGGGTTTAGGGTTGAGGGTTTAGGGTTTAGGGCTTAGGGTTTAGGGGGCAGAAACATACAGAATCACACACAAAAGACGGGGGGGGGGTTCCTGTAATAGAGGTACCCCTCTTTACCTCCAAACATGTCCTCCACACAGTAACCCTATGACAGGTTTTGGGATGTTTTGGGCGCTTAGGGAGCACAGAAGCCGAAGCCAGATGAAGGGTAGGGCGTAGGGAGCAGGAGCTTCATTAAAAGGTGCAGGATGCACGCAGCACACTTTTGCAGCCACCGCGCATCGCGCGGTTTCCAGCCCGAGCTATCAGGAGGCAAGGATGTTCCTTGCAAAGGGCACGAACTGCCAGCGACTGGGTTCGCCAGCGCCAGCGAACCTTCAGCTACATCTCTGCAATCCATGTGCGCTGAGGCGCCTGCAGCCTCGCAATTGCCTCCGTTGTTGCGGCCAGTTCGAGCAGGGGTCCTTCCACCGTGGCCATGGCGCCAGGGAGCTCGCTCGCCGCCGAAGAAGCAAGCGCAAGGCAGTGAAAAGAGTTCGTGGGGCAGAGGGCACCATGGAAGCCACCGCCTTGGTGCTTCAAGCCTTCCGGCCTCGTTGTCTCAAAGGCGTCGGACCGCTCGTTTCTCAAAGCAGGGGAAAGCGCGAGCAGCTTCTCCACAGTGAGTCACAGTGGGGTTCCTAAGGTGCTCGCTTGTGCCGCTGACTTACCGCCTCCCCTTCCACCTCGAAGTTGCAGACGGCTTGAAAGCTCACTTGCTCCAGGCTCTTGTCTCCCCGGACTGCTTCGGTGGCAGACCTGGCATTCAAGTCTTCCAACATGAAAGAACTCACGGTTCAGGGTTCAGGGTGTAGGGCTTAGGGTTCAGGGAAGAGGAAATCAACTTCAACATCCAGAATTGCAGAAGTCAACCCCGACACCCTGGCTGCCCGAGCAAAACTCAAGCCCCAACACGTCAAAAACCTTTGCCGAAAAGGTTTAGGGTTCCTAAACCCTAAACCCGAAACCCTAAAACGCCCTCAGCCGGGCAACTTCGGGATGGCGGCGGGCTTGCGGAGAGTGACGACCACTGCCTCGGCAGGGTTTTTGAGGTCAAAGGGTGTTGCTGGGCTCAAAGGGCCTCGGATGGTTAAGTTCAGGGGCTTACGCTACATGGGGGCTGTGGGGTTTGGGCCATTTGCGCCTTTTGCTGGAGTGTTCTTAGACAGATTCAGGGCTTCAGCAGGTGGGGACTAGGGCTTTAGGGCGTTGGGCTTGCGAAATTATTTGGGATTGAGGGGGTGCCTAGGCGGGGTTCAGGGTCCGGGTTTTGGGGCCATGAGGTCTCTGAGTCCTGAGTCCTGAAGCCTGGAGAAGCTACGACTTCTTGCCGCCAGCGCGCCAAGGCCACCAGGGTGGCCTCAATAGGGCTACTTGGAGGTTCATGGTACCTATTAACCAATTATAACTGTACTTATAGGGTTTAGGGTTTAGGATTTGGGGTTTAGGGTGACTGCTTCAGGGCTGGCCTATCCTGATCTCTAACGACTTGGGGCCCTAAAACCTGGACCCTAAACCCTAAAAACCCTAAACCCCAAAACCCCGAAACCCTAAACCCCTAAACCCTAATCCCTAAACCCCTAAGCCTTATATAAACCCCAAAGCGACTGCCGCCCCTCTGAGGGAGGGACCCCAAGCACCGTCTGGAGCCGCAGAGCCTCGTGCAGCACCGCCGCGCTGAAGAGGAAGGCAAAGCCTGCCTCTGTGTGTTGAGGGTTTGGGGTTTCTAGGGTCTAGGGTTTCTAGGGTTTAGGGTCTAGGGTTTAGGGTTTAGGGTTTAGGGTTTAGGGTTTAGGGTTTAGGGATTAGGGTTTAGGGTTTAGGGTTTCGAGAAGTAGGAGGTCTTAAGGGCTGAAACTTGCAGGTTTTGTAGGCGCCTCACTGGGGCTTGGCAATCTGCTGCCAAAGCTGTCTGATTTGGGTTTAGAAAAGTAGGTTCTTGCACGCGCCTCAAGGGTCAGCATCAGCGTCCCCAGTGCCGCGGGAAGGCCTGACCCACACCGTGGAGGGGGGGGGGGGGTTTCGGGTTTAGGGGGCCATTTCTTGTTGATGAGGATCCTTGTTATGAGGACAAGGAGAAGGCACCTGGCATGGTGTTTTGGAGGCGGGCTTCCAGGAGCTGGACAAAGGTCCGTAAACCCTAGACCCCAAATTAAACCCCAATCATCAAACCCCTTTTTGTGTCTAATTTAAGCCCTTACCTTAGGAAACCCGAAGTAAACCTCAGAAGAATGCCCCCAAAGAAAGACTTGTCATGGCTGCCTCTGAAGCCGAGCGTGACGAGCAGCTGCTCAGTGACGCTTGTGAGCCCCACGGCGAGTAGTGATACCCACGTCCACGTGGGAACGCCCGCGAACACAAAGTTGCCCTGCAGAGTTTTGCTGGGGGGAGTTCAGCGATCAGCGTCCGTTACTGCAAATTTGCTCTCGAACCTTTGGAGAAGGTCCGGTGGTTTGGGTGATGCTTCTCACTCAGAATGCTGCGAGGTTCACAAGTTGCAGCAGCATCAGCAGCATCACCCATGCAGGCTCAATCTGAAGAATCAGAACAGCCCCCAAACCCTAAACCCTAAACCCTAAACCCTAAAACAGCTGTTCTAGCTGCTAGCAAGCGTGAATGCCGTGACGTACAGCAACCGGCCGGCAGATCCGGTCGCCTCCGTTATGGGCAGGGCCGCAACCAGGACACAAAGCGCCGTTGCAGAGTAGCTCCACACAACCACCTTGCAGTCCAATGAACCCTAAAATTGGGGGGCCATATGCCCTATACTTACTGTAATCCTGACTAAGGTATACGAACCACAAACCCTAAACCCTAAACCCTTTTAGAGTTCATTTGGTCCCTAAGGCACCTCTGCATCAACGGCTTTCTCTGTCGTAGGTCGCATGAGCCTGCGTACCAAGAGGTACGTCAGACCTCGGAGGACGCTTAGGGTTTAGGGTTCAGAGTTTAGGGTTTAGGGTTTAGGTGTGTTTTTTACTTGAAGTTTCATGGGCAGTTACAAGTAGGGCTTTTAAATACGTTGAATAAGGATATAGACAGACATGATCATGGTGCCTTACTTGTGACCTCACTTTTAACTACCCATGAACCTGCAAGTAGGGCTTAGGGCTTAGGGTTCTTTAGCAAACCACAACAAACCTCACCCTATTCCGGCAAAGCTCTCACAGAGTCACGGTAAAGAAGTACTTCGATCTGGCAAGGCGCTGGCACTCAAAGCGCCGAGCAGAGCAATCCCCACGCCGAGCTGCACCTCCCAAAGGTCGGGGACGGAAAGGTTCTAGCCTGTTTCAGTCTTCAAGTCAATGCGGTTAATATAAGTGTTTGTGGGTTTATATATGGGCTTCTGGTCAAGGGAAGTTGATAGCTAACCCTAGGTGCTCCACATGCCTAAAGCGGGATTCTAGAGCTTGACCCGAACTTTCTTTGGCCCCCTTTGGCTTTCATGGGCTCTTCCCCCGGTGGCCTGCTCGGGCGCCTCGGCGCCCACGCCGTGGCTGATGCGCCCCCGCGCCACCAGCGCGCAGCCCAGGGTGGCCACCAGGGCAGCCACGAGCGCGGCCTCAGATGCTTTCGGGGGGCGCAAGGGAGTTTGGGACTTTTTCTGGGGCGGATTCAGTCGCTTGAGGGGCCTTGGGATGTGGAGGGATTTGGTGGATTTGGAGGGAAAACTTGCGCCCCCAGAGGCCGGGGTCATGGGCTCGCCCAGCGCGCAAGGCGCCAGAAGGGCTGTGAAGACAGGGTAGACCTGGAAGTGGCTGGGTTGCAGGGATTTTGGGGTCCATTTGTCCGGATCTTTATGGAAGGGAATGGCAAAGAATTGCGACTGAATTGTCACGAGCCCGACAAGAACCCTAAACCCTAAACCCTAAACCCTAAACCCTAAACCCTCAACCCCCGAGGCGCCGTGTGCAGCGAGACGGCGTCCGCCAGCGGCAGGAGCCTCACCGAGAGCATGTGGCAGCCCTGTGAGGTCATC
This sequence comes from Symbiodinium natans, assembly GCA_905221605.1. Taxonomy (NCBI): domain Eukaryota; class Dinophyceae; order Suessiales; family Symbiodiniaceae; genus Symbiodinium; species Symbiodinium natans. Next base: position 230,655 of record CAJNDS010002600.1, on the reverse strand, counting down.
CCCAGGATCCCGCGCATCAGCCTCTGGGAGGAGGCTTGTTAGGGGCTTAAGATGGTTTAGGGGGCTTAGGGTTTAGAGGGCTTAGGGCTTAGGGCTTAGGGTTTAGGGTTTAGGGTTTAGGGTTTAGGGTGGGGTTGGGGTTTAGAATTGAGGTGGGGGGGAAGATCTCTGGTCTAGGGTTTGAAAGTTCAGGAGATTAGGGCTTCTGCACATTGAAGGTTGGGCTCTTGGGAGCCCTGGTCCCCTTCCGAACCATGGAGAACTCTTATTGGGTGAGCTGACCTTGGAGGCTGTTCCATCACTACCCGACCCCCCTGCATAACTACGCCCTGCCCCTCCGTGGCCTCCCACCACCTGAACTTTTTTGCCACGTGTGCCCCAAACCCTGAAGCAACCCCAAACCCAAATACACTCTTCATTCTGCCGCGACCCGACAGAAACCCCCAAATCCTGCAATGCCTAACTTCAGCCGGGGCACAGAAGAACCTTGAGGCTGCAGGGAAGGTGCCCCAGGACGCACGCCTCACGGCGCCAGAAAAGGATGGAGGATGTCACCTTAGAAGCCCAGTAACCACATTACAATAAGGGTACCCTAAAGCCTAAACCTAACCCTAAACCCTAAACCCTTGTTTGGGTTACTTTATAAAGGAACCTTGAACCCCAACAAGAAGGGTAAAGGGTACCTCTGGGCCACCAAGCCACCAGAAGCTGCACGGAGTAGCGCGCCCAGAGGATCTGGGAGGTGGGGAAGCTGCGACTTGCCTCTGCAGGAAACACACTGGAGGGTTTAGGGTTTAGGGTTTGGGGTTTAGGGCAAAGCTTAGGGTTTAGGGTTTGGGGTTTGGGGTTTGGGGGTTTGGGGGTTTGGGGGTTTGGGGGTTTGGGGGTTTGGGGGTTTGGGGGTTTGGGGGTTTGGGGGTTTGGGGTTTGGGGGTTGGTTTGGGGTTTAGGGTATCTTACCCCAAATTTAGGGTTCATTTGGTCCCCAAAAAAGAGGCGCGCCCCGCTTGTCATGTTTTCTTAAGAGAGAGCCCTTTTTCTCAGAAGCAGGTCACAAAGCACGAGATTTCTTCATCAAAGTCCCTAAACCCTAAACCCTAAACCCTACAACTTTCGTCCTTCATCGAGGTTGCAAGCTTCACGCAGAGGCTCATGGCCGCGTGGACAGCGGCGGAAGCCACAAAGGCCAGAACCTTGGGGACATATACCCTATACTACTACAATCCTTATTGAGGTATATGAACCGTAACCCTAAACCCTAAACCCTAAACCCTAAACGCTAAACCCGAAACCCTAAACCCGAAGACCCCAAACCCTAAACTAAACCCGAAACCCGAAACCCTAAACCCTAAACCTCAAACCCTAAACCCTAAACCCTAAACTCTAAACCCCTTTGGGGGGTCAATATGGTCTGCAAGGAACGGCTGTGGCGTGCTCGCCGCGCCAGCCGCGGCGAGGCCAAGACTCCTCGGGGTGGGTGCTCGTGCCTTCGGGTGTTTATGGTTTGGGGTTTAGGGTTTCGGATCTAGGGTTTAGGGTATTCGGGCATGAAGGTAGCAGGATTTTAGGGTTTAGGGGTTTGAGGTTCAGACTCACGTTTTGGGGTTGGGCCTTTCCGGCTACGTAGGGGATTGTGGAGGCTTCAAGACATTGAGGTGCCCTAAGCCCTTAAAACCCTCAACCCTAAACCCTCAACCCCAAAGCCCTTAAAACCCTAAACCCTCAACCCTAAAGCCCTTAAGACCCTAAGGGACCCTAGGCCCTCAACCCTAAACCCTAAAGCCCTCAAAGCGCTAACTAAACTCTAAAGTTGGAGGCTTGCCTGTTGGTCCATCTCCGGCGCCTCGCTGCTGGCCTCCACTGTTGCCTCGACGGTTGTGGTCTGCACCTGAGGTCCCACACAGGCCCAGATATACCCCTGCTGTGGCAATAAGAAGTATCTATACTCATATGGAAATATATGTGCATACCTAGAAGAACCATACTGTATGCACATACAATGTAAAGATGCAGATATGTATGTATATATATATATATGTACCAAAGTATATATATATATATACTCTCTCTTTGCATAAATATATATATATATATATACATATACCTATCAGGTTCCTATGAACTTTTGTTTGGGGCCGCGTAGAGGGCGAGGGAGGGGGGGAGGCTTTCCCTGGTGAGGAGGATTCACTGAGCTACAGCTTTTGGTACCCTACCAAGGGCATTTAAGTGTATTCAGGGCATTTAGAGTATTTAGGGGAGCCCTAAACCCTAAACCCTAAACCCTAAACCCCAAACCCCAAACCCTTATTCAGGGTATTAGGGGGTTTAAGGTATTTAGGGTATGAAGGGTATCACTCAAGGGCTGCCAAGCCGCTTCTTCAGCGGGCTGCGAAGCCTTGCCCAGCACTTGGGGGCCATTCGCAGTCATCAAGATGCCATGGGCGCAGCAATCTCATGGCATCGAATGGGCTATATATATATATATATATACACACACACCTATAAGGTATATACTATCTATATATATATATATAATGTATAAATGTACGTCTATACCTATAAGCCTATAAGTTATATTCTACTATCTCTCTCTATATATATATATATCCGAGACATTTGGCTGGGACACATCTTTGTGTTTCACCCTAAGTGCGGCGTTCCTGTCTGCCCGGTGTGGGCTGTGAGAATCCGAAACCCTAAACCCTAAACCCAAAACCCTAAACCCTAAACCCTACCCCTCCCCAAACCCTGCTGTGCCCCGGACCGATGTACATCAGGATGTGCCCTGCCCTGGCTGCTTCGCCGGCCTCGCATCTGCGCTTCTGGTTCTCAAGGTCCGGCTTTCTGGGCACCGCGATGCGAACCTGCGTGGACGCGACGCCGCTGTAGAACCGCAGCACCCGCATGACACCTGGCAATTGAGTTTTGTGGGGGTTGGGGCTTCTCCAAGCTCCTAGGCACGGAGTCCGCCAATTTGGAAACCCTCGACCAGAGACGACACAGCCTTCGATGCTGCGGGAGAAGGATTGGAAGGAGTACTGGTACCGGATGGTGTCCTCCAAGCGCTGCACGTGAAGGCCCAATTCAAAGAGTATACAGGGTCTAGATGGGTTCGAGGTCCGGGGACCTTGGGCTGCAGTCTTCACACGGTTCAGATGGGTTCAGAGTTCAGAGTTTCGGCGCCTGCTCCCGGCCCAGCATACACGTCCTCGTCAGCATCGGCTGGCAACCAAATGCCCCGGTACATCAACCCGTCGCCCTTCCGCAGCGTACCTGGAAGCACGGTGGCTCAGCGCCGAAAACGCGGGGGGTCCATCAGCAGTAAAAGCTCCGCACTCACATCCCAAAGAAACTCAAAGGAAACTTTAGGCAAAAAAGAGAGGAACCTCATGAAGGCACCACTCCCAGGGCAAAGGCGGCTGTCCCAGCGGAGAGCAAAGAGCATGAAAACATTTTGTTTTTGCCGCTGCCCCGAGCGTGCCTCACGCTTTGTCAACGGGCGATCACTGGCAAGACCAAGGCAACCAAAAGCAGTATGATGATCATGTGTGCTTCTTTGGGTAGGATCAAGCTTTTCAGCAAATCCGAGCGCGTTAACCGTTCAATTTGAATGCATTAAGCAGCTTTGTGAATCGACATGCCGAATGCAAACAAAGCCAAACGGATTGAGTTATGCTGCTTCTGCAGGAACTTGGAAGCAGCCGGACGGCGGTGTGACTTTCGACGGTAGCCGGGTATTTTGTGTCTCTCTTCCACACTGGACAGAGGCCGATGTCTATACTCCCCTTGTGCAGGGTTTAGGGTTTTTACGTTAGTGGGTGCATAGGCCTCTGTTTTGGGGGGGGGGGTCTCTGTTCAGGGCCTAACACTTAGAGAGGCCCGCGCACCTGCCAATTTTGAGGGGCAAGTCAGCAAGTCGGTCTTGACCGTGACCAGGTATCCAAAGCTCAGATCGAGACATTACCAATTTTGCTGGGTCGGACGTCAGCAATTTCAGTTTGGTTGCTGCCTTTGTACTCACAGGGCTTGAGAAGCATCGCCATGGTACAGCCTTCTATGTAGATTTCTGTTTTCAGTCCGGTTGAACAATGCTGAACACACACCAATTGAGGGTGGACTGGCGGACACTCCTCCGAAGACTTGGACATCGGCGGCCAGAGCGCACATCCAAACTTGCAAACCCCAACGGACAGAGCTCAAAATTCCCGACGGCGGACGCTGATGTTTGAAGCACCTGCTTGCTACAATCCCTTCCAACATATAGCGTGTGCTTCCCCAATGAGAATGCTCCCCGATGCGTATTCTACCCAGCGATGTGAAATGCAGCGTCTACCCAGTACCTTGTCTATTTCCCTGCGCTCTGTCTGTTTGCTCTATTTATTGCCCTTCCTCCACGAAACACACGACCTAGGCCTGAACATTCTAAAGAAGTACACGAGTCCCCAAGTAAACGCCGAGCGCACCGCAATAAACAGTTCCCCATTGCCAGGCCTTTCACAGCGAAAGAGTATAAACCCTACCAATAAACACCTATGACAAAGAAGGAAGAGCCACTTAAAAACACCCTTAAGACAACCCTTTCAGAAACCCTTTAGAAAAAGCAAAAAGCTGGGCAACCCGGGGGCACCCAGCGGCTTCATCGGCTCGCAGTTCACCACCTTCTTCCGCTGGAAGGTCCCCACACTGGAACCTAAAGGATTCAGGAGGTTAGGGTTTAACGGTTTACGGTTTACGGTTAAGGTTTAGGGTTTAGGGTTTGGGGTTTGGGGTTTGGGGTTTGGAGATTGAGGTTTAATTTAGAGGGTTTAGGGTTTAGGGTTGAGGGTTTTGGGTTCAGGTGGGGTTTAGGGCTCAAGGTTTAGGGTTGAGGAATCTTAGCTTCAAATCTCTTACGAATACGATGAGCGTTCTGATGGATATGAACACATTTAATTTCATGTCCGTGAAAATTATAATGCTTGTTACCTTTGAGAAGGTTTGCTTCACGATGGGGCTATGGGGAGGCTCTAGGGCCCTTAGGCATTTGTTATCTGCTTTCGGGCGGCGCGCCCATAGGCTGTTCTGCTACAAAACCCTGCGCTGCGCTGTGAGGGTCAGGCTACGAGCTGGCGTCCACTCCACGCCATCCTGGCACGCACCGCAGGTTGGTCTACATTGGAGGGAAGTGGGGATTGCACCAAATCAAAGTCAACGGGCTTTCCCTTTTGGGGCAATCCTCTCTTATCAACCCTAAACCCTAAGCCCCAAACCCTAAACCCCAGACCCTAAACCCTTTATGCAATGTAGGCGGGAGAGGCCTGGAGCCAAACCGTCTGCGGCGGGCTGCTGGCCTCCAGGGTTTATAGGGCTTAGGGTTTATAAACCCTAAACCCTAAACCTTAGGGCACTGCTATTCGAAAGGACTGAAAGTGCCTCAATGGCCCATTCAGACTTGAACTGACTGGGGGACCACAGCAGTATAGGGTGGACAGGGTTCAGGTGGTCCCAGAGCTGGAGCGGGGTTGAGGGTTTGAGGGGTGTGAGGGGTTTGAGGGGTTTGAGGGGTTTGGGGTTTAAGGTTTAGGGTTTAGGGTTTTGGGTTTGGGGTTTTGGGGTTTAGGGTTTAGGGTGGGTTGAGGGCTTAGGGGTTAGGGCCTGGTATAGGGTTTCCCGCTTAGGGCTTAGGGTGATTCTGAGCTGCGGGCCAGCAACTCCAAGGGGAAGGCGTCGCGGCCTGTGGGACCGGCCAACAAGAAACAACACAGGAAGCTAGATGATTTAGGGTTTAGGGTTTAGGGTTTAGGGTTTAGGGTTTAGGGTTTAGGGTTTAGGGTTTAGGGTTTAATGATTGCTTACCAACAATAAAACAACATCCCCCAAACATTCTCCCCATCTTAGAACGTATGAACAAAACTAGCCCCCCACCCCCCAACACTCATTCAAATCAAGCAGGCCCCCCCCTTTACTTTGTCATAGTTGGGTAACATGTTACTTGTTTTTTTTTTTTTTGGGGGGGGGGGGTACTTAAACCCAATAAGGAAGCGAATTTCTAATGGTTCATATTATTCTCTCAACCATGAGCTTGTTTCCTCGAGGCCGTGCTGGGAAGGCCCCCCGGAAGGCGGGGAGGCCTTCTTTCATCTCCGCCGCCGTCCTCACGTGGTAGAGGGTCTGCAGGGAGCCCACGATGCTGAAAACCAGCCTCAGAGCTGGGGTTTTAGGGTTTAGGGTTTCGGGTTTAGGGTTTCGGGTTTGGGGTTTAGGGCTAGGGCTTAGGGTCTAAAAGGTTTAGGGAAGCTGGAAACGCTTTTGGCTTCAGAAACAAGCCGTGGGCAGCTGAGAGCAGCTGAGCGCAGGCACCAGGAGTAAGGGCTTTCGCGCGCAGTCCCCTGCAAGGTCCATCAGCCAGGGGCTAATTTGGGGATATAGGGTTTTCATAAGTTTAGGGCTTGATTCAGGGTTTAGGGTCTACTATAGGGTTCATATAGGGGAAGAAGATTCAGGAGCAGCAACAGCTTGCGTAAGATTGCTGGCATCGAACACACAAGTGCATGCCACCCGCAGGGACACAGCTTTCACTGTTTTTCTTAGACATACTTTTTTAGATATTGTATTTGAAGCTATCGATGAAGTTGAGCAATCAATATCACGGCTGTGATGTAGTCCATTGCTTATCCTTTGAGCAAGAAAAAAATGTTATATATCAGGACGCGCCCTAAACCCTAAACCCTAAACCCTAAACCCTAAGCCCTAAACCCTAAACCCTAAACCAAGCCCCCAAAAGGGACCATCCCTGAGAGAACTGCTCACGCGGCCTCCGCATCCAGCAGTGCACGAAGCCGGCCTCGACCGGCTCCCGAGGCCTGTGCCTTTTGGGTTTTGCCGTAGGGTTTAGGGTTTAGGGTTTAGGGTTTAGGGTTTAGGGTTTAGCGTTTAGGGTTTAGGGTTTAGGGTTTCGGGTTTTGGCGTTTATAAACGAGCGCTTCTTGTAGGGGCCTTAAATATTCGAACAGGGCTTTGGGGATTATTATTGTAAATTCGTAAAGGAACCATAAGGGAATACTAGTTGTAATTATTCCGACCCCTATATGAGGTTTCTGGGACATAGTCCGGGCCGAAAGGGGAACTGCCTCCCCCCCCCCCCCCCCCCCCCCGCGCTCCTTCTGTGCTTCGAGTGCTCGGTTTAGAGACTATACTAGCATCCCAGCAACCGCACCACCAGGCAGGCGCCAAGGCTGCGAAAGAAGCATGATGACAAAACAGCCTTCTTCTGCAGTCTGCTCGGTTGCAGCTTTGGGCATCCTATCTACGGCATCTTGCCGTTTACGACACTACATTCTGCTACGTCCTGCTATAAGTTCGTGAACGGATGGCCCCCTGTCGCGTTCCCCAGCAGCCCAAACCCTCCGTAGCTTCAATGTTACGAGAGCTGCCGAGCAGGCCAGTACATCCAAGCACATCTGCCTTCAGCCGCTCCAGCATCTCGTAGAGATGCACCGTGTTGCGAACATACCTCAACTATCGGGCCCGCCACTTTCTACGGCAAGGTAAACCCTAAACCCTAACCCCTAAACCCTAAACCCTAAACCCTATAGGTTTGGGCTGCGCAAGCAGAAGAGACCTGAGCTGCTGGCATGACCAAAGGCAGGTACCTTGGATCCGGTTCATCCTACGCCCTAAACCTTTATCTAGGATGGGTTTAGGGTTTAGGGTTTAGGGTTTAGGGTTTAGGGTTTAGGGTTTAGGGTTTAGGGTTTAGGGTTTAGGGTTTAGGGTTTAGGGTTTAGGGTTTAGGGTTTAGGGTTTAGGGATGGCCCTTAATTTCCTCTGAAATATATTCCTGATATGATCCTCTTCAACCCAATATGGGAATATACAAAATGCCCAACAAGGGCCTACCGAGTCATCGGGTTTAGGAGCTAGTTCTTGATTCAGGGGATAAGGGGATGAAGGCCCAGGTCTTCATCGCGAAACGATGGCCAAGAATCCCCGGAAAAGGTTGCGGAAGTCCCTCGCAAACCACCACCAAACATGATGACATGGGGGAAGCGATTTCGGGCTTTAGGGTTGAGGGTTTGGGGTGGACATGGCAGAAACTATCTCTCTACATATTTCGCTGTAGAAAGAAGCAACTGGAGCGCAGCTGCCTTGGTGCCGTTGCAAAAAGCACAGCGATCACAACGATTGGCAACGATGTTTTTGATGCAAGGGCTCTAAGAACGACGACAGACTTCAGAACATGAGCTTTGCTTATAGGCGTCTCAAGGGGATTCAGGGGGGATCCTAGGTCGGCTTGCCGGGGCTTATGTTCGCAGCCCAGTAACCGTCTCACAATAAGGGTATCCGGTTTTGGGGTTGGTTACTTTCGAAGGGGCCCTAAGCCCTAACCCTAAAGCCTAAAGCCTAAAGCCTAAAGCCTAAACCCTAAACCCTAAACCCTGAACCTAAACCCAAAAAAAGCCAAAAGGGTTTCGGAGCCGCCGAAGGGCACCAGTCGGTGCCAGAGCTTCAGCGTCACAGGGCCCGTCGCGGGGTCCACAGGCAGCGCCTCCTGCAAATGCGGTTTAGGGTTTAGGGTTTAGGGTTTAGGGTTTAGGGTTTAGGGTTTAGGGTTTAGGGTGTAGGGTGCAGGGTCCAGGGTTTTGGGTTTAGGGTTGCTTTGGGGTCTAGCTTCGAGTATGCAAACAAGGATGTGGACCTGAAGGGGGCACACCTCGGGCTCTTAAGGGTACTTGCGGTGGTTGGGAAGGGCCTGGGGCCATGGGACCACTTGAAGGGAATTATAGTACTGTATCAATTGAATGGAATTATAGTACTGTAGCATAGGGTATATGACCCCAATTGTGGGGTTCATTTGGTCCCCAGGGTTGAAGCAGCTCCATTAGGCTCCATCGGGTCCGGAATAATTGCCAAGAATACTCCCTTGTGGTCCCTATATAATTCTCCTATAGTAACCCCCCACAAACTCGATTCTAATTATTAATTGCGAAGAATATTCCCTTCTGGTCCTTATGCAACAAGCCCCAAAACCCTATTCTAATTATCATTTGCCCCTATAATACCCTATTATGACTAATATCATTCTTATTATTATTGTTATTGTTATTTCCATTCTTACTATTATTATTACTATTATTGTTTTTTTTAGTTATTTGTCCCTTTATTACCCTGGCCTGCATGAAGTCTCCCCTAGCCAGGCCGAAGTCGATCTCACCCACCGCGTCCTCTGCAAGCCGTGGCGCATGGGGAGTCGGGCTTGAGGATTGCAGGGCTGAAAGGGTTTAGGGTTTAGGGTTCAGGGTTTAGGGTTCAGGGTTTAGGGTTTAGGGTTTAGGGTTCAGGGTTTAGAGTTTCTAGGTCCCACACGGTTTCTGGGGGGCTTGTAGGGCGTAAAGGTTTACAGGGTTTCGAGGGCTTATAGGGTCGGCTGTAAAGGGCTTACAGGGTTTAGCTGCGCAAAAAGCCAAGGTTTCGAAAAGAGTCCTTCAGAAGCTTCTCGCACTGCTCCTGGCAACAACATCGCACTGCTGGTGCTGACAATACTTCCTCTGTTCTACGCTGTTGGTCAAGAATCGCCTTGCCTCTTGACTAGCCGGCTAACCGTTAAACCCTCGCCCTGCAAACCCTGAAACTGAACCCGCGCCGGAGCCACAAACCCTAATATCTGAACCCTCAAAAGCCTGAAGCCTCAACCCCCTCCCTCAATCCCCACAACTTGAACCTGTAACTCCAAAAGCCAACCCCACAAGCCCCGCAAGACCTAGGGAACTCCTCCTTTGGGCACCACATGAAGTAGTAGTATCGGGAATATGATCCGAATTCCTACACTCTAATCCCTAAACCCTAAACCCTAAAGCCCAAACCCTAAACCCTAAACCCCGTATCGGGTATATGACCCCAATTTTGGGGTTCATCTGGACCCGCGATCTGAGGCGCATAAACCCAAGTTCGCCCGTCAACCCCTCTCAAAAACGAAGGTCCCTCCTACACCCCGTAAAGGAAAATGTAAGATATTCTCCCAAGTGTCGAACCCCAGACCCTAAACCCTAAACCCTAAACCCTAAACCCGAAACCCTAGACCCTAAGCCCAATTCGCTGCTGGCCTCCAAGGTCTGCAGCGCTCCTCGCTGCTCCGGGGGAGCGGGGCCTTTCGGGTCCGCCACGGTCTCCAAGTCACGCAGGAAGGTGGCCAGAAGGCACCTTCTGGCTGGTTCTTTGTAGGGGAATTGGGGATTGAGGTACCCAACATAATCCAACATATTCCCTTAAAGGGTATATGAAGAGCCTAATTGAGGTACCCTACATATTCCCTTAAAGGGTTTCCTTAAGGTGGCCAGTAGGCACCTTCTGGCTGATACTGAGTAGGGGAGTGGGGGAATGATGCTTCGTAGGGAATGGGGGAAATTGAGGTACCCTACATATTCCCTTAAAAGGTACATGTAGGGGCCCTATGTTGCCTCATTCCCTACTAAGAACCAGGGGGCCTTGCAAGATGGGGCTTAGGGCCGTTTAGGGTCTTTAAAGGGCTTAAGGTGTGGAGCTTAGGGCGCTTGAGATTTAGGGCCTCAGGAATTTTTCCTAAAGCCCAAACCACTGCTATTTTTTGATGTTTTGCTTGATTTTGACACCTTCAGTTCTTCTGCCGGCTTTTCGTTCAGCCGCTTAAACAAAAAGGAGGCAGGGGAGGTGGGTGAGGGTAAGGTGGCAAAAGCAAAAGGCTTTAAACAAGCAAAAACAAGGAAAGGACAAAACGGAGAGCAAGAAGTCAACGAAAATCGAAGGCAAGAAGACTTCCCACCCCCGAAACTATTTCATTCTCCCCTTTCCACATCTCGCTATTACTGTAAACAATTCAAACGAAAAGCACCTGTGGTCTAAAGACACTACAGTATCTAATATATCTAAACCCCACCACACTATCCAAAATATCTAAACCCGCCCCCTTTCAACACGTAGAGCAGCTTATATTAAGGAATTGCTTTAACTATGCTGTAAATAGCTTTAACTCATGTCGTTGCGTCAAAATGCGGATGGAAGGGTCCAACGGCTTCACCAGAAGAATCCAAGCTAAATGCTTGAAAGCTGCTACCAATCCCAGGCCAGTTGAATAGGTGAAGAATGTAGAGAATCATAGTTCAACTAACTCGAAGAATGTAATTGGGGTCAAACTGACTTATCGAACAATTTTATTCAAACCTGGCCAACCTAATTCGACCACAATCTACGTTTGCAAAACATCGATCTTAAGTTTCAATTACTGAGGAATCACCCTCACCCCCCCCCCCCCCCCCCCCCCCCCCCGCCCACCCTGAACCCTAAACCCTAAACCCTAAAACCCTAAAACCCTAAACCCTAAACCCCCCCACCGGACCTGGCGGTTGCTTCGTTCTCGGCTTTGGCGCCGTAGGGCGAAGAGCGCTGGCAGCGGGGCAGGGCCTCGAAGATGCCTGGGCTTAGGGTTTAGGGTTTAGGGTTTCGGGTTTAGGGTTTCGGGTTTCGGGTTTCGGGTTTCGGGTTTAGGGTTTAGGGTTTAGGGTTAGGGTTTAGGGTTTAGAGTTTAGGGTTCATGGCTGAGGTCTTGGGGTCTAGGGTTTTCTAGGTCGAGGTTTCAGGTCTAGCGTTACGGTGCTCGGGGGGTTCGTGGGCTTTAGGGTTTAGGGCTGAGGGCCCCCAAACCCATCCAGGAAACAGGGACTCTACTCGGACGAGCCATGTCTTCGGGTGACTTTGGGAGGATGGGGGAGTAGGCGTTAGGGCCGCATTCGAGGGCTTAGCCCAACCGTTTGGGTTTTTTTAAATTCAACGCATGTTAAGCTGGGTCACCTGCCATCCCCCGACTCCAGGCGCCGCTTCCCTCCTGGCGGTGTGAGGGGCGGGGTTTAGGGTTTAGGGTTTAGGTGTTTAGGTGTTTAGGTGTTTAGGTGTTTAGGTGTTTAGGTGTTTAGGTGTTTAGGTGTTTAGGTGTTTAGGTGTTTAGGTGTTTAGGTGTTTAGGTGTTTAGGTGTTTACGTGTTTCGAAGGGAAGTAGGCCCTTAACAAGGGTTCTGAAGCATGGGCCCTCGGGCTTTACAGGGTATATAAGGAGATATACAAGCTCACTAATAAACGGCCCATATTGAGGGAGGGTTTTTTGATTTTTGGGAGCGGGCTTTCACTCTGAACGAACTCCTGTCCCTTTGACATGCGTGAAGCAAGGTTTCGGGTTTAAGATCTAGGGTCTTGAGGATTGTGGGTTTTGGGTTCAGGGTCCTTAGGCTTTGGTTTTAGGGTTGAGGCTGAAGGTTTAGGGCTTAGGCTTTGCTTGAGGGTTGGAGCTTAGGGGTTCGGGGGCTTTGTGGCTTGCGGGGTTAAGGTTTGGGGTCAAGTCGCTCGAGCAGAACTTAAAAACCTAAACCCAGGTTTGAACCCTAAACCCTTTCATTTTAGGGTTTCCCTACTACCCCCCTGACCCCCCTTGGGTTCCCCCTACAAACCCTTAATCCGCCGAGGCCTTGGGCCATAGGTGTATGGGAAGCACAAAGCAGGCATGCCACCTCAACCATTGCGCGCCCCTCATTGGCCACTTTTTTGGCTGAAATGGGTACCCTCCCTAGCCAACATGTGTGTGGAAGGCGACCGTGCATCAGGACCAGGCAGTTTGGGCTCACAGGCCCCCCCCCCCAGCCCCACCCCACCACCCCCACCCCACACCAGGAATGTTATAGGCGGACTCCACAGAGGGCTGCGCTGGGCCAGGCCGAGGCGGGTCGCGTAGCGTCAAAATTAGGCTTGACTATCCCTAAATAGCCTATATTCTGAGGGGAACGTAATGCTTCTCGAGGTCGACTTTTCCAGGGCAGCCGAACCCTAAACCCTAAACCCGCAACCCTAAACATACCAAACCCTAAACCCTCAACCCTAGACCGCAAGTCCTAACTAAGCCCCTAAACCCTAAATCCAAAACCCTAAACCCTAAACCCTAAACCCTAAACCCTAAACCCTAAACCCTAAACCCTAAACCCTAAACCCTAAACCCTAAACCCTAAACCCTAAACCCTAAACCCTAAGGCCACGGAAGCGCCTGGGCCAGGTCTCGGAGCATGGATGCAAAGTCCTCCGCCGCCGCCGCGTGCGCTTCTGCGGGGTCCGGGCTGCTCCTTTGCAGTTTAGGGTTTAGGGTTTAGGGTTTAGGGTTTAGGGTTTAGGGTTTAGGGTTTAGGGTTTAGGGTTTAGGGTTTAGGGTTTAGGGTTTAGGGTTTAGGGTTTAGGGTTTAGGGCGAGCTTAAGGTGTTGGGGTTTAGGGGCTTAGGCGGGGTTTAGGGGTTCAATTTAGGGGTTTTGGGTTTAAGTGGTTTAAAACTTGAGGGGGGAGGAAGGGTCGGGGGTTGGATTAGGAATGAGTGGGTTTGCTCGTTTTGCCTTTAGAGTTTGCGCGCTTCGGCGCTAGCGCCTTTATTTGCGGCCTCGGTGTTTTCGACATGTTTTCGTCTTGTGGTTGCTTGCGGTTCGATGGTCTTGTGGGATGGTAGGGGCAAGGGCTTCAGGTTCGGGGCTTAGGGCTCCCCCAAAGCCGAAAGCCAAAATCCTAAACCCTACTACCTTGGCCTTAGACCCCAAACCAAACGACCTTCAGCTTCAAGGCCCCAGACTACAAATTCCTAATAAAACGTCAATACACCCTGAAACTGAAAGGTTTAGAGTTGAAGGCTTAGGGTTTTCAGAATCCAAGCATCCACTCCACATAGGGGGCGCGGTCGGGGCACCAGGTAACTTCCAGCCACTTCCTGGTCTGTTGAGGACTATGGATACTGCGGACAAGCAAGACAGTCGTTTCCTCACGTCAACGAAACCTGCTGGATATGGACTACAAAAATCATAGCTCAACTTTCTGGATGTCAAATCAAACATGCTTGCCTTCATTGGGGTAACTTAATTTGCTAACCGGTATGGTTCTTAACCCTAAACCCTACAAACCCCTGAATGGACCCATTCCAAATCATATGGCTCCCTTTCTACTTGTGATGGCAACTTAACTCAAGAAATATTATGGATGTAAACCCAAAAGTGAGCAGAGTAAACCATGTTACCCATATTCCCTTCACTGTAATGGTAACTTAACTTAGGCTCCTTAACTATTATGGCAGCTTCCTTGCTATGGTTTTCTGAAGCAACTTAGCTCTTCTGAATTTCTGCACAACTTCCTTGAAGAGAATGGTAGCCTTAACCCTAAACCCTAAACCCTAAACCCTAAACCCTAAACCCTAAACCCTAAACCCTAAACCCTAAACCGTTTCGGCTTTGGGGGTTCAAGAGTAACCCTTGAATCGTGCCACCCCAGCTTCTTGCCGGCCACGGCCGCGCGCCAGTTCAGCCCGTGGCCCTGATCAGGTCCAGCCAAGCCCTCACCTGTTTAGGGTTTGGGGTTTGGGGTTTGGGGTTTGGGGTTTAGGGTTTAGGGGGACTCTTGAAGGGTTGTTGGTAGGATTTTCGAGGTTGTTGGTGAACTATTGCGTGGAGGTTGTTTTGCTTGCCAGGATCTTAGCGGGCAGGACTTTCGGGGGGAGTGCGTTCAGGATTGTGGGGGCTTTGTGTGGCTTCTGGTGGGGCCCTAAACCCCAATAAACCCTGAACCCTAAAGCCTGCACCCTGAACCCTAGACCCTAAACCCTACGCCGAACCCTTAAACCCTAAACCCCCTAAACCCTAAACCCTGAACCCTAAACCCCAAACCCTAAACCCCTAAACCCTGAAGCCCGTGCCTGATGAGGTCGGATGGAAGCGCCGGTTCCAGTCCCGAGCCACCACGACCTGGAACTCCACCTTGGGGGAAAGATTCGAGGATCTCTGAAGTAAGGTTCAGGGTTTAGGATTTAGGGTTTCGGGTTTAGGGTTTAAGGTTTAGGGCTTCGGGTTTAAAGTGGGGTTTAGGGTTGAGGGTTGAGGTTTCAGGGTTTAGGGTTTAGCCACTCTGGGGATTAAAACACGGAACCGCGTATGGAGGCTACCCCATCAGAACTCCCCATGTCAAGGTTGCGGATTTAGGGCTTGGACCTTTTTTCCGGGGAGTCTATCTTTGTATACCCCTCCTAGCTCAGGGTTCCGAAAGGCCCATGATTGAACGTGAAAGGCAAACCGTAACCCCAATTGACTTGTAAAGCAAGTTCTATGATTCTATAAATGACGTTGCAGGAGAAACTTCCGGCAGGAACAAGACGCTAAGCCGGCAGCCTTGACTTGGGATCGAAGTACGATAATCCCTTTTGAAGCAGATGGGGCTGCAAACCCTTTGGGGTCTAAAAGTGAATGGCGGCCAGGGATTTGGGATCGCCATCGCAACAACCCATTTTGCAAAACAAAACGATAAAGAATATGGACCATGACCCCATTCAGGGTTCACGTAGTCCACCAAAGGGTCTCTTTTTGCATGGGGCATGGGGAGGGGGGGGGGGTGTACCTCTCTGAAACACATATTACGGCGGCCGGTATTTCAAGAAGGCGTCATGATTTTGAGAACTTTCCCGCCTGGTTCATGCCCCCCAGCTTGACCTTCGTTCGGAAAGCATCGCCATATGGCAGGAACTCCGCGAAACCTGCACAAAAGCTTGGGGAAGCCTTAACAGTTCCCTAACCTTAACATTGCCACCCCGTAAGAATCAGGGACGTAGTGGGAACCAACTGTGAGATAGAGCTATTTCGGTAGGGTAGGCGGGGATGCTTCCGGAATGCTTCCGGCCTTTCCAGTTGTCCCAGGATCCAACCAGGAAGAAGGGGCCTCTGTTTGAGGCCCGCCGCGGTGCGGAGCGTGCTTTGGCTCCCTTCTTTGCCGCAGCTTTCTTCTCGGCCGGCTCTGTTTGTATCTCCTGCTCTGCGGCATTCAGGAACTTCCACTTGACCTGGCGCCCCAGCAGATCCCACAAGATCTCCAGCTGCATGCAGTTCGCGGGCAGCGCGGTGACCCGGAAGTTGCGTCCGTGCACATTCCCGGGGCCTTCCACGCCCTCCCCGCGGGCGGTGGGATAGTAGCGGGCTGTCCAATCCTGGCCCTGCAGGATCTGGAACTCCTCGTGGCTGGGGGCGACAAAAAAAAAACCGACGGAGTCTTGCACCCATGAAAGCATCTGAACTTTGTTCTTTTCAAACCCTCAGAACCCCGAAACCTAACGTCCTACATCGCTGGAGGTCCTACGCCCTCAAGATCAACAGCCCTCAAGGCCCTGAGAGCCTGAGCCCCTAAACCCTAAACCCAAAGCTGACAGTCCTTGAAAACCATATGAACCCTGAAAGGGTTTACACCTTATACGGGAAACATAGTAGTATACGGCATAGGAAACATAGTAGTAAAGGGCATCTGACCCCCAAACCCTAAACCCTAAGCCCCTAAACCCTAAACCCGAAACCCTAAACGCCAGGTTTTAGGGCTCATTTAGTCCCCGAAGGCTCCTCAAGACCTGGCGGACGCCGCACGGGGACGCGGGCCACGAAGGCCTGGTTTTGGCCGCTGCGGCTCAGCGGGACAAAGCCTGGGCTGAAAGGTCTGCTTGGGTCTTCCGGGCTATAGGGTTTTAGGGTGTAGGGACTACAGCGGGTTTATAGAGTTCGGGACTGTAGGGTTTAGGGTTAGGGTTTGGAGTTTGGGGTTTCCGGTTTCTTCAAATTTTTAGGATTGGGTTCGGGACATTTGGGGCTTAGGGGTTCAGGCGTCCTTGGGCTACGGACTACATGTACCCTGCTGAGAGCAGATTGACCGGAAACCCTTTCCGAGTTCACTGGGTCCCCACGGATTTGGGGTTTGGCGGCTAGGTTTTTTGGTTTGGGGTTGGGAACTTTACGATTGTTTCAGGGTCCAGACTTCTGGGTTGGACAGATTTAGCGTTGTTGGTGTTCCGAACTTTTTTTGTGGGCCACAATCGGGCCCGAACTGGCCATGTATGTCCAATCAAGGCCCTTGCAACTCAGGTCCCAAACAGTCCCACACTGGCCGGGAGGCTCTTCCAGTCGTCCCAGGATCCAACCAAATTGAAGCCTTCCTTCGGATAGCCATTGGACATCGGCCACTCAGCTTGTGAAGGACGCTGGCAGCAACTCCGAGGTGTTACTTCCTTGAAACACTCACTTCTGGCGCACAGCCGTAGTGACTGCGAGTGCCGCTCGCCCTTAGACCCTAAATCCCAAGGCGAAAAAATTGAGCCAGGTCTCGGCTTCGAAAGAATGAGCAGCGCATCATACAAAGGAAGCCGGATATCGCGTTCTTCGGGGATAAAATTTTAGGGTTCCTGTAGTCCTACCAGGGGGTTATTGTAGGATGGGGCAGACGAAGCGCAAAGGGCTTGGGATCCATCATCCCAAGTTTAGAATCATTGTCCATTCTTGCGAACTGAATACATAGCTGGTTCGTGAAAGGTACAGCTATGGCTACTGCTACAATTGCTACTCTGGCTACGATTGCTACTCATACTACAACAACTACGATTTCTACGAGTACGAGCTAATACGACGATTGCGACGATTGGTGACTCTTACGACTATTACTACTGATCCTCACTGCTGTCGCCACTATCAAGTGTTTAGTAACACTGTACGGAAGCCAGGGTTTAGGGTTGAAAGCTTTTAGATGACGGATCCCCGAACCCTAGATGTGGCGTAGTTGCCAGGGTCTTCCAATTAATTAACTACCGTTTTGGGGGGTTCTGCCCTGTATATGTGCAGGGTTGACCTGAAACCTCAAACCCTAAGCCGACTAAACCCTAAACCCTTAAACCTGCAAATCTTGTAAGGTTTCGGGCCCCAAACCCTAAACCCTAAACCCTAAATCCTAAACCCTAAACCCGACACCCTAAACCCTAAACGCTAAAGCCCTATCTGTGCTTGCGGCCAAGGGCTGCAGCCCTTGCTGCTGCCATGCCAGAAGCTCGTGGCCTGACAGAGGTTTTCGAGCGGACGTTGAGGGTTTAGGGTTTAGGGTTAGGGTTCTGTGTTTTCTTTGTTTCCTGATCTGGAAGGACAAAAGGAACCTAGATCTTGGTCCAAACTATCAGGACAAGCTGTGCTGGGACTCCCAAATCGTGGGGAGGTGAGCCCCCTAACCCTAAACCCTAAACCCTGAACCATGTAAGAATCGGGTTCCCAAGATCCTGGTAACTTAGACGAACCTATTCTGCGTACCCAGCGTGCCCCTCTCTGAGTGCCGGGCCCACGCGGAGGGCCGCCGCCTTTGCCGCTCCATCATCGGCCTGCTCGGGGCTTGGAGCCAGGTTTAGGGTTTAGGGTTTAGGGTTTAGGATTTAGGGCTAAGGATTTAGGGTTTAGGGCGGTTGGGTAGTATTAGGGGCAATAGGGTTATGAGGGCTATCAGGGCTGCTATGGCGATTACATGTGTATCAGTTTGTAGGGCAAGCTCAGTGCTGCGATGTTGGACCTTGACAGAAGGGGTGCGAATGCATCGTAACTGGCCATAGGCTGGCTATCGGAATGAAATCCACCCCATCGCCGCAAACAACTCTCCAAGCTTCGGACCCCAAGCCAGTTGTCCCAAACATCTCCGAAACCGATTGTTTCTTGGTGCTTTAGGTACCAAGGTACCCTAAACCCCTAAAACACTAAACTGTGCCCGAAACCCCTAAGTCCTGAGCCCCTGAACCCCTAGTTCCTTAACCCTAAACCCTAAACCCTAAACCCTAAACCCTAAACCCTAAACCCTAAACCCTAAACCCTAAACCCTAAACCCTAAGTAAGTAGGTTTTTGGCGCCCGCGAGCCTCGCTGGCCGCGGCGGAGCTGAAGGCCTCTTTGCTGCTCTGGGGGTCGACGCAGGCCTCGAAGATCTGCAGCACCTGGGGAAGGCTCAGGCTGGGGTTTAGGGTTTAGGGTTTAGGGTTTAGGGTTTAGGGTTTAGGGTTTAGGGTTTAGGGTTTAGGGTTTAGGGTTTAGGGTTTAGGGTTTAGGGTTTAGGGTTTTTTTTGGTTTAGGGTCATGCCCCGCGTGATTGGGAGGGGAGGGCTGAGGAGTAGAACGTCCTAAGTGCGCAGCGCCAGTGAGGGCGGCCCTTCTGCATAGCCCTAGCCCCAAATCTCCCAAGAAGCCTAAACATCCCAAACCCTAAACCCTAAACCCCAAACCCTAAACTCTAAGCCCCAAATCCGAAACCCTAAACCCTAAACCCTAAACCAATCCTGAGCCCTGGCCCAGGCTCCGGACCGCCTCGAGCGGTAGTTGCTCTGCCTGAAGCATCCAGGACTCCTGTGTAGTTTTCAGGGATGAGGTTAGATGGGTTAGAAGTGAGGTTACATGTCATGAGGTAAAACACAACTTTACTTGGTTCCCAGGCTATCTCCTTACTTAGGGTACTTAAACCCTACTACGAACTGCCCATGTAGGGTTGATAAGGAGGTTTTGTAAGGGCTGTCTTTATGAGGCTTCTGATAGAGTCGGGCCGTCCTAGGTTTAGGGCTTGGGGTTTCAGTGCTTAGGGCGTTGATGAGGAGGAGCTGTTATGTAAAAAAGGACTTCGGGCATGGGCCCGGTGGCCCCCCATCGGTATCGGGCGTAGAAAAAGCACTGTCCTCCAGCTTCACGGACCGCCCAGAGAGGGCACTCGTCTCCAGCGGCAGGAGCACGGCCACGCGAAGGCAGCGCTGGCCCAGGAGCCTCAGTGGTTTTTAAGGTTTAGGGGTGTAGGGTTCAGGGTTCAAGGTTGGGTTTGGGTTTAGGGTTTAGGGTTCAGGGTTTAGGGTTCGGAAATTTTGGGGTTTTGGGTTGGGTTGGGTAGTTTTCTCAGCTGAAGCAGGCTTAGTCTTAGTGGAGCGAACTCGATCCCCATGACCCGGAGAGAGAAAGCAACGCTACGCCGTGGACTGGATCATGAAGCAGTGTCGCCATGGCCGTAGTTGGTACGAAGTGAGGGCTCTGAGAATAGCAGAGTATAGGCCGTCCTAGTGGAGTTCCATGTTCTTTCGATTACAGATGTGAGGAGACATCGAAAACACCAACAGGTTGCCAAAGGCTCCCCTAGGGTTTTTTGTAACCATAGAGAACGATATATAGTCCACCAAATCAGGTTTTGGACTCCGCCAACAGAATCCCTCCCCCCCCACCCCCGGAACGAAAGGTACGTGGGGCCCTTCCCTGTAAAGGCCTTTTAATGGTTCTAGGTTTCAGGGTTTCCTTTGTAGGGTTCCATGCTTAGGTTGAAGGGTTTGTGGTTTCGGGCTTAGGGGTTTTGCACCCGTTTTATTGTGAACCAATATCATGATGTTGCTTTAGGGTTCTGTGGCTTTAAGGATTACAACGGCCAGTGCGCGGCGAAAGTTAGTGCGCGAGTCCGCGGGGTTCAGTGCTTGATCCACGGTGCGTGAATCCTCGTTTCGGTGCGCGAATCTGGTCCGTCCAGTGCGCGAATCGGTCCTTCCAGGGTGGGGGCGCGTGCGCGCGCGTGCGCGCGGGGGCGGGGTTTCCTGCCTGTTTCGTGGTACAGGAATCGGAGGAGCCGTCAACCCATGTGCCTCTAAACCCTAAACCCTAAAGCCTGAACTCTAAACATCTCTAAACCCTATGAACCCTAAACCCTGTGAACCTGGAGTGTAAGCTGATCTTCGCTCAAAGCTTCGAGGCCCCGGCTCCAGCACCACCGCGTCGGTGGAGGCGAAGTGGTCGGCCTTGAAGACGCGGAGGAGTCGCCTGGGCGCCACTTGGGGGGGTGTACGAAAGTAGGGGTACCTTATTTGGGGTACCTTATTATAAGGGAATCCTACGATTCGGCGGTCTATATTGGGGTAAACCCCCACTTGGGCTCGGGCGACTTCTACGACGCGCTCTGCAAGGCCATCGGGGGAACAGCTTGCACATGCTTGCAGTAGGCTCGTGATTTTCCCCTCTGCTCTGCATCGCGCAGCAAGGAGTGCAGGTCACTGAGCGCTGGATGCCTCGCAGATCAGAAAAACAGCACGAAGAGCTGCAGCTCTTTTCTTCTTCTTCTGCGCAGCGTCGAGCTGTATCACTCTTCTTTCTGTACCCGAAATTAAACCCTTTTTTGAACCCAGACTCGGACGTACCCTGAAGCCTGAACACTCAGTGCGTTGCAACCGCGCACCTGGAAACTGCCAGCTCCAGCGGTGTCTCCTTCGGGGACTGCAGGGTTCAGGGGGGCTCCCTGGTTTTCTGGAAAAGCTCAGGGCTCATAATTTGGGCTTTTTTCAGGGATTACTAATAGGGCTCCTACTTTATAATTAGAGTTCATAATTTGGGTTTTGGTTTTGAGGAGTGACAACGAATTAGGGTTTTTCAATTAAGGCAGGTGTCTAGTGCCCAGTTCTGAGCCGAACGTGGCTTCTGCGAACTGAGACGTGCAAACTTGCTTTTGAGCGCTCTGGCCTTGTGCGATGTGCGCGTTGGGACTCCTTATTGTAAGGGTGAACAATTTGGTCCCCCTGTTGTTGGGCGCCCCAAAGCACTGAACCCCAAGGCATCCCCAATATGGACCTTTCCCTGCATCCCCCCGTGTCCTGCGCAAGTCGCGTTCGCCGCTCGTGCAGTGAGGCGGAAACTTTTGGCCTGAGACTCCGAAAAAACTCGGGCTGGGAAGGATTTAGGGGGCTAAGGTTCGGGGATTGGGGGCTTTAGACTATGTAGACTTCAGGTTGAATTTGAAGCTGATCGGGGATGCAAGGCGCCCGCCCCCCGAGTCTGAGCATCACTCTAAAACCCTCCCTTGAACATCCCCCTACAGAAACCCTGAAGAACCCTAAGCCCGAATCCCGAGATCCCTCAGCCCCAGCGGCGGCTGAGGGTCGCAGGCCGCTTCCAGCAGCGCCTTCACCACCGCCGCGTCGCCGGAGAGGGCCGCCCAGTGGAGGGGCGTCCTTGGGCTCTCTTGCTTCGGGCTTTGTTGGGTTTAGGGTTTAGGGCAGTTTAGGGTATAAGGTTGCTAGGTGAATCTCAGGCGTTCTCACGGCTTCTCAAGCATGTTCTTCGAGAGATCTGGGGAGTTTCGGTGATTAATGACGTGCAGCTTGGCTTCCGCAGCTGCTTGTCGCGACAATCCAGCTCAGCACCATGCTGGACGGCCAGGTGGATCACGTCCACCTCAGCTTGAAGCTCTTTGAAGCTACCCAAGGCCTCCCTTTTCTGCTGCAGGATCCGAATCAGCTGCCCTGCTTCCTCTGCACTACACGAACACCCCCAGTTGCATCCCAGATGCGCTTCCGGAGCGTGCGGCATAATGCAGCAGGGATTGCTTTCCACCATCGCGCACGCAGGCTGGAGTTCCCTTGTCAAGCAAGGCCCGCATGGCGCTGGCGTTTCCCGCAGCTGCCGCCACCTGCGCAGGAACAGCTCCCGCCTCGGTGGCCTGGGTGACATTGGCCCGGAATGTGAGGAGCCAAGCCACCACGGCCCCACTGCACCGCTGCGCCGCCCAATGCAGCGGGGCGGTGCCCCGCTGCCTCCTCGCAAGGCCGCCCGTCGCCGAGGCCCGGGCCAGAAGCAAGGCGTGCGCCAGCGTCTCCCGGCCACTGCGCAGGGCACTTTCCAAGGCGCGGGGGAGGTCGCTCCCAGATGCCAAGGCTACCTCAGAATCCGAGGCGGAATCTGGTCCATCCGTGTTGCCAAGCCGCCCAAGCCGCACGCCCGCGTTGGCCAAGAAGCCCGCATAGTTCCGAAGCACCGGCCGCTCGAGGAGAGCGCACGGGGCGAACGGACCGCCATCACACAAGCCAAAATGGCACTCGGCATCACCAGCACGCTCAGGCGGCAGGAAAAGGGAAGCATCTCCAGCAGGGTTGCGCCAATCACTGGTCCCCTCAGCCCACTTAGCCTTGCCACCACCTCCTCCATGCAGAACTGCACGCAGAAGGCGCGTCACACGAACTGCGTGGACGCTGCCTCCTCCAAGCAGGTAGAAGTCCGCATCGGGACCCAACTGAAACTTCAGCGAAAGCTCCGACGTCCATGCCACTGCAACCGCTTCTTCGAGGGGGGTCAAGGGCTCTTGCACAATGCTCGGGTCCTTCTTGTCTATTTCCACATCAAGCGGGGGCGGAATCAGAGCTGTCCTGTCTATCTTCCCGTTGGCGGTGATGGGCAGCGCGTCTGTGGCTATGAGCCTCTCGTGTGTCACTATGTTTCACCAGCAACAACCATCCACAAAATGGAGTACCACTACACCCGATTAGTTTCAGCTCGTCAACAATGAAGAGAGTGTGCCGTGCTACGCTACAATGCGAAGCACACTCCTTACAACATGCTATCGAACATGGAAACAGGGTCAGAGCGACAATCACAGATTTGTTCGGCCGACTACGAACGCTGAAGAATTTCGATGAGAACAAGTACACTTATCGCAAAGTGAATTAACCCTTAACCATCAATTCCTCAAGTCTACAGCCCGTTTAAACTTTTGAAGCGAGTTGCCCATAAACCTTAAATCATCGATGTTCTAAATTCCTGGGTTTATTGACCCTTTCCGGTGCAGCGGGTTACTCTAGGTGCGCCCCGACAGCCTCCGTGGTCGCATGATCCGGGGCAGGTGGCTGTCGCAGTGGGCCGTCAGCGCAAGGTAGGTCAAGCCATCCAGCACCTCGCCGCCGGCCAAGACCACATAGGCCAAGAGGTTGCCCTTTGCTGGAGTTCAGGGGTTCGGGGAATTTGGCGGAAGGTGCACGAGAACCAAACCCTGCTACTATCAATGCAGCAGCATGTCCAAGTTACGAGTATAGCTTTCAGTTGGGCACTATCAGGTTTATCGTCTAGGTAAGAGCTTGGGGCGGGGTAGCAGTCCAGAACCACATGGCTAAATCGGCTAAAGATCAGCTCATTACAGTTTGCTGCACTAGTACCAGGAACAGAAAGTTTGGACCACCCAGGACCTGATCTCCCCAGGGCATGGCGGCACACTGCAACACCAGCGGACTCATACCCAGCAGTTTCTCCACCTCCCCAAGCTCGATTCGCTCCCCGTTCAGCTTGATCTGGGTATCCCGGCGCCCGAGAACTTCCAGGTAAGGCTCCGGCGCTCCGCTCTCCACCCAGCGCCCGCAGTCCCCGGTACGATAGCAGCGGCCGGGCTTGCATGGAAAGCGCACAAAACGCTCCGCAGTCAAACTCGGCAGCCCCAGGTAGCCCCTGGCGATGCCAGGTCCGCTTAGGCAGATCTCGCCTTCGTTTCCTGGCTCCAGCTCCCAAAGATCCTGGCTACTCGGCGTCTGGGGTGCCTCCGATGTTTGGCCGTCCCCTTCCTCCTTCCACTTAGCAATGCCCACCTGTACTCCAGGCAAAGGCCACCCGGCCGTCTGCGGCTCGGTGTCAGTGGTCATCTGCATCGCTGTCTGGTAGACGGTGGCCTCTTGGGATGTTCCCCTTTATACTATAACAGCCCTTAACAGGGATTACAACGGGGGGGGGTACTAGAATCCCTATAGGAAGGACTGTTAGGAGGGCACTATAATCCCTATGAAGGACTGCTAGACTAAGGCCTCGGTCACCCCGTAGGTGTTGCGGAGCAGCAGCTTCGGTGCCCAGCTCCGGATCATGGCGGGCGGCATCTTCTCCCCGCCCAAAGAGAGGCACCGAAGCTGCGGAAGCTGCGGAAGCTGTGGAAGCGGAAGCGCTCGAAGCTCCGAGTCCACCAGGCGCCACAGCGCCGGAGTTGCACACACGTGGGTGGCCCCTGCCTGGCAGAGGATCTGCGACAAGTCCTGCAGCAGGCGAACGCGTGGCGATAGGGCCAGCATGGCGCCGGAGATCAGCGCGCAGAAGATGTCTCCCTGGCAAGGATCGAAGGTGAACGCTGCCGTGAGCATGAGGCATGAGGATTCGTCGATGCCTTCGGCTGCAGCCTTGGACAACGCATACCATGCAGCTTGCCGGTGCTCGCACAGCACGCCTTTGGGCTTCCCAGTGCTGCCCGACGTGAATTGCACGTAGCAAAGATCCTCGGGGGCCAGATCGGGCACCGGACACTCCTCCTCCGGTTTTGGATGCGTTCCGCTGGGAGCCATCACCTCCAAAAGGGGGGAGCAGCCCAAGAAAAAACCGCAACAGATCCCCCCTAGGAAAAACCAACATGCCCAAACGTCCCCCAATACATTCAATAAATCCAGTACTAGGAGGCCCCCTGTGCCTCCTCTGCACTGACCATCTGGCAGCCCACTGGCACCTGGACTGCGCCCGTGGACGCCGCAAGAACCACCAGCAAGCGTGCACCTGGGGGTTTAGGGCTTCCATTGGGGGCATCGGGTTAGGGTTTAGGGTTTAGGGTTTAGGGTTGAGGGTTGAGGGTTGAGGGTTGAGGGTTGAGGGTTGAGGGTTGAGGGTTGAGGGTTGAGGGTTGAGGGTTGAGGGTTGAGGGCTTTGGGTTTAGGGGTTTAGGGGTTTAGGGGTTTAGGGTTTGGGGATTTCGTGCTGCCTTGGGGTTTGAAGGTACCCTGACATTGGGGCCGAAGCAACAAACCCTCATGGCTGGTGTCCTGCAGACGTCAGCATGACCTCCAAGCGTCCCGGCGGCTGTCGAAGGTCCAAAGGCAAGAAGTAATGCCCCGCCTTTGGGGTGCGAAATTTCGGGTTTAGGGTTGAGGGTTGCGGGTTTTGGTCTCAGGGTTTGGTGAGAGCATTGGAGTTTCATGGCTTGAGGCTTGGGGTTTAGTGTTGGGGGGAATTCGAAACGCGCAACGTACTTCAACGAAACAGCCCAGCTCTAAACACGATGAGCCCTAAACATCCCAAACCTACCAGGTCGACCGATTTTCCCGGGGTGGGCATCGCCGACCTCCATCACGGCCAGCTGCAGCACAACCATCGGCAAGCCTTCATCCACGCCCAGGGCTACGCAGGCGCCTGGGTTGCTTCGCCATCTGACAAGCAGAGCCGGAACCCACGAAAACCCGAACACGCCCCGCCCTCCCAAAAAGGCAGAAACAAGAACCAAACTCCGAAACCCTAAACCCTAAACCCTAAACCCTAAACCCTAAACCCCAAACCTAAACCCTAAAGCTTTGGACAATAAACCCAAGCCCAATTGAAGCACCGGCACTTGGAGTAGTGCAAAGATAGGCTTGCAGCGCTGCTCGGGCACAGTTCACCTGGGCTTCTGCTAAGACTTAACGTTGGGTTTAGGGTTTAGAGTTTAGGGTTTAGGGTTGCAAGGGTTTAGGGTTTAGGGTTTAGGGTTTAGGGTTTAGGGTTTCGGGTTTAGGGTTGCAAGGGCTTGGGGTTTAGGGTTTAGGGTTTAGGGTTGTTTGGGATAACGGCTACACGAGAAGGGAACCATTCCCACTGTTCAAAATCCCCAAACCCCAGAAAGGGCTAAGAATTTGAGTCTAAGGCGTGTAAGGTTGAACACAACGCAGGGAAACTTGGGGCTTCAGCAAGTGAATGGCTCAACCTCTCCAGAAACTCCAAGACACAGACGTGTTCTTTGGGGGGAGGGGGGGGCGCGGGGTACCATACTCCTGAATAAACACAAGATATATCTATATATAAGAATATATATATATATACATATATATATATACATATATATATATATATATTTGTTTTTGTTATGTTTTTGTTTTTCAGGTATGTATATCCCTTCTTGATAGCTTGACTTAAGTTCCTCAACAGCGACCCAGGCACCGCCCCCATGAGGTCCTTGCGGGTCCACTCCTGAACCGGGGCTTAGGAGCTTTGCCTTCAGGCCCAAAACCTACAACTCGCAGGTTATAAAGAGGGTTTAGGGTTTAGGGTTTAGGGTTTAGGGTTTAGGGTTTATAACATTCTGAAACCGTACCAGGATTCCGACTTTGCTAATGCCTGGGCGCTACACCCAGCAAACCACCCATGAGTTCGCGAATTCCCTTCTGAGCGAACACATGACAAGGAAACCACGGGGTCCAGTAAAAATTTTGGGGGAGAGGTTTGGAGACCCTGTCACTGTGACGACCTGGCAGGCATAGCCAGGGCGTGGCATTTGCCGACTTTGCACGGCATGGCATTTGCGGAAGCAGTAAGACAGCTCTGAGGACAGCCTACAGGTGATGTCGGCGTTGTTGGACATTTGGTCCTCGTTCAAATAATTTCAAACACCATCTAGAATCGAATCCGCTACAACATTCGGAGCACCCCTGAAAGTAACTGAAACACCCCTCTGTCCAGTACCTGCCCCTCCCCAGGTCACGCTTTCTCGAGGCGCCTTATAAGATGCATAGTGCTCACCAAGATTAGTATTTCGTCCCGAGAAAGGCAAAGCCCTAAAGTCAGAGGACCTCCGCCCGCCCCCGGCCACGCCTTCGCAGTGCCCGGCAGGCGGAGGGCCGCGGCCCCCGGCGTCTCCGCCGCCCGGCGCCGGATCAGCGCGGGCAGGGTAACCTGCAGGGCCGGAGGATGGGCTTCGGCACGCACGGAGGACGTTGTGGACCATCGTAGGGCCGTAGTTTCGAGGGGTTCTTGTTTTTTTCTGCACTGCACGGCCCCAGGAACCTGGTGGGCTCGGGGGGAGAGGGACACGAGCTAGCTCAGACCGTTTGCGTGTTTCCAAGGGGGATGTCCGGTGGTGCCAAAACCAAGAGCAGGTGAAGTTTAGGATGCAGGGCTTGCGAGCTTGATATTTTTTCACTCGATTGCTAAATTTCAAGTGTGTTGTGGCATGCTACCTTGAACTATCTATGTGTATGCACTGTAATAGTATTATGCGTAGTAGAGTCTAGGGTTTACGGTTTAGGGTTTAGGGTTTAGGGTTTAGGGTTTAGGGTTTAGGGTTTAGGGTTTAGGGTGTAGGGTTTAGGGGCATTTATCATTTGATTTCAGGCTGAAGGTTCCAAAAATGGCTCCTAAACAGCTGCCCACAAAGAGGACTTCCCAGGCCCCGCCTCGTGAGAATCCTTCAATGGCCAAGAGCACGCCAGCCACCCATGGCTCTGAAACAAAGTCATCCCTTTTTGGGGCTTAGGGCTTCTAGGGCCTAGGGCCTAGGGGTTAGGGTTTAGGGTTTAGGGTTTAGGGTTTAGGGTTTAGGGTTTAGGGTTTAGGGTTTATCCGCTTACAGATTGGCAATTTGGCCGCACCAAGCAGCTTTGTGAAGGACAGGCTGAAAACAACAACATCCGAAAGCATTGGGGTATGCTTATGCTCGAACTTGGCAGCCCAGCTGCAGCACTACCGTATCTCTTCGCGTCAGGATGATGCAAGGTGTTTAAAGCTTCGGGGATCTGATTACGCCGTGCCCCCCAAATCATCCGAAACCCAAACAGAAGCTTGTCCGAGCCCCGAGACATTGCCACCTTTTTGCCTCCAGCACTGGTTGCGCGGCACGACGTTTCTTCAGTCGGATGGGGCGGCCCCCCTGAAGGTCTCCGGGCGGTATGTGCGTGGCAGATGCAGATCGCCTCACGCCACCTTCCTCTTCTTGCCATTGGGCTCTGTGAGAAAGCCTGCCACGTCGTAGTCCTGGCAAGTGTGGACCCGTGCGCTTCACAGAGCGAGGGTGCGTTCCGCAGCTAGAACGGCATGTCTGAGCGTCTCCGTGGCTAACAAGTCTGGATATTTGCAGCCACAGTGCTGCCACACAGCTACCGTAGTGAGAGAATAATATACATATATACACGTGTATACACATATACCTATCCACCCATTTATTCATTTATTTGTATATCTATATATATATATATATATATATATTATGAGAAACATGACCTGGTAGCCAGAGTATTTTGGAGTGCTAGGATCCCCCCCTGCCTGGCCAGAGCCTCGTCTTGGCACCAAACCATGGTCGGTGACAATGCCGGTGATCACCGCTGCCGGGGTGACGTCGAAGGCGGGATTCCTAAAACGCTCAGGGCCCCTCATGAATATTCAAGGGAAGGAGCTTCGCTCCTTCCCTTATGTATTCATGTTATCCCCCCCCTCCAAGAGAGAAAGTGCTTGCTTTCAACTTTCATGTTCACTGCGGCTGACGTCTAAGAACGGCCTACTTCGGGAGCCTCATCCTGGGACCTCTGGTTTTCCACTCTTCGCGCTTTCGGGCGAGCAGTAAGGACCGAACTTACTGCATCACATGGACATGGTCTCGAGTCTAATAACCCTAAACCCCTAAACCCGAAACCCTAAACCCGAAACCCTAAACCCCAAACCCCAAACCCTAAACCCCAAACCCTAAACTAAACCCCAAACCCTAAACCCTGAACCCTAAAACCCCAAAACCCCAAACCCCAGATGCTCTCCGCGCGTCCAGACGTCAATCCCCGGAGCCGCGAGCCGGTGCGTCTCTCCATTCCTGTACTGAACTTGGAACCCTAGCAAAGCTTAATTGTTATGCTGTTTCTTAGGAGTTATAGTACCTCCAAAATTAAAAAAAAAACTTTTCCAAGTACCCCGAAGATTCAGCTTCAGCGAGCTAAGCTCGTCGCCAGGACGCTCCTCGCAGACACTCGCTGAAGATCTTGTAAAGACATTGGGGTGGCGGGGGGGGGGGTCCTAAAGGGGGGAAAGCTCTGCTTTTCTTTGTTAGCTTCTGTTTTTGTTTTTGTTGTTTTTCTTTTTTTTTTTTGAGGGGGGGGGGGAGGTTCCTTGATTGTTTGGGGATATATATATATATATAAACGACATAAAAATCTGCCCCTCACTTGTTGGGCGATATTGGAACGCAGGCCTCGATGGGGATGTCCGTGCCAGTCTGGGTTTTGGCCTCACTCTGCCCGATGTGCACGGCAATGCAACATGTCCCACGAAGGTCCATGTGTAGTCCCATATAGTATGGCATTTGGCACCCAAAAAAACATACTACATCGGGTTTGGTACATAACCATTACATAACTTCGGGTATACCTAGACTATGGCATTACAGTCATGCGTCAGGCGCAGGCCCGCAAGTCTGAAAGCTGTCGCATGTCGGTGTTCGCGCGTCTCTTGGGCCCTGAGGCTCGGGCATCGAGGGTTGTCATGGGCGCCGTGACATAGAAGGGCACCCCATGGTGCCGACACAGCACTGCCAGCGCATAGGTGCCGATCTTATTGGCCGTGTCACCGTTTGCTGCCACCCGGTCAGCTCCCACCACGCAGGCATCCACGCCGAAGCGCTGCATCAGCGAGGCTGCCATGGAGTCGCAGATCCTTATACGAAGAGAAAGAGCATACCAAGGCGTTAAAGCCAGTTCATGATGAGCTTCTTATGAACTACACTGCGGAGGAGTTGAACCGTTGAACCGCGCAACACCTGCCGCACTACCAGCCTTAAGAGGCCAAGTCTCACTCTGATTTCTTAGGCTACACGCTAAACCCTAAACCCTAACACTCTCCATGCTTCAAAGCGGCAGCGTCCCTGGAATCCCATCCTCGACAAACCTTGTTCGCAGGCAGGCTTTTGATGCTACGTCGCACTTGAAGACCCCGAAAACACCACATGAACCATAAAATTGGGGTCATATACCCTATACTACGATAACATTACTATAAATCCTATGATGGTAATATGAATCTAAACCCTTTCAGGCTGCTTCAATTTCGACTACGATGGATTACTATAAACCCTACCCTAAACCCAAACGCCAAACTCTGAACCCTAAACCCTAAACCCTAAACCCTAGCCCTAAACCCTAAACCCTTTTAGGGTTCATTCATGTCGTCCCCAAGGGAAGCCAACCTCTGAGCATCCACCAAGCCGCTCGAAGGCCGTGAGCCGAGCTCCCTGGTTGTAGGGCCTAAGAGAAGGCAGGGCATCTAGGGTTTAGGGTTTAGGGTTTAGGGTTTAGGGTTTAGGGTTTAGGGTTTAGGGTTTAGGGTTTAGGGTTTAGGGTTTAGGGTTTAGGGTTTAGGGTGTAGGGTGTAGGGTGTAGGGTGTAGGGTTTAGGGTTTAGGGTTTAGGAAGGCAGGGCATCATCCCTAAACCCTATCGCGCCCCTTTCGAGGAAATCCTCAACCCTCAGCCCAAAAAAACTGAGCCCCGAAATCCTAAATCCTAAGCCGTAAACCCTACATCCGCATGACCCAGCGCATGAATCCTATACCCTAAACACTGAGCCGACCTGAAGAGAAAGAAGGCACTCCGGGCCTTGTTTCGCAGGCAAAGGCGCGCTCCAGGCGGCCTTGGACAAGGACACAGGCTGAGGGCTTTCGGGATGTTTTTAGAGCTTAGGGTTTAGGGTTTAGGGTTTAGGGTTTAGGGCTTAGGGCTTTAGGGACTTCGGGGTGCACTGCAGGTTCAATTTTTAGCTTTACAGGGCTTCGGGATTTGCTCATAAACTCCGCATTAAGAACAGGGATCTTGGATGGCTTAACGGCGTTTTTAAGAGGGCTTAACCGGAATAGTGTAGGGATTCTAGGGAAAGGATCTTATCGGGGGCCTGGGGGTTGCAGGGCTTCGCGAGATTTAGGTGAAAGGCAAGACACCTCGAGCGTGGAGAGAGCGAATCACCCCCAGCGCTGTGCCCCAGCCCGCGGTGGCCAGCGAGCCCGTATTGCCTTACGGGCTGAGTTCCTAGTGGGAATGTCCACTTTTTGGTCGTGATGGGTTTAGGGTTCAAGGTTTAGGATACCCACCAAAAAAAGCTGAAGTTTATCTACTCAGCACCAAAAGCTAAGTTGCAGATGGTCAGAACCCGCGCGGCCCGGTCACCACGCCCGGAGGCCTGCGACGGAGTCTGCGCCCTAGATCAAAACGCACATATACCTTGGGATTTTCCTCCTTGTACTAGCAGTCCTTCATGGGGATTGTCACATAAGTAGTACTATGATCCCTAGTAAGGACCAGCATATATCATCATATACCCAAAAACAGATACCCAACTTTGCATCTACTTCTTTGCCACACACACTGCACTCATGCGAACCCGCGAGTTTCAGCGACCTGGGTTCCCGGTTCAGGGTTTACAGTTCAAGGGAAGAGGCTACGCAAAGATCTCCTACTTGGCACCTGGCCCGAAACCAAAAAGGTGACAAGCGATTCCTTAACAGCACCTACGTTCGAATTCAATACCGATTGCCTAGATTCCTTGCAAGGACCTTTAGAGCAACACCCCTAATCCCGAAAACTGTTTCGTTTCCTATTTTATCAATATACAAAGGCTCTAAATACGATATTTTTGATACCATCATGCGATTAGATTCTTATGTCAGAATATTTCATACCATATTCTTAATACTATAGCTTCTTAACATTGTTATACGATTATATTCTTCGACTTATGTCATAGTATCTTTAACCATAAACCCTGAACCCTGAACCCTAAACCCTAAACCCTAAACCCTAACTCCTAAACCCTAAGCCACGGCCTGCATGGCGGCGAGGATGGCGTCAGCTCCCGCCTCGCCAATGGCCTGACTTTGGCAGCGGGGAGCAGCGAACTAAGGTCTAGGGTTTAGGGTTTAGGGTTTAGGGTTTAGGGTTTAGGGTATAGGGTTTAGGGTTTAGGGTTTACGGTTTAGGGTTTAGGGTTTAGCGCTCTGAAACACACTGAAAAAACTTAGAAAACCCTTAGTGAACTCGATAAAAACTCTTAGAAACCCCTTAGAAAACTCTTGAAAATAGAAAACTCTTTGTTGCCCTTGGAAAACGCTTGGAAAACCCTTGGAAATTCTTAACAAGCCCTTAAACCCCCTTTAAGAACCCTCAACCCAAAGTAGAGTTTAGAGAGTTCGGGCTGCGAAAGCTGCCCCCCTAAACCCTAAACCCTAAACCCTAAACCCTAAACCCTAAACCCTAAACCCTAAACCCTAAACCCTAAACCCTAAACCCTAAACCCTAAACCCCCCCAACTCCGACCTTGTTGGCCGCCACGTCCTCCTCGAGCATCCGCTCCGCTGCGGACACGTAGGCCTCGTAGACCTGCTTGGAGGTTCATGGTACTTCCTAACCTACTAGAACTGTACTTACTAACCTTGGGGTTTAGGGTTTAGGGTTTAGGGTTTGGGGTTTAGGGTTTAGGGTTTAGGGTTTAGGGTTTAGGGTTTAGGGTTTAGGGTTTAGGGTTTAGGGTTTAGGGTTTGAACTGTACTTACAACCCACTTATAAGCCCCCTAAGTTCCCTAAGAGGGTTACAAGTACAGCAAAGATTGGTTCATAAGTACCAGGAACCTCCAAGTGCGCGGGACCAAAGCCGCCAGACAAGCCTACTCGAAGATAATTTGGCAGTCTACCTTGGGGACAAATGAACCCCAAAAGGGGTTTCTGGCTCATACTACCTTAATCGGATTTATAGTAATACCCCAAAAAGGGTTTCTGGCTCATACGACCTTCATCGGATATATAGTAGTATAGGGTCTATGACCCCAATTTTAGGGTTCATTTTGGTCCTCAGGACATAGGGCGTAGTCTGCTCTCAAAGCCCCGCCTTCGAGTTGCTGGACCCGGCGACTCCGCTGACAACCTGGCCCAGGCGTTCGTGCTGCCTCGTACTCAGGGACTCCAAAACCCCTTAATATCCCCTTAATTCGGGGAATATACCTGAAACCATACTAGGGGTTCCTATGAAAGTTTAGGGATGCTCCCTAATTAAGGGGTTTTTTGGAGTCTCCGGGTACTGCCCCATCAACGCGTCGGCACACCCGCCTCCTGAAGAGCCTCCATCGCGTTGAACAGATTGACGGCCGTGGGCCGGGAGGTCCTTAAGTACGACCTGAGATGCCCAAGCTACTAATTGCTTAAGAACCCCCCGAAAATTAAAAAAACAAAAAATATACTCCCCCTTGTAAGGATTAACATAGGGAATATTTGTATATTTACAGTTGCGAGACTTGCCTGAGGTCGCTGCATCTTCTGCCTGAGCCACGCAGCTGCATCCTGCAACCAGGCCGCTGAGGCATCGCAACGCACTCGGGACGCTCTTGCAAAGGTGGCTCTAGAGCATCTACCCTGAAGCCCCCAAAGCCTTCAACAAACTCTAAATATCTCTAAATGAACCCTAACCACTAAACCCGAAAACCCCCAAAGTCCTCAAAACTGAAGGGCCAACCCCCCCCCCCTCCTGGCCAAAAAAGAAACCCTACACCCTAAACCCTAAACCCTAAAACGCCCAGGTGCCTCTTCCGGAGGATCCTTGGCTCGCTTGGTGGCCTTGGAGAGCTGCTGGGAGCAGGCTTTAAATAGGGATCAGGGGCTTCGGTAGGGTGCTGAAGTTTCGGCAACAGTAGAAATCATCATAATGTTAGTACCAGTAAAAAAAAAGAGCAGCCACGGTAGTGCAACTAGGTAACTGGGTATACCTTTCAACCTCATAGGTAATAGAGGAACTCGTGATTAGTTCCAAACTGGTCCTCGGAGAGAAGACTTCAAACCCTAGCTCGTGCCCCCGCCCCTCTAAATCCTAAACCCTAAACCCGAAACCACAAAAGCCCCGAACCCTAAACCCCAAACCCTAAACCCTAAGCCCTAAACCCTAAACCCTAAACCCCAAACCCTAAACCCTAAACCAAACCTTGCCCCCCTCCTGCCTCGACAGCCAGACCCAGTGCAGACACCATGGCGATCAGCGGGGCACCGCGGACCTATCAGGGCTGTCACTCGGGTTTGGGGTTGGTGGGGGTTTAGGGTTTAGGGTTTAGGGTTTAGGGTTTAGGGTTTAGGGTTTAGGGTTTAGGGTTTAGGGTTTAGGGTTTAGGGTTTAGGGTTTAGGGTTTAGGGTTTAGGGTTTAGGGTTTAGGGACAGTGGTGTGCTCAGGGTTGTTGATCTGAAGATGTAGAGGGTTTAGGGTTTAGGGTTTAGGGAGCTCTGACTTCCTGGTAAAGCCTCGAACCTGCAACTCTGAAGCTGTGCTCCTATTCTCTCACCCGACGCAAACCCATCACATCCCGAGCAAGTTCACCTGTCCCCAAGCTGACGAAGCCTTTATGCTTGCTGCGGCAGCTAACCTGCGCTGAGCACAACCTTCAACCCTGCAGCACGTGGCATAGGTATTCTCGCATGCCCTAAACTAAGTGACTCAACCTTCAAGTTGTCCACGTGTCCCATGCCAGCTCTGCCTGCATTGAGCGCACGGCACTCCTTCAGACAGATGTTCATGGCTTCGGGTTTCAGTTTCCGGGATGCACGGTTTCTGGGCTTCAGGGGCTTCAGGGGCTTTTGGACTTCAGTCTGCTCAGGGATGTACGAGCATCGGGGCCTTTTCGTGCCTGCGGAGTGGCTTGGGCCAAGTTTTGCTGTGACTGCACGGCCAACACGAACGTCCTGATCCTGCTCTCTCCACAGCTTCGAACCCTAGCAATGCGCAACCTTCCGTTGCAACGCCCGTCGGCAGCCAAGCATAGCCAAGCGGCCACGCATCCTCCGCATTCCGGATGGGCACGTACTGCTTGCTTTGGGGTACCTGCATGGGTGTCAGGGCTTGCACCCTCTAAGCTTAAAGGCCCGAACCCTAATCTCGAGACCGCAACCAGCAAGAATGACGGCATGTTAAGCAACACCTTCATTTTTGTAGTGGCCGCAAAGGGCCCCGTTTTTCTCGTGGCCGTGGGCCACTCGCTCACTCTCAACTCTCTGCCGTCGTCCCAAAGCAACTTCCAAAAAGGGGAGCCCAGCCCAAGACCAAAGCCCCAAAACCCCTAAGCCGCAACAGAGCTCTGCATCCCCCACAGCTCAACAGAAGTCTCTCGACAAACCCCATTAACCGAACACAATCATGGGTGAGAACCCTAAACCCTAAACCCTAAACACTAAACCCTAAACCCTAAACCCCAAACCCTAAACCTAAACCCTCGAACGCTCGGCCTTCAGCTGATCCAAGACCTCCAGGCCGCCACTGCGCGAGTAGCGCAAGGACTGCAAAGTGCCCGCCATGGCGTCGAAGCCGCAAAAAACACAAAAAAAACACCGCTGAGACCCTTGGAACCCAAGGGTTTATAGGGCTTAGGGTTTAGGGTTTGGGGGTTTAGGGGTTTAGGGGTTAAGGGGTTTAGGGGTTTAGGGGTTTACAGGCCCTAGGCTCTGTGGGGCTTAGGGTCCCTGACCCCTTCAGCATCTGCCGAAGACCTAGTGCCCTTTCGGCCCTTCAAACCCTAAACCCTAACCCGGTTTTGGGGCGCTTTGAGGCCGCATCAACCGACCATTGGGAATGGTGCAGCCTGGCTTGAGCAGCTTTCAACAGAGGGAACAAGTTGCATGAGCGTGCATACGCTGTTCTCAAACCCTACGCCCTATAAACCCTTAAACCCTTAGGCACAAAAATATCCTTCTACCGCAGCCTCCAGGCTTCTCTTCCTCAATAGGGTTTAGGGTTTAGGGCTTTCTCCTGACTTGCTTTAGGAAGATACCCCGCAATAGCCATTCTGAGCACAGTGGTTCCGACGACTGGGGTCCCGCTGAGGGGATGCTACCATGTTTGCAGGTAGAGACGGAACCCCAACTGTTGGAAACTATGTACCTCTGCATCCCATTTGGAGAAGCCTTGAAAAACGCCCAAACAAATATCGCAAAAGCCCACCAAGAACGCAAGCCCCAAAGAGAGCTGAAGGCCCTAAGCAGCCCTTTACTACTAAACCCAAAACCCCAAAACCCTATAGTCCTAAACCCTAAACCCCAAACTCTAATCCTATAACCCTAAACCCTGATGAGAGCCACGCCCTGGGCAGAAGATGCGGTCTCGAGATTTCGACTCATAGAGTCGCCGGTGCAACCTCCCGTGTGCTTTGCTGGGATCCTGTAGGGTTTGGGATTTCGGGTTTAGGGTTTAGGGTTTAGGATTTGGGGTTTAGGGTTCGGGGTTTGGGGTTTAGGGCTTAGAGTTGAGAGGCGCTGCTTGTCCTTTCAGAACACCCGAAGCCCTGGGAAACCCTAAAACGCGCTAATGACTTCGGGTTGCAGATTCAGGTATGAGGGCACTGGGCTTTTAGGTTTGTGAGCTTTAGGGAAGAAGGGTTTTAGGGTTAAGTGTTCACCAGACTAGACGCTCCCGAACTCAGGTCAAGGGCATCCGCAGCACCAAGAGAACTCAGCTGCTGGCAGAATGCCCAAGCTTCTCGCTTCGTCTTCCCAGGCCGCGTAGTCCTCCAGCTACAGACAATTCTAAACCCTAACGGGTTTCCGAAACTAGCGATACCGGGGTTCAAAGCCAGACTCCTCGATGTCTGGCTCACCGAGGATGCATTGCACGGCCGGAAGGGCCTCGCCGGGCTAGAGGAGGCGCAGCGATGGTTTAGGGTTTAGGGTTTAGGGTTTAGGGTTTAGGGTTTAGGGTTTAGGGTTTAGGGTTTAGGGTTTAGGGTTTAGGGTTTAGGGTTTAGGGTTTAGGGTTTAGGGTTTAGGGTTTAGGGTTTAGGGTGATGTAACGAAGAACCCTGAGCCGAGAGCCCTCAACCACCCTCCAACAGCAGAAGCCCAACATGCTGAAAGCCACCTAAGTCGCACAAGATTCCTCAACCCTACAAGTAAAAACCCTACGAAACCCTACAAACCTCAAACCCGAGAAAGCCTCAACCCTACTAACCCCAAACCCTGTAAACCCCAAACCCTAAACCCCAAAACCTGAACCCTGAACCCTGAACCCTAAACCCTAAACCCTAAACCCTCAACCCTAAATCGAAACCCTAAACCCCAAACACCAGCAGTTTCAAGGTAACAGGCCTCCAGCTGCTGCATGCGGTCCTTGAGGTGCCTTCGCGCCTCCGGCCTGTGGCAGATCCCATTTGGCTGGTTTAGGGATTAGGGTTTAGGGTTTAGGGTTTAGGGTTTAGGGTTTAGGGTTTAGGGTTTAGGGTTTAGGGTTTAGGGTTTAGGACTATAGGGGTTGTGGGTTTAGGGTTTCGGGTTTAGGACTATAGGGGTTTAGGGTTTAGCATTTCGGTTTAGCGCTTAGGGTTTGGGACTGGCTTCTCTGGGTTGATAGAAGCGCTGCATAGCAATCTGGGAGCTCTCCTGAACCCCAAACCCTATATACCCTATAAACCCTAAAACCCAAAACCACAAAAAAAAACAAAACAAAACATGAACCCCCACGAGCGCTATAAACCGAGCTGACCTTTCAGGGCACAGGTTGGTTCCAGGGGCTTTGGCCCAGGCCTGCGCCGCGCCCGGGCATTCTCCAGGAAGGACTGTCCCAGGAGGTCCTCGACCTGCACCCCGCTTTGCGAGAAGCGCTTCCTGGGCGGTTTAGGGTTTAGGGTTTGGGGTATAGGGTTTGGGGTTTTAGGGTCTAGGGTTTTAGGGTTTAGGGTCTAGGGTTTAGGGTTGAGGGTTTAGGGTCTAGGGTTTAGGGTTTGGGGTTTTAGGGTTTAGGGTCTAGGGTTTCGGGTCTTGGGCGTAGGGTTTGGGCGCTAAGGGTCTTGGCGCACATGGGGGGTTGTTCGAAAGAAGACGCCCCTTGAAATAATGAAACCCCAATGTGAGAGCGGTATGCCCCCACATCCGTACCTGCCAGAACCTACCACACACTCAAATTTTTGCGACCAAAA
Organism: Symbiodinium natans; assembly: GCA_905221605.1. Taxonomy (NCBI): domain Eukaryota; class Dinophyceae; order Suessiales; family Symbiodiniaceae; genus Symbiodinium; species Symbiodinium natans. Next base: position 192,357 of record CAJNDS010002600.1, on the reverse strand, counting down.
GAACCCTAACAATGGGGTCATACATATATTTTTGTTTATATTTATATTTATAAATTTATTTATTGATTTATACGTATATTTATATACCCTACACGGTTCCTTTGGTCCCCAAAAAGACTCCCGACCCCAGAAATCGCTTGCAGAGCTTCATCTGCAGGATCATCGCGAAGGTCACCCGAAAGCGTGACGCCAGTGGCTCTGCCTGCGGGCAGAGAGCACGGCCACAGTTTAGGGTTTAGGGTTTAGGGTTCCACAGGGCCCCTCCAAGGCTCAGCCCAAGAGCCAAGAAGCCTAAACCTGAACCCTGTGGGGGACGGCAGGAGCGAAAGCTAGGTGCAGTTGCTCGAGAAGCCACAGGAGAACGGCGTCAACCGAACATGGAGTGCCCCGCCCCAAGAGTATCCCCAGAACATCCCTGGAGTGCCCAGGCGCATCCCACAAAACCTGCAGTGCCCAACCTCAGAGTATCCCCCGAGAATCCTTAAAGTTTACCTTAAAGTGCCCAGCCAAGAGCACCCCCTTTCGTGATGTACATAAACCTGAATGGTCCAAGTGGGTGGCAACATGCGCCTAATTCGTGGGCATTTGCCTAATTCGCCAGCATTCTTTCCAAACTTCGTGGGCGGCCCTCCCTAGAGTTTTAGGGGACTGAGGGTTCAGGGTCTAGGGTCTAGGGTTTAAGGTTCATTAAAATGACAGTATACCAGGGTAGCGAGCTTGACCAGTGAATGCTCGGACTTGAGATGCTGAACCCTAAGCCCTAAAACCTCACCATCCCTAACCGCAGGCCCGGAGCCACCCTCGAAGAACTCGCGGACCCTGACACCGAAATTTCACGGAGATTAGCAGGAGGTCCGGCCTTGCTGGTCATCATGCGAGTGATCTGTTTCTGGTCGGGCACTTCGTCGCCACAAAGCAGGAAGACGTGGCCCTCGGAGTCTAAGCCTCAGGGTTCGTTTCAGCTTCGTTTCAGGTGCACAGGGGGAACGCTTGCTTGAACAAGAATGCACTTTCCGAAGCTTCTGGAGCTTTCAGGTTTTCTCCCCAAGAGCCCTTCCCAGCCTCTTCTGCCGGCCCTTCCGGCCATCTGGGTGTATTCCGACGGCAGCAAAGCTCGCCGCTGAGCGCCGTCGTGCTTGACCTCGAAAAGGCCCTTTTTGGAGGGTTTAGGGCTTAGGGCTTAGGGTTTAGACGCTTGGGGCCGCTTGAGGGGTAGATTTTGCTTGCTTTCTCATCGTGCTCTTCTCCAGGGCCATGGGCTTGACCTGTGTTGTTCCTGCAAGTGCTACCAAAAACTCTCAAAATGGCAGGGATTGCTGCCCGCAAAGCACATTCTGAAATTCCGCGCCTAAGAAGCCCTGCGGGTAAAACCCTGCTCAAGAAGGAACAAGTCCGATAGCGTGCGCTGCTCCCAACTTTGCGGGTTCTCTTTGTCCCAAAGAACTGCGCGCACACTCTCTCTAGGGCATATATTAAGGGCCCATACTTCGGATCCCTGTAAACAAGGGAAAGGGACCATACTAAGGGCCCACGGTTCAAACCTTCGACTCTCGACAAGCGGCCCAGGCTGTGAAGATCACGCTTCGCGCCGGCATATTCACTCCCATCGCGAAGGTCTCGGTCGCAATGAGGATCTTCCTGGCAGTGTCCCAGTCCCAGCGGCAGATGCTGCGTGCGGCGTCACGCGCGGCGTGGGTTTAGGGTTGAGGGTTTCGGGTCTAGGGTTTCAAGTTTGGGGTTTAGGGTTTGGGGTTCAGGGCGTCTACCACTGCCGCCCAACTGCAAACGAACTGAGAACAGGCCGGGATTGCACAAGGGAACGGGAGAACAGCAACTCCACCGCCTGAGTCACATGGAGGAGCTCAATCTACCCGCCGACCCTGGCCCCTCCAACGACCCAGCGAGATTTCACAAGGTGGCCATTGGAGGATTTCTGCTCCGAAACCCACAAGAAGGGTTAACGATGTACTGGCATGACAATGCAGCAATAGAACGGCAATTACTCATACAAATGACATATGTATATACATATACATATATATATATATATATATATATGGGTGGTTGTCAAAATTATGATCCCTTTTGGGGTACCCTAAATATTAGGTGCCGTATTATCATAGGGATCCAAAAAGGGACCATGATTTTGACAACCACCCATATATCTACATATATATATATCTATCTATCTACATATATAATATATAAAGCATGAAAACCGAAACATAAAATAGCAAAAAATAGTGTAGCGATCTCAGATAAGGTCTCTCCATCTACGAACCTGTGCGCCGAACCTCCTTCACCACGGGCAGCAACCTTGGCCCGGCTCGCAAGGTCGAGGGTTTAGGGTTTAGGGTTTAGGGTTTAGGGTTTAGGGTTTAGGGTTTAGGGTTTAGGGTTTAGGGTTTAGGGTTTAGGGTTTAGGGTTTAGGGTTTAGGGTTTAGGGTTTAGGGCTAGGATTCAGGGGCCTTTACGGGTTCTCAGGGGCCTAGGGCTTCGGATGCAGCATCAGGGGTTTAGGGTTTGGGGTTCAGCTTTCAGGAACTTTGGGCTTTATACCGTCAGCAGCATGAAGTACGAGAGAGCGATTCCTGTCGTGGACGGGAATCTACATGGAACCAAGATCCAGGACTAGATCCACAAGCAGCCTCGGATTTTGGAGTGGCTTTGGGAAGGGTTTGAAGACTGCAGCCACGCCGCCCCCCATGGTGGATCCCCACCCCACGCCCCGCAAGCTCGGCGACCTAGGTGCGGCAGAAGGGGCTTAGGGTTTAGGGGTTTGGGGTCTAGGGTTTGGGGTTTGGGGTTTAGGGTTTAGGGCTAGAATCTTTCGGGAAAAGGCTGGCCTTCCGGGTATCCAGCACCTAAACCACTAAAGCCTGCAAGCAAAAGAATACACAAGTTTCCCCCATCAACGCTAAGTGTTTAGGACTGGGGGGGGGGGGGGCTTTTGGAAGAATTGTGGGGTTTAGGGTTTAGGGTTTAGGGTTTAGGGTTTAGGGTTTAAGGCTTACGGTTTAGGGCTTAGGGTTTAGGGCTTTTTGGGGTGTAGGACGGTTCAGGGCTGCTCGGGTCAATAAAGGCAGTGGCCTGGTTCCACAAACAACCTCCAGTCTCATCGGGCGAGGCTTTCTCCCAATGCAATTTAGGGTTTAGGGTTTAGGGTTTAGGGTTAGTGTCCAGGAACATTGGTCGGGAAATCCTGTGTACCGCGAGGGTCAGAAGGGGATTTGCATACATCCTAAACTTAACACCCACCTTGAATAATCGTTGATATATATATATATATATATATATATCTCCTTGTTTCAAAGCACTGTAAAAATTGCTGGACGGCGCACGACTTCAACTTGCATCATGCAATCAACTATATGTTCATTGACATCACAAGCCGGCATCGCAGCTTGTCTCCTGTGCATCATGACGAGAACCACCCTAGTCGCGTACTGCGGAACGAACTGAAGGATTGTGTATCGGCATTTGTGAACACCTGCAGCAGCTGCCAGACCTTCAGCCCCTCCCACGTCATCAAGCTTAAGTGCCCTCAAGGCCCTGAAGACCCTGAAGGCCCTAAAGGCCCGAAAGGCCAAAAAGACCCTAAAGGCCCTGAAGGCCCTGAAGGCCCTGAAGGCCCTAAAGGCCCGAAAGGCCAAAAAGACCCTAAAGGCCCTGAAGGCCCTGAAGGCCCTAAAGGCCAAAAAGACCCTGAAGGCCCTGAAGGCCCTAAAGGCCTGAAGGCCATGAAGGCCCTGAACCCCAAAGAGCCATCCCGTCACTGGGAGGCTGGCGCGCCTCACCTGGGGAAGCTGCTGGTCTGCCTGCCACCAGGGGGTTGTGCTGCAACCGCCCTACCCTAAACCCACCCGGGTTTAGGGTTTAGGGTTTAGGGTTTAGGGCTTAAGGTTTAGGGTTTAGGGTGTAGGGTGTAGGGTTTAGGGTTTAGGGTTTAGGGTTTAGGGTTTAGCGAGAGCCCCCCCTTTTTTTTTTGGGGGGGGGGGGGGGGGGGGGAAGTTTCCGAGGCTTCGGGTTCCCTCTGCCTCTGTGAGGCGCTCGAAGGCCTGCTTCAAGAAGGTGTGCACCTCCACTCTTGGAGGTTGATGGGCACTTACAACCCCACTTATAAATCTACTTATACTTAGGGGACTTAGAGGGTTTATAAGTACGGTTCTAACTGGGGTGATAAGTACCCTGAACCTCCAAGCACAGCTACACAGTATTCGGAGCCTTCAATCATCTTCGCGTGGCTTTTGTCCGAGACCCAAGCGAATGTCGCAGTAAGGCACTGTTGGCCGGTCTCCGCGCATCCCTAAACCCTAGACTCCCCCCAACCCCCCAAACCCGAGACCCCCCAAATCCTAAACATCCCGTAACATCCCTCTAGGCCGCAAACCCTAAACCCGACGTGGGCTACTTGTCGGTTACCGTAGAGGCCCTACAACCCTTTAAACCCTAAAACCCTATAAACCGTAGAAACACCGCAAACAACCCTAACCCTATAAACCCTATAAACCCATAAACCCTCAACCCTAAACCCGAAACCCTAAACCCTACACCTGAATAAACGGTATAAAACCCTCTAACACCAACAGAATCCCAAAAAGATGACTCTCAGAGACGTCCATCTTCCAGTCTGGAGGCCTTCGCGGAGGTCAGAGGCGCGCAGGACTGGGTTTAGGGTTTAGGGTTTAGGGTTTCGGGTTTCGGGTTGCGGGTTTCGGGTTTCGGGTTTAGGGTTTAGCGTTTACGGTTCAGGGTTTGGGGTTTGTGGGGCGTAATGCTTCCAGGATATAAAGTATGTGCTTTGACAGGTCCAGGGCAGTTGCTCCAGCACCGAACGAAGGATTTCCCCACCCCCTTCCTCCTAGACCTCACCAGTTTTAGGGCGCTCCTGGGAGGGTGCTCCCATGATTACCTTCACCGCATGCCAAGCTGGTAGCATCCGAACCTGAAAGTTGCCAGCTGCAAGTCAACATGCCCTTGGACCCCCTCATTGGACCCTCGAACCCTCGCGTAGACTCGCCATTGCTCAACTTTTTCTGGGTTACCAGGCGGGCGATAGCAATGGTCTGTCAGCCATGGTTCAGCTGTCAGAAGCCATCACTGCAGAAAGCTTGTCTAAGTTGTTTAATTGGATGACGCAAGGTGGTGAGCTCGCACATCACACACACTTCCCCACTCGGTTCTCGCTCATTCGTATCAGCTCAATTGCAGCAACATGGGCTACCTGATGACAAGACGTGCGCGATGCGGCTTCACTTCAAGCAGGTACGCAACAGTTCTCCACGCTTGCTTCTTCACAAGCGAGGTCAGCAAGTGATACTCACTTCAGTCTTCCCATGATAGCATGCAGTACGAAATTCATGACGTCCCCATGTCGGTTAGGGGATGTCTTCTTACACGTAAACGAAGCGGATCGTGCTCAAATGCACAGTACTCATGCCATCGGCTGGTGGAAGATCAGGTAGAGGCCTGCACAGAAGGCAAACGCCTCATCGTAGATATCCCTTCCGATGTCCTTGCAACCCATAGAGACTTGAATAGACCGTCATATACATATATATATATATATATGTATACATATATATATATACATATAGTTATATTATTCATTTATATAAGCAGAAAGCCAACAAAAACGAACTTGCCTGCTACAACGCCTAAAACCCTCACCACACAATAATCCTGAACTGCCTTAACCAGATGCCCTGGACCGGATCACATAACCAAAAAGAATCAAAACCTACAGCCTCCCAACAAAAAATGCCAACAAAAAACAAGCCTCCCGACAGACGGCCATAGCCAAACCCCAGAAACCATAAACCCCTCAAGGCCCCCTCAAAACAACCCAAACCCTGAACCCTCAACTCTAAAACCTAAACCCCAAATCCCCAAAGCCCCCTGCGCCTTGGGCGCTGGTGGCCCTTGCGGTGGTCGCGCGATGCGCTTGGCCAAGGGCGAGGCTTTTGGTTGGTCCGGTCCCATGCCTTGTCCTGCGCGGAGGGATGGCTTTAAAGGTTGTATGACCATGTTCTTGGGTTTAGGGTGTAGGGTGTAGGGTGTAGGGTTTAGGGTTTAGGGTTTAGGGTTTAGGGTTTAGGGCTTGTCGGACTGCCACATGTTCTTGATCTCACCGTGGTGAGTGCGGTTGCCTTGCAACTCCAAGGCCCTAAACCCCCTAAACCCCTAAACCCCTAAACCCCTAAACCCCTAAACCCCTAAACCCCTAAACCCCTAAACCCCTAAACCCCTAAACCCCTAAACCCCTAACCCCCTAACCCCCTAAACCCCTAAACCCCTAAACCCCTAAACCCCTAAACCCCTAAACCCCTAAACCCCTAAACCCCTAAACCCCTAAACCCCTAAACCCCTAAACCCCCCTGCGCCGGATCCCGGCCTGCTGGTCCCAGCTGCATGGGGTCCGACGTCATGCCGCCCAGGGGCCCACGCGCCGAGAGGGGCCTTGCAGGGGCGGGATGAGGCTTTAGGGGTTAAGGGTTTACCCTAAACCAAAAAAGCCCTTGAAACCCCTAAAAACCCCTAAAACCCTAAAAACCCAAAAAAAACCAAAGAAAACCCAAAAAAACCGTAAGCCCTGTAACCCTGTAGGCCCTAAACCTCAGGGCCTTTTGGTTGAGAGTTGGGTTCTAGGAGTCTAGGCTTCAAGCCCCGACCAAAACCTGACGACCCTCAACCCTAAACCCTAAACTCTAAACCCTAAACCCTAAACCCTAGTCGTTTCTGCAAGGGCACCCGCTCATGGGATTGCCATCCAGGCCGGGCAAGCCATAGCCTTGGCGGGGCTTAGGGCTTCAGGTTTTGCAGGGTCTTGTGTTTCCTATAGGACTATAGGGGTTTAGGGTGTAGGGTGTAGGGTTTTGGGTGTTTCGGTTTAGGCTGTGGGGTGGGGGCGGGGAGGGGGGGAAGGCTTGGGGGCTGCGGGTTTGGGGTTTGGGGTCTAGAGTTACGGTGCAGGGGTTGGAGTTCCAGTAAACATTCGGGTCATACGACAGGGGCTTTGGCCTGCCACCCTGCCTTGGGAGCTTTCAACATTCAGGGCCCTCAGCATATGAGATCCACATGTAGAAGCCCCGAGACGCACTTGACCTGCCGGTTCTAATTGGGGTCCCTTTGCAGTCCCTTAGAGGGTCTGATGGGACAAACCCTAAACCCTAAACCCTACCCTTAACTGAGGCCAGACTGAGTCCCGCACCAGGGGGCCCCGGAAGCGGTTGACCCGTGTGCGGATCCTCCAGGACATATTTGCATGGGCTACAAGTGCATTCTCCATATGCGGATGATCTTTGGTGGCCTGACTCCACTACCCCTTCATCGCAGACAGTTAACTTAGCTTGTTTAATCGGATTCCACCCCCTCCCCCCCCCCTCCCCCACCACAAAAACAAATAGTGAACAAAAAAGATCTGGATTATTCTGGATTTCAGAAGCGGAAGTAGTCCTTCAAAGTCAGGGCCAACTGCAGGGGCTGCTGCGCACGCTTGTCCACCACCTCCTGAAGATAGCGGAGTGGTTGTCAGGGTTTAGAGACCAGGGCCATGGAAGCACATGTCTAGCAACAATGGAACACCAGGTCTCCTTCCAAAGCTCGCGCTCATGGCGAACGCGGTCCTACGCCATTGCCGCAGACCGCGTGAGGGTTCGGGGGAATTCGGGGGAATCCATTCCGGGGGGTGATCTGTCAAGCCTAAACCCGAAACCCGAAACCCTAGACCCTAAACCCTAAACCCTACCCGGGTTGCTCAGCATGGGGGGAGAGACTGCACTCCGCACAGCAATAGATGTCCAGCTGGCTCTCGATGTGCTGCTGCGAGATCTGCAGGAGGCGCAGCACGGAATGGTCGGCCTTTCGGGGGCGTATGGGGGTTTCCGAAATTCCGAAAATAGGGGTACCCTATTTGAGGGTCCCCTTTAAAGGGGATTCTAACTCTATTTGGGGTATGAAAATAGTACCTCTATTTTATATAGCTGCGCCAGCGCACGTGCTGCCCTGGCTCAAGAGATCGCTTGCGGCGCCTTCTTTCCCAGGAGGTCCAGGATGCTTCGATATTTCTGCGAGGAGATCTGACGCCAAGTTTTGTCAACCTTGGTTTGCGAGGCCATGTTCCATCTCAGAGCATCTTCTTCGGCACCAAACAGAGTTACTACTGCCTACCTACAGTCAAGAAGCCCGGCTCACCAGGTTTTGAGCGCAGTCCTCCCAATTCAGGAGCTCCACGTCAACATCGAGCTCTTCCTTGCCGACACCAGCTGGGTAAATCGCTCTTCAATCCGACCCCGACCGCACGGCCTCCGTGCCATCGTTCATCCGAGCCCCTGGGAACACACCAACCACCTGGCAGCCCGGGTGCTACAATGCATTAAGGAATGTCGCTGCCTCGCACAGGGTACAAGAGCCAGCAATAAGAGGACTTTGCCTGGCAGAGCTTGACCGTGCCGCGGGTGAGCTTCGTGACGTTCTCCTGAGGTGGGGTTACTGGAGGCAGTACGAGGGTCTGCTCTGACTTCCCAGACACAGTTTCGATCACAGCTGCACAGTTTGCAGCACATGATGGTTCACGTGTCCTTCGCTAAAGTCTTGAAGATATTCTTATATTTTTTATGTATTCATTCATTCATTCATTCATTCATTCATTCATTCATTCATTCATTCATTCATTCATTCATTTCATTCATTCATTCATTCATTCATTCATTATTCATTCATTCATTCCTTCCTTCCTTCCTTCATTCATTCATTCATTCATTCATTCATTTACTTTATTTATTTACTTATCTATTTTTCATGTATATCATATATCATATATCACAGATCATATATCATATATCATATATCATATGTCATATATCATATGTCATATACAATCGGTATGTGTAACCGATATTATCTAATCTCACAAGTATGTATGTGTATGTATGTATATGGTATGCAGGACACGACCATGATGATTTCAAGTCGCCTCCAAGCTCTGGAAGTTTTTCTCGTAGACCTTCTGGTCGAGCTCCTGACGTGAAAAGCTCCATAGCCCTTGTGTAGAAGCTTTAGGGTTTAGGGTTTAGGCTTTAGGGTTTAGGGTTTAGGCTTTAGGGTTTAGGGTTTAGAGTTTAGGGTTGCTTTTGTTTGGGGTGTAGTATAGTCCTTGTAGTATAGCTTGGGGTACCCCAAGTGAGATTAACACTCTCTTTCATTTAGGCGGATTTACACAAGGTCTGCACAAGACCACCCGAGTACTGCATACGCAACATGATGGCAGTGGTAACAGTAGCGACCTCCAAAAAGCTCGTGTCAGCGGCGGGAAAACCAACGTGAAACCCTGAAGCCAGAAAATTCATAATGGCTCGAATGACAAGACTGATTCTTACAGCGACACTTTCAACATCCGGCGCTCTTCCAAAAAAACCCTACCCTTGTGTATAACAGTTCTCCCCACAAGGACCAGGCCAGGCTTTAGGGATTTGAGTTTTTGGGAGCCCCCAGGAGCAAGCAAATCTTTATCGGCGCCTCATAGATACCATCCACATCCTGCTTGTGCCGCTGGTTGTCCTGCAGGAGACAGAGCATGATAGAGCCAGTGGGACCGAGAGAGAGACAGAGCGGAAAAACACAAATCAAAAAGAAAGAAAGAAGGAAGAAATGGAGAAAGAAAGGAACAAAAAAAGAAAGCAAGAAAGAAAGAAAGACAGAAAGAAAGAAAGAAAGACGAAGAGACATTCAATAGCAGCCCACAGCATTGCAATAAGGCTCGCAGGATACCCGGCCGTGGCTGGTTGATGCGGGCTGCACAATGATTCAATCCTTCACGCATCCCCTACCCGGACCACCACCAACATACACGCACACCTTTCAACAGAAGCTCGTATGCATATAAGGTCTGTTTCTTTTGGGGAGGAGCCACCAGCAATGCAGGCTGCCTCGATACGCTGCCGCTCCAGCTTGCGCAGGTCGTCGCTGTTCTTGCCGATGTCCACATCATGTGCAGCGCTCTTCACCGTTAAGTTGTTCACCTGCGCAACAGATCACCCGAGCACGCACTACACAGCAGGAGCATGCACATCTGGGTGGAACTTAGCCTTGGGGACCAAATGAACCCTACAAGGGTTTGTGGATCTTATTCCTTGAGTAGGGATTATGGTAGTATAGGGCATCTTGACCCCAATTTTAGGGTTCATTTGGTCACCCATGGAAATGCGAACACTATCCCAAATTGTCAAGACTTGGCTCGTCCCCTCTCCTCGTCGCGCAGCTTGCCGATGTCGCGCTTGGACTCACCGCTGGCACCTCGGACCCAAACAAATCCGATCCTAAATAATGCCCCCCCCCCCCCCCCCCCAACAAAAAACAGCCTCTAAACCCCCCCCACGCTCCCTAGATGACTCTTTAGGCCCCCAAAAACCCCAAAAAACAGCCCCCTAAACCCCCAAAAGTCCCTTGATGATGACTCTCAAGCCCCTGAGCCCGAAACCGCTAGTCCTGGAGCCAAAGCACATAAGGTACCAAGGCTTGTTATTTGGGATTATAAGACCCTTGTTTGGAAAATGTGGGACTCTTACACCCCCTCCCTTCCACCCCTTGCTTCCTTATGAAAACTCCTAACAACTTCCCAAACCCTAAACCCTAAACTTTTCAACCCTAACCCCGAAACCCCAAACCCTAAACCCTGAACCCCTAATCCCTGGAGCGAAAGCTCTTGAGCCAGGCGACCCTGTAGCCCTGCGATGCGGAGGTCCAAGGCATTGAGGCGCTTGGACGTTTCCTGTGGCGGTTAATCGGGTTAATAGGGATAGAAGGGGTAAGAGGGTTAGTAGGGTGAATAGGGCTAGTAGTGTTCTTAGGGTTAATAGGGTTAGTAGGGTTAAGAGTGTTCGTAGGGTTCCTAGGGTTAGCAGGGGTAATAGGGATAGTAGGGTTAATAGGTTAGCAGGATGAATAGGGCTAGTAGGGATAGAAAGGTTCAGGGGGGTTAATAAGGTTAGTAGGGTTAATAAATAAGGTTAGTAGGGTTAATAGGGTTAGTAGGGTTAATAGGGTTAATAGGGTTAGTAGGGTTAGCAGGGTTCATAGGGTTAATAGGGTTAGTAGCGTTGATAGGATGAATGAAGAGCTAATAGGATGAATAAGGTTGATAGGGTTTAGAGTCTAGAGCTTAGGGGCTTCTGGTGTTTAGGGCTTGTTTTTTTTAGGGTTGAGGGTTGAGGGCTAACTAAGGGTTGAGGGTTGAGGGCTGAGGGTTTAGGGTTCAGGGTTTAGAGTTCGGGGTGGCAAATTCAGGTGACTACGAGGGGCCGCGCGCCTTGGAGATGTTGGAGTGGTGGCGCTCCACGCCTCGGCTTTAAAGAAAATCAAAATGCCCGATCCTACCTCCACCTGGCCTGGGCCCTCTCTCAAACCTTCTCTGCTGGGGTTGGCCCTTTAAGCCCTCTGCAAGAGTATTTGTTCGTATCATCCTCTTAAACTCAACGCGGGGAAAGTATAGCCCTAAACCCTAAACCCTAAACCCTCAACCCTAAACCCAGAATGTCCCAAGGTCCTACCCAGTCTTCGATTCTTCACAGCGGCCGTCGATGCGGTCGTTCACCTCTTTGTGGAGGTCCTCATCTTGCTTCTGTAGGTGCGCCTCGAGCTGTGCCGTCCTCCGAAGGGGTTTGTTAGGGTTTAGGGTTTAGGGCGTCGGGTTAGCCCTTGAACTGCAAGCCGATTCGTTTCGCCAAACTCGCCACAGCCCTGTCCTGTTGTCGATTTCCTCCCGGTGGGCGTCGATCTTTGAGTGGATCTGCTGGTGCGTGTCGCCATGGCGACCTCCCATAAACGTCGGCCGCGCTAAGAAGGAAGCTGAAGTAGCAACATGTAGGAGCAGCTTCCCTCAATGAGGGTCACCCTTCTAAACAACCCCGAGATACTGGCAACTGGTACCATACTGGACCCTAAACCCTAAGCCCTACTCACCCAAAAACAGGGGGTGAGTAGACCTCTCCCAATTTAAGCGAAACCACCCTAAACCCAAACCCTAAACCCCACACCCTAAACCCTGAACCCCCCCAACAGATTGAGGCCGCTGAGATCCCGGCCCAGGGTCGTCTCCAGGTCCTTGCAGTGCTGGTGGCGCTCGTCGAGGCGCTGCGACACCACGGAGTTGGAGTCGTCCACGTAGCCTGGGTCGTATCGCATTCTTTGAAAGTGATCATTTCAGGACGTGTTAACATATGATAATACAATAATATGTTTCTATTTATTTATTTATATGAAAATAATCATATTATATAAGGATGTGTTGATATATGACAATATGGTAATGTGCTAGTACATAAGTGTATAGTCAGTCAGCAGGGCGCAAAGCTGCAGAGCGCTTGCCAGGGTGTGTTTGTCATAACATTAGCATCCCAGGCAAGCTCTCTGTGTAGGCAGGGAGCGTTGGATGTTGGCAGCATTGGTGTCCACCTTCTCGGCCAAGCTCTTCAAGTTCTCGCGCAGGCTGCCCAGGTCCTCGTCCACCTTGCGCCTCCTGCTGTCCACTTCCAAACGCAGGGCGGAGGCCATGTCGCGAACTGTCTTGATGGAGGCGTCGATGTCGTCGTTCATGTCGTTCCAGGCCGTGATGTCAGTCTTGGCGTCGAGCTTGGCTTGCGTGCTCTGGGCGTGCTCGCCGATGTCTTCGGAGAGTTGCTGGCAGCGCTCATGAACCTCTTGCAGACTTTGCGACACATCCTCCATCCAAGCGTCATGCGCCTTGAGCGCCTCTTGCATGTCTCCCATGTCCAAGCGCATAGTGGAGATCTCCGCAGTGACCGTGGCCTCGACACGCTGGCGTGACGTGATGATGGAGTGGGTTGAGTCAACACGGGCCCGCATCTCATCCAAGTCGACGTTGACGGCATCCATGGCAGCGGTGAAGTCCTCCATGTCCCTCTCGCAAGCGAGGACGATGCGCTTCACTTGGGCGGTGTCGGTCTTGGAGGCGTTCAGCATGTCTTTGAGCTCCCCCATGTCATACTTCACCGCGTCCAGGTCGTGCGAGAGGCTTTCAAGGCCAGGAGGGCTGGCGGCCTCTGCACCAGCAGCCCCAGCCCTCTGTGAGCCCAGGAACGACACCTTCTTCTCCACGTCCTGCGCTTCAAGCAAGAACCGTGCGGGGCGAACTACATAAAGCCACAGCATGGCTCATGGCGGTTTGCGTGTGACTACATTAAAGGATCGTTACGTCAGAGTCATGGCACGGCCCTCGCCGCCGTCCTGTGTGAGCTGCTGGATCTGCGTGGAGACCTGTGCCTCGAAGTCGCTCATGCGGTTGGTCATCTTCTTGAGGAGCTGGCTGTCGCCCTTGCTGGCTTGGCCCTTCTCCTCGCCCCCAAGCTCCGACAGGACGCGGGCCTCCAGCTTCTTGAAGCGCTCGTTCACATCTTGCACCAGAGCCTCCGACTTCTGACTCGCCGTGGACTGCATCTCACGGGACTCCTGGCAGGTGAGAGCGCGAGGGAGCGTGAGGGAGCGTGAGCATGAGAGGCACCTTCGGCCTGTGCCCTACACAACATCCCCCCAGGCATCCAAGGTCCTGCACCACGACTTCAGATGCGTACTTCTTCACGTCGGCCAAGACTTGCGACAAGTCAGCCGTGGAGGCGTCGTGAAGCGTTGAGAACATCATGTTCGTGTCCCCCAGAACCTCCTTGACCTGTCACAGCCGCGAGAAATCAGTTGTGAAATCCACAAGGGCACCATGCCTAGGAGTAGCTCTGCAGTCTTCGTCTCTTACTCATGCAACGTAGGAGGATCTTCGTGCTCATGACAACGCGCCCCCGCCTGTTCACATTCAGAGGCCACGTCAGCAAGGCTCATCTTGGCGCAGACCTTGCTCACCAGGTCGAGGATGCTGTCGCTGTTGCGGTTCACCGCCTGCATGGTCTCAATGAGGAGCTTCTGATTGGCCAGCATGATGGCAGGTCTTCTGCCGCAGCGGGGCCAGGGATCTCTTTTGGCAGCCGATCTACTTAGCAAAGGACGCGCAGAAAATGCACTTAGAGCAAAAGCCTGCGTTGAGCTATGCAGCTATTACACATTGCATGTAACCTGTCTAGGACATCTTGTCATCGCATGTCAGTCTGCCAGCAGCCAGATGGCCTGAGACTGAGGCAGAGGGGGCGCGCGAGAGAGATGGTATCCACGGGCACTCACTCTGAATATGAAGCGCCAGGAATCTCCAAGCATTCGCAGAGCTTGACTCGCCACTGCACCCCGGGATCTTACGGTTCAGGGCTTTGGGCTTTGGGCTCTTCTGAGCGACCAGTGACGACAGACGATCCTGACTTTAAACCTTCTGGGCTGAGGGTGTCAGAGTCTCTTGACCGACCATGCCTGACTATCATCCTAAAAACCCAATCCTAAACCCAAAGCCCCACATCATTCAAACATATTCAAACCGAACCATGGCCGAGAAAATGGCTAAAGTACATGGAATGTAAAGACTAAAAAACCTTACGTGAGAGACGCGAACCGCGGATCGAAACTGAGCCAAGAGCCTGGGCAGCGCACTGCGGTCACCATCGAGACCAGGAGGCCTCAACATCCTTGCGCGGGTTTAGGGGTTAGGGTTCCGGGTTTAGGGTTTAGGGTTTAGGGTTTAGGGTTTAGTGTTTAGGGGGATGCTTGCAACATCCGGGCCGGGTGGCAATGCAATATCGGAAGAAAGTGGATGTCTGCGTAAAATTCTTTTCTATAATATTTCGCAACAGCAGAAGCTCACTGCTCGACATTCCATTCATGTCTCGTCACTCTGCCTGCAATTTCTTCTCATCCGTTGCAACAATCTGCCACGTGGTCTCAGCATAAACCCATAGTTTAAGACTTTTAGGGTTTAGGGTTTAGGGTTTAGGGTTCTCCCCTGAAGCTTCCCCCTTGAACTGTCAAAACTGACAGGCAGCGTAGCTTTAGCCGTCGGCCGGCTTCATAACTACCCTCTGGACAGGGCCGAGGAGCCAAGAGTCAAAGAGTCATGTGGGTAGGCTCCCCAAATTAAGGTCCCTTTTTGGATAGCTATTTATGATTTTTCTTCTGACATTATAGCACTGTGATAACGTCTAAGGGTACCCAAGAAGGGGACCGTAATATCGAAAACGGCCCCATGTGACACAGTGGAGCCAGGACCCCTGCCGTTTGGCAGCCGTTCAGCGCCACCGCACTCTGCAATTCTATCCACTACCCGTCACGGCCAATCACAGACCCCTTTCCCCTTACATCACACGCCCCATAAGTACAAGAAAAACCAAGAGTAGGTTCTGTTCTTGTGAACATGAGATGGGGGAAGGGATCACCCTCTCCTTCTATGCCGGTCTTCAACATGGCTCGGACAGATGCCGAAAGCCACGTGAAGGAAATCGAAGTTCCAAGCACACGATCTTGGGCAGGCGTTGTCAGAGACCCCTCCACCAAAACCCCCAATGCTTTATTTGTCCGATCCGAGGCCCTAATCCCCCACAGGCATTGGCCCCTGGAAACGCTGCGCCAAGTTCGCAAAACAGCAAGGGCTTTTGGCATCTATTGGCCTCATCGTCTTCCCCCGCCTGTTGCATTTCGAATACGGGACATCACGACGGCGTCGGGATTTCGCACGCCTTCCAGCAGGAACCTGAATCAAGATGAGCTCCGAGTAGGGTTTTGGCAGTTTTGGGGCTTAGGGTTTAGGGTTTATGACCCCTCCTGTATTCTTGTCTTTGGGCTTTTTCGGGTTTACGGCTCTAGAATGCTACAGCGCTATACGAGTCATGAAACAGGGTTGTGGGCTGCAGCCTGACGGAAGAGACGGCTTCGGTCATCTTCAGCTGGAAGGCAATGAAACGCTTGCATAGGGCTTAAGGTGTACAGGGCGGGTTTAGATGTGTGCATACATTATATATATATATATATATATATATATATATATATACTATGCGTGTGTATACACACGAAACACACATATATATATATATACATATATATATATATATGGAGAGAGAGAGAGAGAACACCGTATCATCTGAATACTATACATAAAGAATATGACCCATTGTCACACAGGGATATAACATAATATAACCAAGTAGAATACATAAGTACACACAACATAAAAGATTACAATCGACTACAAGTGGACCAATATACACTAAACCCTAATCCCTAAACCCTAAACCCTAAACCCTAAACCCTGCAGGCAGAAACCCAAAAGTCGGCCGAGCGTCGTGTTCCTCCCGCCGTCCATGCCCATGACAGTCATGGCGACCGACTTGTCGAGGCCGTAGAGCGCGTCTTGGGTTCGATGATCCAGTCCGTTCCTCGGAAGAGATCGGTTTAGGGTTTAGGGTTCAGGGTTCAGGGTTTAGGGTTTAGGTTTGGGGTTTAGGGTTTGGGGTTTAGGGTTTAGGGTTTGATCCCGCTACGCCAGGTCCCCCTGCTTGTGGTTTTGGGCTTTGGGGGGGGGGGGGGGCTTAGGGGGGGTGTTTAGGGTTGAGCTTCGACATGTCTAAGGGATGTAGGGCTTTGATTCTCCAAGACTCTAATGTACCTCGAGGAGTCAAGAGGAGCCTAAGGAATGCCAAGTAGGATGGTCTGGGCCCTCATGGGCCCTCTATGCCACTCCAAGGCTCTTCCTAATGAACTCCTCGAGGTCGTCTTTCCAGTCGCCCCCGCCCCCGCCGCGGCCGCGCCGCCCACGACTCCGGTCACGCCGCCTGCAGGGCAACATGTGGTTGGGGGATTAGGGCCCTACATATACCTTTTAAGGGATTATATAGGGCCCTCTATATATATATATATATATACCCTTTAAGGGATTACGTAGGGCCCTAGGTAGTTGTACGAAACTCGGGGTACCTTCTTGGGGTCCTTATTCTAAGGGAGTCCTGCTATTTGGGGGTCTATAGTTGGGTCTGTCGTAAACCGGCCGTCGTAAACTCTCACATTAATCCTGAAGACGCCTCACGACCTGAGCACGTGGAGTTTTCATAGGGTTCTCTTGAGGGCGCTGCGCACCTCCCGAGACTGCCTGGCACACGAATCACAAGTACCTATCATTGCTATTACATAGTAATATTCTGCTGACACATAAAAATATTATATTTGTTTACTTAAAATTATTCATATTACTTGAGATGATATTATCATTGTTATTACCATTATTCTCCTTATGACTATTTTATCAGTCTTTCGATTATTCTTGTTATTATAATTACTAATATTGTCTGGTTTTTCGCATTATGATTATTAAAACTATGATTACTACTATTACTATCATGATTAACATCATTATTGTTACTATGATTCTTAATGTTATTATTGCTTAGTATGCTTATTCTTCTTACTGTTACTAGTGTTACTGTTCTTGCTTTTATCTTTTCTCTTTCTTTCGTGCCCTCAAAAGCGGCGCCTGTCGCGACCCCGCCCACGGTCCCGGTCCCGGCGCCGGTCTCGGTCTCTGCGGCGGTCGCGGCTCCGGCTGCGGCTGTCCACGGAGTACTCGCTGTAATACCTGGGGTTTAGGGTTTAGGGTTTAGGGTTTGGGGTTTAGGGTTTAGGGTTTAGGGTTCAGGGTTTAGGGGGCTCCGGAGATGACTTCCCACGAGGGACGTAGACGGACGAGGAGAGACAGAAGCTTTAACGCACGTCAAGTACTCAAGGACGGCTGAGCGGCTCGTACTCTTCGGATGCTCCTCGGCTGTCCTCGCGGCCACGGCGGCCTCCCATGGCTCCAGCCGTGGATTGAAGGTTCGAGCCCTTAACGGCACCGGTCACCAGCCGCTTCAAAGAGCTGAATACACCGGCGCTCGTCTCACGCACACCCGCTCTTGTGATTGCTCTACTTGTAGCCTGCTAGGTAGCATGACAGCTGCCATCATGCTGAAACAGGTCCTGGTCCTGCATGGCCCTGCTCAGCATGATGTCATCCACCCTGCAGCCCGTCGGGTCGAGTCACCGCAAGTGTCTCGACAGCAAACCATGCAGCTCACAAAGGAGTCCAGTCTTGTTTAGGGTTTAGGGTTTAGGGTTTTGGGTTTAGGGTTTAGGGTTTAGGGTTTAGGGTTGTTTCCGGCCTTCACACCACCCTGCATGCAATGAAGGGGTGCGCACTTAAACCCGCGGAAGGCAAAGCAAGCAGACATGTTCGGGACATGTGTATACGACCGTGGGCCGAGCCCCCGCCAGCCTGAGCCTCGACGGTAGCTCGCCAGCGGTAGCCATTTCACCAAACTACTTATTATTATTATTATTATTATTATTATTATTATTATGATTATTATTTTATTATGATTATTATTTTTTGCTATTATTATTACTATATTATTATTCTGACTATTACTGTTATTATTATTATTATGATTATTTTCATTATGATTATTATTTTTTACTATATTATTATTACGACTATTACTGTTATTATTATTATTACTACTGTTATTATTATTCGTATTTGTACTATACTAATAATAACACTACTATATACTTATTGATATTTTTATTATGACCCCGTGGCCCAAGGTGTGCTCGGAGAGCTTTGCCCGTCTGTCGGGAACTCTACGTCCACAGCCGGAGTCGAAGGCGCAGGTCACCCACAAAGCCAGTTTCTATCATTATTATTGTGATTATTATGACTATTATGTTTAGTATTCTTCTTCTTCTTACTAGTTTTATTATTAGTATTGTTGTTTTTTTGTCTTTTGATGAAGCCCGGCCCGTGCATGAGCTGCAGAATGCAACAGCTGCGGAGGGGCAAAATCAGGTGCAGCGGCACAGCGGCTCACATGAAAGGCTCAGATGAAGCTGGGAACTCAACATGCTCCCAATGGTTAACACGGTTCATCGTTGGGAAATAACAGGATGTGGCTGGAGTCCACGGACGGTGCCTTCGATCTCTCTTCAGCGGTGCAGACATCCAGATTTGGCATGTCCTGGGCGCAGGGAGGCAGGCAAATCGAGACGTGTTGGACATGAAACATGTCATTCTATCATAGTATTGCTTCTTGTATGATTTCTATTTGTGCTATTGAAATGCTATTATCATCTTATTACTTCTTGTATGATTTCTATTCTATTTGTTGTTGTTGTTCTATTATTCTGTTGTGACAGCCTTAGAACCGGGCCGCCGCCAAAGCCTCCACCCGTCGCCGGGAGAAGACAAAGACCTCTGACGCACGCATGTCCACCGTGCAAACACAAAGTAGCAAGAGTGTATCTGAGGAATTCCAGCCCTTTCTTGGAGAAAGACGAAAGCTTCCCGCATGCCTTGCAAAGGTCACAGGCCATCATCCTTTTTGCCTGGGCCCCCCCACTGTTGCCGGAAGCTTGTCCTCAGCATCCAGGCTCCTGGGGCGGTGCAGTTCACACGTCTTCAGGTTTCCCCCCCCCCCCTGCTTACCCTAAACTCGAAGAAGCAATGGAGCCCGCGACTTGCTCCTTTCAACCCGGAGCCCCAACACCCCTGAGACCCGCTAAACCACTCACCGATAACCCACAAAAACCTCAAAACTCCAAACCCTCAAACCGAAGAAGTCCAAACCCTGAACCCTAAAACCATATACCCACAAACCCTCTCTTACCTATACATACAGATATACTTTCTTACTTCCTGACTTTTTCACCCCTTTATTAAAACAAAGGCCGCGAGGTGGCGTCCTGAGCAGCGCTTGGAGACGCAGCGTCTCCGTACGCTCCCGTGACCTCCCGGCGATCTCAGGATTGAGGGTTCAGGGCTTGGGGGTTTAGGGTTTATAGGGTTTAGGGTTTCGGGTTTCGGGTTTAGGGCGTGGGGTTTGGGGCTTAGGGGTTTGGGGCTTGGGGTTTGGGGCTTAGGGGTTTGGGTTGAGGGTGTTCTGCAAAGTCGGCCTTGTTTGAGTCTGAGACGTGGAATTGATCGAAACGAGGAGGGCGCCGCTTTGGTCTGTCCGCTATGGCTATGGCATTCTTCCTGCTAGGGCGCTGTACTCAAAAGGGCCATAATTTTAAGTACCCACATGACTGTTGTTGAACATTGGGCAAAACCGTTGTTGATACTTTCTACGATAGATGTCCGAAAGAGAAGGCTCCATGGGACAGGATCCTCATGCCCTCATGAGCAACAGCCACGCGGATCCAAATTGGGAAGTCTGCAAGGTGGGGACTGTTCGGTAACGAAAGGGCATTGGGTTAGGACGGCCTGAAGGAGTGTTTGCAAGGAAAGGGCGTAGTTGGGGGCTGGGGCAACCGAATGTGCCCAGAGGGTGGTTTGGGCACTCAAAGGGCACAAGCCAATACCCATACTCCAAGGCCTGCACCCAAAGCCTTCAAAGCCCTAAGCCTTAAAAGCCCCAAAGCCTTTAAAGCCCTAAAGCCCTAAAAGCCCTGAAGCCCTAAAAGCCCTAAACCCCAAATTCCCAAAAGCATAGCGGCACCCTTGGACTCGCAACTCGCTGGGCCCCGGGCTCGCGGCTGGGCGCCGGCGCGGAGCGCGCCTGTGGAGCCTGGTCCCTCTGCGCTTGGCCGCCACGGCCTCTGGGGGGTTTAGGGTTTAGGGTTTAGGGTTTAGGGTTTAGGGTTTAAGGGTTTAGGGTTTAGGGTTTAGGGTTTAGGGTTTAGGGTTTAGGGTTTAGGGTTTCGGATGTCGGGGATGTTTTGGGGATGTTTTGGGGATGTGTTGAAGGATGGCTGAGGGGTGTTGAGGGCTTAGGGTTTCTAATCTTATCAGGCGTGGAGCTGAGCAGCTTACTCACGATTGAGCTTCAGGGGAGTTTGAGGCCCCGAGATGCCCGAAAGACCGCGGAAACTCGCTGGGTGGCATACGTTTTTCACCATGAGCCGCGCCCTCCTGGGCCAAGCTGTGGGACTTTGAGCAGACGCTTTGCTGGGACGCTTCGTGTGCAGCAGCTGAGGTCTCCTTCTGGTCTCTGTTCGAAACCACTGGGACCTTCAAGAAAACGGCCATGAGTTTCATGAATGCGGTGTCCGAAAAGAGAGGTGCCCTTTTGGGGGGATCCCTTCAAGGGATCCTACTCTGAATTCTATTTGGGGTATACCAGCTCTTGCAGCAAAGCTGGGTCTCCCACCTCGAACTCCATCGTCACAGGGAGCTCAACCTGTGCAGGCCCCAAAACATCCAAGTTCAGACCCTGCCCGGAATCTTGGACCACTCCCTCCTGAGGTGATAAGCAAGACGACCCTGGATGTGTCAGGCGATTTCAGGCGTCGTCTCTCGTATGCTTCATCAACTACGAATGGCTTAAGAACCCCCCGCCCCCTCAACAGAATCTTCCTTGTGAGCGGAATATAGGCGTTTTTTTTTTTTTTTTTTTTGGGGGGGGGGGGGGGGGGGTTCTTAAGCAAACGGTAGTCAAAGAGCCCGAGGCCGGCGCTTGCTTCGTAAGCTGCTGCACTTCGTCGGGGCTCCGATCGGAGACGTCCTCCCCTGCAACGGAAGCCACCTGCAGCCCAAGCGGCTTTGGTGCTTGGGATGCTTATACGAACAGTCCTTAATAGGGATTATAGTACCCCTCTTGGGATGTTCCCCCCTTATACTAACAGACCCAAGAATAGGGATGCCGGGATGATGGTACCCCTCTTTGGAAAATTCTAGGAACGTTGGGCTTCATTCTTCGGGGCTTTCGGGGCCCTTCCACCTACAGGTCGAGAGCCAATCTCCCTGGAAGATTCCGGGCGCCGGGCGATCCAACCAGGCTTCACCCCCAGTCGAGCCGCGGGCTTCGATGGGTCATTGTGGTTCACCTGACGAGGGCTTGAGGGTTTAGGGTTTAGGCGAAGGCGTTAGGGTTTAGGGATCCCCACCTACCTTCATGGAACTTAACAAGCAGTTCAAGGGGGCGCACCTTGTCCACAACATAACCCGCAGTCGGACTCCCTGCCGAGACGCAGAGGGTCTCCCGCTCTTTCCCTCTCTGCCTCTCTCCCACTCTCCCTCTCTCCCTCCCTCCCTCCCTCCCTCCCTCCGTCCCTCCCCTCTCTCTGCCTCTCTCTCTCTCTCTCTCTTTCTCTCGTCCGGCTTCGGGGGCAGATGCCTTCGCCTTTCAAGGGTGTCATCCCAAACGGCCGGGTCTCGAAAGTTACCTGTCTCTCTGTCGCTTGCTGAAAGAGTCTAAGTGACTCACACCTAAATCGTGCTCGAGAGCTGCCTCCCAACATCAAGAGTGATAACCGAGCGGTCACATGAGTCACGCTGCTCCCAAAAAGCAAGACAGAGCCAGTGCTCTCTAGGGCCACTGCCGAGACCCGGCGGTTGGGCCGAGGAGCTGCTTTGGCCTCTCAGGTCGGCTGTTGGGATGTCTTGGAGTGATTCTTAGTGGTTTAGGGTTTAGGGTTACATACATACATATGTACATACATACATACGTACATACATACATACATACAGACATACAGACATACATACAGACAGACATACATACCGGGTCTAGGGTTTGATTAGGGTTTAGGGTCTAGATTCTAGGTTTCTATTGGGCTTAGGGGAACTTCCATTTACGGGGTTCGCACAGAGCACTTCCACATGCCAGCCCATAACACAATGTGGCCTTCTCGTTTTGCAGGTCTCGCGTGCGCTGGAACGCTTCGGAATGGAACCTTGAAGCACCGCAACGACAGCTTGGGGATGGGTGGGGGGCGGGGGGGGGGGAGGGGGCGAAGATGGGCGAAGGGCGAGAAAGACAATAGGCAGCCCCACACAAGGCGGCTTCCGACAGCATTTTCGGATTGTTGCGGGGTATGGCTCCACTGTCTCCAACGCAGCACTGCATCGGCCGGGGGCCAACGGCTCGTTGAAAACTTAAAAGTTGCGAAGCTGTGGCAACTTCTGTGGCACAAGCTTGTCTTGGACTTTCGGGAAGGCGCGACACTGCGTTCGCCGTGCCGCTTTTCAAATGTTCTCGGCGCGGGTGTTTGGGGTTCGGGGGCTTAAGGGCTCTAAGTTTTGAAACGGCCCCCACAAAAGACGATCTCTTCAAAGTTGAAACGGGAACGGCTCAAAAGGAGCTGCCACCAAAAGCAGTCTAGCCTCCGAAGGCTGCCAACGCCTCACTGACGGCCGCGGCCTTGCAAACCACCTTGGAGTGCTTGATGTCCTGCCGCGGCAAGGCCCGTTCACTTTGCGCTCCTTTTTTGGGCCTTACAGGGCCTTATAGGGCCTCCTAGGGGCCCTTTTTAGGATGTCAGGAACTCGGGATGTGGGAATGCACCCTTGGGACATCGGAGGCAGGGACCAAACACTGCACCGGGGCCTTGCCGAGGGCTATCACGGACACGCCATCCGCCGGTGCGTTTTCCATCACCACTGGTGGCAGGGCATCCATCCCGGACAGGGCCTGCAGGTTCCCGAGTATCAATTAACCTCATCCTTCAAGCAGCTTCCCTTGAGCAGACTCATCCGAGCTGACAGCCAGTCCTTCATCTTCTCACGGAGGCGGCCTGCAGACACTGCTGCCTCGGTGCCACCAAGGTGATCACACGGCACGCTTACGCGGTTTCGGGTGTAGTGTTTAGGGTTTGCAAGGGTTTAGGGTTTTGGGTTTAGGGTTTGGGGTTTAGGGTTTAGGGGGAGCAAGTGCCTCCCAGACGTTGCCCTTGCAGCCAACCACGAGGGCAACTTCGCCGGAGGGAAGCTTCGCAGAACCGGCCTTTCAAGTACAAAGCAAGACCCGCCACGTTGGTCATGTTGGCGGCACGATTTCGGCAGTACATCGTACACCCTAAGCTTAAATCCCTCAACCCTGAACTTTGAACCCTGCAAACCTTGAGCCCCAAGAGCCTCAGCATCCCTGCGCCCTAAACCCTAAACCCTAAACCCCAAACCCCAAACCCTAAATCCTAAACTCTAAACCCTATCATCCCACGGACTTCGGGCACCCGGTGCCCTTGTGCCTGCGTGGATGCGGCAGCTGCCCCGCCGGAGGTTAAGGCCGCCACGGCCGCTGGGATGCCCTTCACGGTGCAGAGCACCTGCACCGTAAACCCGAAAACCCCTAAGCCCTAAGCCCTAAGCCCTAAGCCCTAAGCCCTAAGCCCTAAGCCCTAAGCCCTAAGCCCTAGACACTGAAACCCCTTTAAGCCCTGGAACCTAAACCCTGAGATCCCGAAGCTCGAAACCCAAGCCGTGGGATGAAGTAGGGTCTGGGGCTTAGGAAGCTTAAAGCTTTTTGTGTAGGGTTTTGGGGGCAGCTAGGATCCCAAAAAGCACAGCGATTTTGCCAGAGGGGCGAAGGGCCGAACACGCGTGATCTCGTTTATCTTCAGGCGCGACAGCTGCGACGGCGATGGTGCAACAACAATGTGCTGCTCGCAACTGCCCCTTCAGAGCTGCTTTTGTTAGCCCTCAAAACCCCAAGAGGATGACTGCACTTTGCAGAGTTTCAACAGTGGTTTGAGGGCTTAAGGTTGACCCCAAGAGATTTGGCTGACTTCTGAACCCCTCCTAAAAGTTTAACTTCTAGGCTCCTCGTTGTAGTTTCTACCAAAAACCCAAAGGTTAAAGTCCTAAGAGCCAGCCAGAAGAAGGTTTAGGGCTTAGGGTTTAGGGCTTCGGCTTTAGGGTTTATAGGGTTTAGGCTTTAGGGGGGGCATCTTGAGGCACACCAGGAAACCGACCCCGCGGTCTGACTGCAGGGAGCGTCTTGGGGAGTCACTTTCTTGGAGTGCCATTGTGAAGGGTGGATTGATGATATCGGGGGTATGAAGATGATACGAATTCTTAGAACCCGTCTTGTCGAAGGGGCATTCCTCTTGCTTCTGACTTTGCGAAAACTCTTGAAGCCTTGTTCTTCTGCGTCAGGGACACCACGGACACAGTATCGCCGTTCTTGCCAGCCTGGTCTCAGGAAATCTCTCGCTGCACGTTTCCGGTTTTGCGTGCGTTTCCTCAAAGAGGGATTTTGCCAAATTTGTGGGTATAAAGGGGACCCTACCCAGCTACCATATCAGCATTGGAGTCTGGAGGTACTGTCAGGGTTGAAGGTTTGCGGTTTTTGGCAAGTGGAACCCTTTCACACCGAACCTGAAATCCACTCCTCCTGCTGCATCTTCAGCTTAGGCCTGCGGGGCTTTGCGGCCCAGCCCAAGACATGGCTTCAACAAAGAGATGCAAAGCAACACAAACCGCAGCTTCAAAGGCGCCAAAGCCTAAATGCCTAAAGCCGCAAACCCAAACCCAGGACCCCCCCCCCCCCCCCCCCCCCCCGCAACTCTCAATTCCTAAGACCCAGATTGTCATAAAGCTCCACAAAACTCGGTTTAGGGTTCAGGGTTTATGTAGGGTTTGTACAGGATAAGAAGGCTGGAGGCAGGAAACCCAAGGTCCAACCTTCATTGAGACACCCTAAACCCTGAACCCTAAACCCCAAACCCCGAACCCCAAACCCTAAGCCCCTAAGCCCCTAAACCCCAAAGCCTAAACTCTAAACCCTCTGAACCCTAAACCCTGCACCCTGAACTAAACCCTCCAGGGGCCATGTCACCTCCCTTAGAGTTTTCGGAACTTCCGAGAGAGCCCGCCTCGAGCAACAAGGCCGGCGGCAAGTCCGAGCTGGTCACCTCCTGTCGACGGCAGGGAGCGCCGCGCCGTTTTGGGCTTTAGGGTTTAGGGTTTAGGATTTAGGGTTTAGGGTTTGGGGTTTTAGGGTTTAGGGTTTAGGATTTAGGGTTTGGGGTTTGGGGTTTAGGGTTTAGGGTTTAGGATGGGTTTAGGGTTCAGGGTCCACACTGGGGAGGTGGCCTATGCTGCTGCTCCGATGCCTGGACTTTTGTGCGCAGAGCCTGGGAGGCGACGGCGGCATCCCAGACGTTCTGCCCCTGCGGAAAATGTGGGAAAACAGGGGTACTATTTTTGGGGGTCCCTTTAAGGGGATTCTATGTTAGGGGAAAACGGGGTACCCCTATTTTGGGAAATGCCCAAATCGACATGAGCAGTTCTCGACATGTTGGTGCCTGTTGTTGGGGTATGTAAATAGCAGGCTCTGTATTGCATGAGAATTGAAGATAAGGGCCATGAACAGAATACCCCCCACATGGGCGCCCTGCTGCAGCTTAGGGTGTGTGGAGGGCGGGGGCGTGGAAGCGACAGACAAGTCGCTGCTCGAGCTCGCCTGGCAGGAGACCACGACGGCCAGGTCCTCACCCTTTGGCAGCTCCATGGATGCAACGTGGCATGAGCTGGGTTGGGGGTTTCAGCGTGCCCGAAATTTGAGTCAAAGCGAGCGGGCCGTGGCAGAATCAAAAGAGAGCGTGGTACGAAGCAATAGCGACCCGCAGTCACGGTGGGAGTGCTATCTTCTTTTCGGAGCCATCGTCTCTTGCGCGTTCCTGCGGCTTATGGTGAGACCATTTAAAGCGCATGGGCGCATTTCTAAAGTAATTAGTGTTGGGCCGTTCTCTTCAAATGCCTTTACTAGTTGTTAAATCGGGATAAGCTTTGGGTTGTGCCTGTGGTTTCCGGCAAGCATCATGGCCAATGGCCGACACACGACTGGCAGCATGATGACTATCGTAATGCTGGACACTCCACTGCTCAAAGCCAGGATAGCCCACACATGATGCAGAATCGATTGCCTCACGTGCTTCTAGATAAGAAGGTGCTGTGGTTGCACTGCATCTTATGCTCTTCTTGCGGGGGTGGGGAAGGGGGAGGGAGGAGGGGCCCGCAAGAAAACGATATCAAGATTTGTATCCGCCGGCCGGCTCTGCCGTGGCCTCAGGACTCTTCGACACCGAAGGGCGTCGCAAGGGAATGCGCGGGAGGTCGAGGCTGTGCCGCGCCAAGTTCAGGGTGTTCTTCATCAACATGGCCTTGCTAGCCACAAGCCCACGGACAGGGACTTCCGAACTCCGGGGGTACCCATATTAAGGGAACCCTATACTAATTCAAAAACTATATGAAGAAATCTCCCAAAAACTAATCCCTAAACCCTAAACTAATTCGGGGGTCTCTTGTTTTCGTACACCCCACACGGGCGCTCAAATGTCCTTCTCCTGTCGGGCACTTCGGACGAGGCAGGATACAACCAGGGCCGTCCAAAGGTTGTAAATTAGCTCCCCCCAAAGTAGATTTTGATGAATAGAGAGCAACCCTCCATGATGCCCAAACTATCCTGAGCGCCCTGCGATTGTCATCGGGCCGACGCCACCGGGCACCGGAGTGATCTGGGATGCAACCTGAAACCCCCCCGTTGGTTTCGGGCTTAGGGATTTTGGGGAGTGTCGTTTAGGGTTTGGGGAGTTTGGGGCTTAGCGCGTTGGCAGCATAACGAAGCCCCCACATCCCAAGCAACCCAGAGCCTTCGGGGTTGAGGGCTAAGGGTTTAAGGGGCTAAGGGTTTAAGGCTCAAGGTTTTTAGGGCTGAAGGTTCAAGAGGGTTTTGGGTCTATGGACCCCAAACGGTTGGGATGTTCCCCCTTATACTAAGAGTCCTCAAATGGGGATTGCAATAGGGGGAAGGGGGATCAGCCCAACCCTATAGGGCGAAAAGGCACGGCGTCCATTCTGACCGAGGCGCTCCTTGGGCCTCCTGGTAGTTCACATCTCCCACCTCGCCGTCGGCTTCAAGTGAAACGTTGGGGGCTGCGAGCTTGTTTTCCAGTGTGTGGGAACCGTGCATGTTTCGTCTTCTTTTGGGGGTGGGGGGGGGGGGGGAAGTAGCGTCCGGGGCGGGTTGGGTTGAGGGTGTCCAGTGCCCGAGTCATGCTTAGGGGTTTAAGACTCAGTTTAGGATTTGGGGCCATGGTCGGGGTTTCGCATTTGAAGGTCTGCAGGCACAAGTGGCCCGCAGTGAGTGGCATGGCCGTCCATTGCAAGGGGGCTATGCATTGCTCCCCGTTACGCTCTCCAAGGCCACGACCAATCGATACCCAAGCTTCTTCGTTTCGTCATCAATCTCAGCTGGCTGGATGTGCTGAGTACAACGACTGTTGTGAAGGAAGCACCAGGAACAGCTAGTCGACGAGGTGCTGCGTTGATGCCGACGTCGATCACAACGCAACCGGGCTTCAGCCACTCGCCACCTGGGCCGATCTCTAGCTTCAGCTGGACCTCTCTAGCTGGAATTCCCAAAACGACCCTGTGCATGTCAGAGACAGAGAGCCCTATAACCCCGATTACAAAAACCCTACATAAATAACCCCTATAAGCCCTATTACAAACCCCCTACAAGCCCTTTTGCCACAGAGCTCTGTCACCCTTAACATTCCCAGATACCCTTCAACTCAGGGCATGACGAACGAACTCCGCCTTGCCAATGGCCGCAACAACCTTGGAGGTCGTATTGGCCATATATTTACAAATTCTTGATGACCTTAAACATGTCGGAATTTAATGAAAATAATCAATACTATGAATATTATGTATAGTACGCAACGACTAAATAATCCAGTATTTGTATTATGTCCAACACAAGTCACACTCCCCGTCGAGAGGCGATGTCCGCGTGCTTCAAGTGGAACTGCATATCAGGGGTCCGCGAGTGACACACCGTCACCGTTGCGTCCATGGACTGAAGAATATGCGCGACCGGCATGCCCACAATGTTGGACCTGCTCATCTCATCGACACTTCAGCTCGCAGCTAGGCAGCTACTTTGAGGTTCATGGTACATCTTAACCAATTACAACTGTATTCGTAACCCACTTCTAAGCCCCTGGAGTGCCCTAATATGGTTCTAAGAACAGCGAAAAGTACAGCTATAACGGGTTGAGAAGTACCATGAACCTCCAAGTAGGAGATTTTGGCATCGAACACGAAGCTTGCTGGCTCTAAACACCGGATGCTGCTTTGCAGCGCCTGCCGAGAACTACCGCCAGCTTCCCCGCCACTTGGACGTTGCTTCTCTGGAGGAGCTCGATGCAGCCCGCAGGGGTGCAGGGCACCTCAGCCCCACAAAGGGGCAACGAGAAATTAACCCTAAACCCTAAACATCCCTAAACCCTAAACCCTAAACCCTAAACCCTAAACCCTAACATTCACCGGACGCGAGGCCTTCGAGCTGCTTGGCTGGGGGGCTCTCTCCTAAGCCGAGCATGATTACCCTGCCGAGCAGCCGCCAAAGGTGGCAGACCTCCACGAAGGCAAAGGTTCCCAACCTGGGTCGTAGTAATGAAGGGTTTAGGGTTTAGGGTTTAGGGTTGAGGGTTTAGGGTTTAGGGTTTAGGGTTTAGGGTTTAGGGTAATAGTGTGTTGGGGAGGTCAGGCAGCAGCTGTGGCTGTGCAGCTCAGGCAGCATTCTCAGCCGCAAAGCCATCAGCATCCTGGTCAGGTGATGCACGCACCTCCACAGTCCTCACCAGATCTTAAGCACCTGAACCCCTAAACCCTAAACCCTAAACCCTAAACCCTAAACCCTAAACCCTAAACCCTAAACCCTGAACGATCCTGACCCTGCCTTGTCCACGCGGATCTTGCTGAGCACCAGCGCCTCGTCGATGTGCTCAGGCAACGGGAGCTGCACCAGGATGGCATGCACCTCGAATCACAAGAGTGTGGTCCCTAAACCCTAAACCCTAAACCCTAAACCCTCAACCCTGAACCCTCAACCTTGAACATACAGAGCCTCTCATCCTACTCACGGCCAGGGTAAGGTTCATCTTGGCGCTGCCTTGGGATCTGCATTCAACTTCTCGACCTCCCGCAAAAGATCCTGACCAGTGCACGGACAGGGCATCACCTGCTGATGACAGAACTGCTGAGATTCGGCAACGTCTCTTCTGTCGCTCAAGACTCAAGATCGTAACTCCGCCATACTAGTAGCTACTAGTAACTCCAAAGGCTTTCTCCTCTTGAGTGACCGTCTCGTCAAGGGTCAGGTCCACGGTGTGGAAGCCCACCTCAACAGAAGCAAGCAGCAAACAGTCCCCCTGCCTCTTCTTCTTCCAGCAAAGCAAACCCACGGACTCCCAAAGCCTCCTCAGCGGCCTTCTTCTTGTTGCGCACCTTTGAGCCATCGCGGGGGCGCGGAAAAAAAAAAAAAAAAAAAAAAAAACAGAATGCCCATGAGACTTCGGCCGCGGGGCGTAGGACTGCGAGTCCTTGCGCGCGCCCACCAGGATGACGGCGAGGCCGGGAACCACACCATGCTCGGCCTTGAGCTGGGCCTGGGGGTCACGCTGCTCCCCTTCTTCCCGCTCCCCTCCGCCTCTCAAAACATCTCGGAGTAGCAATATATAGGGGTTCCTGATCGGGGTCTCTCCCTTTTTCCGGTGATCTCAAGCGTGAGGCAGGCGCAACTAAGGGTTGCAAACCTGCATGCACTCCATGCATACAATCCCCGCCCCCCCCCTGCTAGAATCGACAGGAAACACCCAACCAACTGCCACTTAGATTTGAGCTCACCCTCAACCCTCAACCCTCAGCTCTAAGACTCAGATTCTACGCCCTAAACCCTGTCCATCTTGCTTTTTCGAAACTCCGGGACCAAGAGGCGCTAAGGTCCTTCACCTCCTCGCGGACCTGGAGTGTTGGAGCTGCAAAAGGCGGGCATTGGGTAGGTCGCCTTAATGAAGGTCCTTGGTTATCTCTCTTGTGGTTTCCTTTCTGCTTTTGTGTTTTTTTTTCTTGTTTGTTGTTCTTCCTTGTTTTGTTTGTTGTGGCGGAGGGTGTATCGTACAGTACCCACAGAGCCCCCATGATGTTGTTGAAAACCCTCCCATGGAGAACTCCCTGCCTGCGCAGAGATCGCCTTGCCATCGATGACTTTGGTCTCAATCGCCATGGCGCCGGTAGCTCTCGGTACTGGCAGCAAGAAAACCACTTACTGGGTCTGAGATGCGACTGCACAATGATGCACACGTGCTTTGGTGGAGAAACTTGTCCGTTCTGGCTCACGTCTGCTTAGGACCATGTCTGATACGTGATGCTACAGCCGATAAGGCTGCATCACGGCGCAGCAGTCAAGTCTAGCAGCCACGCAAGCTTGCCTTAGTCAAGTGTACAAGACACCCTAAACCCTAAACCCTAAACCCTAAACCCTAATCATACGGATCCAAGGATGACTACCTTCAAAGTGACCTTTCAGACTAGTACAGGCGCAGTGTGATGCACGACAAACGAGGCTTTCCTCGTTCGCAGATTTGTGAGGAAGAAAACGGTGCGAACATGCCAAGGACTTCGACTTAGATTCAAGATTCAGTCAGAGCACCTGAGCCTTCGACCCCTCATGATCCATCAGGGGAATGACGTGACCACGAAAGCTGAGAAAGTGTCCTTGGGCAAAGCACGTGTAAGGTATGCCTTCGACCCAGGAGCACCCTTTGAGAGCCGGGCGCAGCGGTGTTGGTCGATAAGTTGTATGTACAGTGTACCTGGCAGCCGGACATTTGGGAGTTTGCCCCAAAAAAGGGGGTACCCCGAACATACCCCCCACAACATGGTCTTGCACCTTTTAGCTCAACTCCTAAACCCTTGAACCCTAAACCCCTAACCCCAAACCCCAAACCCCAAAACCCTAAACCCTAAACCCTAAACCCTAAACCCTAAACCCTGCGAAGCTCTTTGGCATGGCTCCGGGGCACACAGGACTCCTCTTGGTCCTGCCGACCCAGCCAGCAAAGTCCCGGTAGTTCGGGACCGTGGCCTGGCGTTTATAGGGATTTTAGGGGTTTCGGGGGCGGTTGTTTAGGGTTTAGGGTTTAGGGTTTGGGGTTTAGGGTTTAGGGTTTAGGGCTTAGGGGTGTTGAGTTCAGGGATTTTTAGGGTTTCGGGGGCGGTTTGGAGTCCAGGGTTATAAGAGATGCTCATTTGAGGATGCAGACCATTCCATCACCACATCGCTGGTCGCATCAGAACACTCGCCACAAGCTCAAGTCACTGCCCCGGGGCCCCGGGCTGAGAGCATCACAATCGACACCTGCCCGGAACAATTTGAAGGTTCAGGGTTAAGACGTTTAAGAGGAGCCCAGGTGCCTGGAGTTTGGTTCGGGGAGGAAGCCCCTACACAATCACCACCTGCCACGACATGCTGGAAGCGGCACCTCTGGTGGTAGTAGGATGATCACCTCCTCCCACACCACACCGCGATCAGCGTCGTTGACGTAGTGCACCTGCGAGGGGCTTGGTGTATGGAGTTTAGCTTCTAGGGATACAGGGTTGCCGGGGAAGGGTTAAACACCCGTAGCTACCGAGTGGCAGCGAGCTATCAGAAAGTATGCGAGCAGGTATCTCAAATATTCCACTGACAACCGCTCGGGTTTCAAGAAGGCACCAGATGTATCACGTCAGGGACTGGACGCAGCAAAAGAAACAACAAGAAAGTAACGGCTCGATGGATGACAGCTGGCGGCATTTTCCATCTGCTCACTGTGCACCGATGTCAGTGGTGGCACCATCTGCGCGCCATCAAATGCGGCGCGACGTGGTGCATCCAGCAGGCAGTCTTCAAGACCGCCCAGGCTGGGGCTCTCCGAGACACGTTCATCCCGCAGAGTAGGGGCCGGCCATGGGGCACGGCCCATGAGAGCCGCCAGCTTCGCGTACCGGAAACTCGGATCCTGCACTCACATGGAGGACTCAGACAAGGTTGCCTCCCTCGACATTCACGCCGAAGGTGTTCTGAGCCTGCGCTGCGCAGGACAGGGAAACCTGCCCTCGCTCGAAACCCTAAATCCTAAGCCCGAAACTCCGAACCCTAAACCCTTTAAACCCTTGCCTCCCTCCGCTTGGTGGCTTTCATTCGCTTCCGCTCGGCCCGGCGTTCCTTCTTCGCCTCCACGAAGCACGGGGCGGTGGGTTCATATCTATGTCTATGACCATTGTAGCAGCATGTCACTATGGATGTATTTGTGTAGGGTGAGAGACAGAGAGAGAGAGAGAGAGAGAGAGAGAGAGAGAGAGAGAGAGAGAGAGATTACCGTTGGGTCTTTAAGCAGTAGCACCTTCAGGGAATCCCCAGTTTGCGGAGGGCGACTCCCCACCCTGTATCCCTCCTCCTCTGCCCCCCCCCACCTTCAGCTTCTCTTGCAGCGTGTCGGCCTCGGAGTACGCTGAGGTGGCTTGGTTCTTGGAGTTTGGGGTTTCGGGTGTACCCTGAACCCTGAACCCGAAACCCTAAACCCCTAAACCCTAAACCCGAAACCGTAAACCCTCCCCCCAGAAACGTCAAGTCTCAGAGTTGAAGATGCCGTTTGTCTTCGCCCCACACCTGCAGGGAACGGCCCATACTTCGGCACTGAAGCCTCGGTTTCTGGGTTTTCCCCCCCACCCTCGGTGTGTGGGTTGCTAGATGTTAAACTCAACACTTCTCCTGGCCCGGAACTCTTCTCCTCGCCCTGTCTACTCCGCGCTCATCCCCCAAAGTGTCGAGATCTCGAGCCTGGAGTGCCCAACCCCAGAGTCTCCCTGGAGTGCCCAACCCCAAAGTGTCCCCAAGTCTCCCTGGAGTGCCCAACCCCAGAGTGTCCTAGGAGTGCCCAGTCTCCCTGGAGTGCCCAACCCCAAAGTGTCCCCAGAGTCGCCCTGGAGTGCCCAACCCCAGAGTGTCCCCGGAGTGCCCAGCCGCAGAGTGTGCCTGGAGCCCAACCCCAGAGAGTCTCTACCAAGAGAGGATTATTTTTTGTGTGTTTTTTTCTTTGGGGGGGGGGGGGGGGCGAGTCTAGGACTTAAGGATCAGAGTTTAGGGTCAGGGTTTTAGGGTTTAGGACTTGGAATCTCAATCCCCGCAACCGCGACTTTCCCCGGGACTCTTCCCTTCTCGGCTGAGACGTGGCTCAGAGCCAGAAACACCGGTCCTCCGAAATTTGCCCTTCACTCGCCTAATGCACTTGTCGGACTTGGCAAAGGCAGCCATTGCGCAGTCCTGTGAATGAGAACTCAAAGACTGAGATTTTTGGAGCATACGATGCTTATGGTTGGTAGCTCTTAGAAAAGCACGGAGAAACGCTTTCTCCATTGGAAGTCATGGTACGCAGTGGCGATGATACATACATTATGTATGTGTGTCTGTATTCATGCAGGATAATATATACATATACAAATACAAATACCTATACATATACATATACATATGCATATACATCTCATGTACATATACATATACATATACATATACATATACATATACATATACATATACATATACATATACATATATGGGCAAAACGAGAATAGCATGTGCAGAGACATCTGTGTACTACTTCACACGTACATACATACATACATACATACATACATACATACATACATACATACATGCATTGCATTGCATTGCATTGCATTGCATTGCATTGCATTGCATTACATTACATTACATTACATTACATTACATTACATTACTATCATTACATACATCCATGCATACATACATACATTACATGCATGCATGCATTACATACATACATACATACATACATACATACATACATACATACATACATACATACATACATACATACATACATACATACATACATACACACACATACATACACACACATACATACACACACATACATACACACACACACATACACACACACACACACATACACACATACACACATACACACATACCAACATACACACATACACACATACACACATACACACATACACACATACACACATACACACATACACAAATACACACATACACACATACACATATACACATATACACATATACACATACCCATACCCATACACATCAACATACACATCAACATACATATCAAGATACACATGCACATGCACATGCACATGCACATGCACATGCACATACACAAGTTACGCAAGTGTGTTGAGCGTGAGTGTGTGTGTGTGTGTGCGCGCATGCGCGTGTGCATGTGCGTGTGCATGCTATCATGTATGTGGTTTAGCAAATACGGAAGAACCCTGTTATATACCACAGTATCCAAGTTTCTACCACTGCATCCCATGATATGGGGGTTTACGAAAATAGGGGACCCCGAAAATAGACCCCCAAATAGTAGGATCCCCTTCTTATACGGGCCCCAATAAGGTACCCCATGCACTCCCAATCGAATCGAGACATGCTGTTACTGTTCAGGTCAGCAGATACCCTGATATCGGAAAGCCCCCCCCTCTCTGCACGGGCATTGCAAAGCTGCACTCTGCTGCGCTGTCCTCGCAGAAGTAGTGCCCGCAAACAGTTTGGACCGCGATGCTCTTGCAGCGCTTCCAGGATTCCTGAGGGAGATGCAGGTTTGGGGTTTAGGGTTTTTGAGTTTAGGGTTTAGGGTTTAGGGTTTAGGGTTTAAGGTTTAGGGTTTCGGGTTTAGGGTTTAGGGTTTAGGGTTTCGGGATTCGGGTTTCGGGCTTAGGGCTTAGGGCTTAGGGTTTGGGTCCATTCTCACTCACACAACGCCAAATCCTCTGTACAAGGGGCATGTAATCAGAGACTCGTGGCAAACCAGTGAACTACTTTGTCATCACTTTGTAAGCCCGTAGGCTGATTTGGACATAATTGTCCAATCTTCTGTGCTTCGATGCTCTTCAAAGCGTGTGTTTTGGCGAATGATTGGTTGCTTTGTTCATCATGTCTATTTAGAATGGGGCTTGACGGTTCTTTGCAGTGTCTTGTGGGAGGGTTAGATCGAGATCTGACGGTATGTTTACGGGTGGCTTTCCGCATGCTCTCAAGGCATCTTTCGTTGTTTGTCTTAGCGGGTCGTACCTGTCAGCCCTGAGAATGTGTCCTAGTAATTTCATCTTTTGACTTTTCCAGCATTCCGAACTCCAATTTTTGATTTTGTTCCTGACACTGTTGTAAGTTCGGGTTCTATCAACATGAGCGGGTGGAATTTTTAGGATTCGTCTGAATTTTTAATTCGGAAGGCATCCAACTTTTTCAGCTCAGTTTGCGTCAGCTGTATCGATTCAAGCGCGTGCAATATCTTTGAATTTACAAGTGCATTGAACATCTGCAACTTCCATTTGATGCTAGTATTTGCCTTGTTCCAAAACATTTCATTTGCTTGGCTGTTTTGAAGGCCATAGCTATTCGATTAAGATCTTCTGCATTGTTGTTGACACTGTCTGTGAGGGGAGATCCCAAGTACACAGCTTGCTGTTTGCGCGGTACCTTCGTGCCATCTCGGTATTTTATGGTTGATGTACGTCTGTGGGTTGTCAGGTTGATGCATTTCTCGTAGCTGAGTTTCATGTTGTAATACCAAGATTCTTTCTCGATTTCTGCCAGCAGTTTGTTGAGAGATTGCGTGTGATTTCCAAAAATTAAGTATATCGTCGAAGTAAAGAACTTCGGCAAAGTGTATTCCTGGAATTGGTTGTCGCTGTTTCGGTGTGTTGAGTCGCTACTTTATGTCAGTGAGAATAACGGACATCACAAGCATAAACAGGGATCCTTTGGGCGCCCTAGCTAGTAAACACAGCTTGGGACGGGCGGCACCACACTCGAAGCATTCCGTGGGCAGCTCTTCTTCGTCATCTGTGGCATCACTTGTCACCTGGATGTCGAGCACATTCTGCTGGGCAAAGTACCCCAAGCAGTCCGAAACCCTGAACCCTTAAACCCTCGTTGCAGGCACGAGGCAGAGGAGTCATCATCCTCCTCATCCAAGGGCCTCCCTTCCTCTTCGGCCTGACGTCGCCTGGCTTGAGCGCAACATAGAGCGCCCCTCTGGTGTTGCTATGTAAGGCGTAGGCTCTATGGCCTCTCCATCTTCTTTTCCCACCTCTTCCGCCGCTTCTCTTCTATGGCCTTTCATGCAAATGCAGACGGAAAATCTCGACGGAAACATGCCTTCGTCAAGTCGTGAGGCAAGCCAAACAGTCATGACTCGAGTCATGACACTCATGATAATATTATGGCAATATCACCGGTGCTCCCGCCTTCTGCTTAGCCTCCCATTCCTGCTCAAGTATGTAGCTCGGTTTGTAGTCTGACCTCAGAGCCGCTGATGGCACTGCTACTGTGCAACAACGCCGGGCCGTCGAAACAGCTTGATTGATGCTGGCAAAGCCTTTCTTTTAGCATCTACTGACTCTTTTGTATCTACCGGCTGCCACACCCTAGGAACTACCAGCATGCGGAAATACAATCAGGACGATTCCTTTGCCTCAAGACTCAAGCGCCTACCTCTACTGCACGACGATGATGCCACAACGACTACCACAGGAACTACCACGACCACGACCACGACCACGAACACCACTCATAAGAGGAACAAGGGACGCCCCAGCAAAACGATCGTGGCTTGTGCAGCCCAGGGAGCCGATCGTGAGCAAACTTGCAGGAGTCGCCGAAGCCACAGTAGCCAGTTTCTTTATAGTCTTTGCAGATGCCACCTCAACAGTCGGAACACGGTGCGCAATCAAGTGGAGCTGAAAAGTTTGGTGAACACGTCTGCACAAATCCACCCCAAGCAAAAGATGACACTACCCGGTCGCACCTTCACCACTGGTGCCGATGTACTCGATCCGGAGCGTGCTGCGCACGTTGCTGAGGCTGCTCCGGAGAGGCCCTGGCAAGGGCTGCGAGTTCCGAGGCTATCAGATACCAGGCATCATATGTGGGGGTTTCCAAAATTAGGGGTACCTTATTGGGGCCCTTATTAAAAGCGAATCCTACTATTTGGGGTTTTATATTTGGGGTCCCGTGTTTTGGAAAACCCCCATATACTCCCTGCTTCAAGGGATGAGCACATGACACTTGGGCGCCGCCCCCTTCATTGCGAAGGGCGCGGTTCTTCCTTCTAGGCAGCTGGTTCATCGGGAGATGGCCTAAGAGGCCAGTGTACTTGGAGTTCGCGATCGCGTGCTCACTGCGGTTGGCATACTGCCTGGGCTTTAGGGTTTAGGGTTTAGGGTTTAGGGTTTTGGGTTTTGGGTTTAGGGTTTAGGTTTAGAGTTTAGAGTTTAGGGTTTAGGGTTTAGGGTTTAGGGTTTAGGGTTTAGGGTTTAGGGTTTAGGGTTTAGGGCTGCACCGCAGGATGTTTCCACAGCTAGGGTTGACAAACTTCCCAAAAGGATACCGCCACCGATTTATGCCACTTACCATCACTCGCCGAATATGGTCTTCCTCCTGCAAGAAAAATATGAACCCTAACCCTCAACCCTAAACCCTAAACCCTAAAAACCCTAAACCCTAAACCCTAAAACCCTTAACCCCCCCACATGAAGCCAGGCAGCTTGTAGCCCTTGAGACCTCTGTAGACCCCCTTCTCCAGGGAGCCGTCCTTGAGGCCCTGGTTGATCTTCTCGTTCCGCTCCAGGATGGCCCTGTTGTCCTGGCCTCTGCGGAGAAACGGCCGAAAGCAGGGGTTTAGGGTTTAGGGCTTAGGGCTTAGGGCTTACGGTTTAGGGTTTAGGGTTTAGGGTTTAGGGCTTAGGGCTTAGGGTTTAGGGTTTAGGGTTTAGGGTTTAGGGTTTAGGGTTTAGGGTTTAGGGCATCGGGCTTCCTTGCACAGCAGCCCCTACACATTGGGGCCCAGACTCACGTCGGTGTCTACCTCCAGCCTTCGGACGGCATCGGAGGATGGCCTGGGCTGAAGCGCGCTTGTGCACACTGGTTTGGGTTTAGGGTTTAGGGTTTAGGGTTTAGGGTTTAGGGTTTCGGGTTTAGGGTTTAGGGTTTAGGGTTTAGGGTTTAGGGTCTAGGGTTTAGGGTTTAGGGTTTAGGGTTTAGGGTTTAGGGCTTAAGTTGAAGGACTCATCTCCTCACAGAAGCGGAGCTTAGATGCGAGCGTATTCTCCGTGGAGCCGCTTGCCTGGCACCCCAGAAACAGTCATGAAAACACGAAGTGCCTCGCACAAAGCTGACATGAGAGAAGCACGCAGACAGCGCATAAAGCGGCCTTGAAGCCGGAGAACACTGCATCCTGCTGGCGGTCGGCTATCCGTGCCTGGGGCCACTGGGGTAAAGCGCTGGCAGTGGCCAATTCTTTCATGGCGCTGCTTGCGAGAGGCGCCTCTCGTATGAAGAAAGACCGAAGCGATCAAGCCACCACGCCCCAAAAGGCCAAAGGCAAACCAAGTTTTGGCTCATTATGTTCTCTGCGAGGGGCCGCTTCGGACATCGGCTCTTTGCGCGACGAGGCAGCAATGCTACCGCCTGTGCAGCGAAACTGGTCAACTGCAGTAGGAACGTTACGAAAGCTTCTGCTGTCTCAAGGTCAGGGATCTGCAAAGCATCGGCCGGGCCTTCGCCAGTGGCTGAGCTCATGGCAGCGGCGCCCCGCTTCTGCCTGGACGGCCGAAGCTCCCACACGCCAGCCCAATCCGCGACAGCCCCAAGAGCACTGCCCCTCGCCCCGCACAAAAAAAATTAAACTGCCCGAAGCCCCACCCAAGCCCACCCAAGCCCCGCTAACCTCCAGCTATCCCTCCCCGAAATACTAAACCAAACCCCGCTAACCGCCCCCCCAAACCCCCCCCCCCCTACCCCCTACCCCCTACCCCCTAAACGCTAAACGCTAAACGCTAAACGCTAAACCCTAAACCCTAAACCCTAAACCCTAAACCCTAAACCCTAAACCCTAAACCCCCGAAACAAGCCCCCGGGCCTCTTGGCGGGCAAAGGCACCGCCGAGTCCTCCTCCACCGGCTCCTCGGCATCCTTGGTCCGAGTGGCCTTTGCGTCAGAGTTCAGGGAGGGTTTGGGGTTTAGGGTTTAGGGTTTTAGGGTTTAGGGTTTAGGGTTTAGGGTTTAGGGTTTAGGGTTTAGGGTTTAGGGTTTAGGGTTTAGGGTTTAGGGTTTAGGGTTTAGGGTTTAGGGTTTAGGGTTTAGAGTTTAAGGTTTGGGGTTTAGGGTTTCGGGTTTAGGGTTTCGGGTTTAGGGTTTCGGGTTTAGGGCTCAGGTTTCGTAGGGGTGGTGAGGCATGTGTCGTGCTTCGGGATGTTCAGGGTCCCGCTCTCTTCTAGGAAGCTAGGCCCTGGCTCGCAGAGCCAAAGCTTGAGTAAGACGTACACTCACTTGCAAACCCCTTAAGTGCCCTTAATATGGTTATAGGTACAGTTATTAACCCATTCAAAGACCCAACAGCATATCTTGACCAAGCAACCACGACCACGACACGCGACGGCACTTCCAAAAACCAACACGCGACGGCACTTCCAACAACCAAGCAACCATGTCGCGTACACTTCCGAGAGCCATGCAGCCACCATTTGGGCGTTATGAAGACTGGTTTGGGACATTGAAGCTTGACCCCTTTGGTACTGCATTGCTTTGGGTTTTGGGTGTTCTGTCGACTGGTTTGGGACATCGAGGCTTGACCCCTTTGGTGCTGCATTGCTCTGGGGGCTTGGGCGTTGTGAAGCATGGTTTGGGACACCGAGGCTTGACCCCTTTGGTGCTGCATTGCTCTGGGGGCTTGGGCGTTGTGAAGCATGGTTTGGGACACCGAGGCTTGACCCCTATGGTGCTGCATTGCTCTGGGTTTTGGGTGGTTTGGGACATCGAGGCTTGACCCCTTTGGTGCTGCATTGCTCTGTTTGGGCGTTATGAAGACTGGTTTGGGACATCGAGGCTTGACCCCTTTGGTGCTGCATTGCTCTGGGGGTTTGGGCGTTGTGAAGACTGGTTTGGGACGTCAAGGCTTGACCCCGTTGGTGCTGCATTGCTCTGGGGGTTTGGGCGTTGTGAAGGCTGGTCGAGGCTTGACCCCTGTCGTGCTGCATTGCTCGGGGTTTTGGGTGTTATGTCGACTTGTTTGGGACATCGAAGCTTGACCCCCTTGGTGCTGCGTTGCTCTGGGTTTTGGGTGTTCTGTCGACTGGTTTGGGACATCGAGGCTGAACCCCTTTGGTGCTGCACTGCTCTGGGTTTTGGGTGTTATGTCGATTGGTTTGGGACATCGAGGCTTGACCTTTTTGGTACTGCATTGCTTTTGGGTTTGGGCCTTGTGAAAACGGGCTCCAGAACGTCGAGGCTTCACCGCTTGCGTGCTGCATTGAATGAATTTCAAGTGCGACTCATGCACCCAACTTGCAAAAACATTTGGTGCGTCCAAATCCGGAAGATTTCAATCTCAAGACGACGCAAACATCACTTTCGCAATTCGTTAAAGCACATGCAACATTGACCCATTTGCTGATGTAGCAGCGTGCAGCGCAGCGTCACTTGTGCATTTGCGCGATGAGTCCAACAATGCTTCGGAAGTGCTGGCGGCAAGACGTGGAGAAGCGCGTCAACACAAACTGTGCTTCAAGGGTTTACGATGGCATCTTTACACAACTTACACGTTTGCATGTTGAGAACCTAATGTTGGTGTATTGCTGAGGCGCCAATCGTAACAAGGCATCAGGGGTACTGACGTAAGGTTACAACGTTGACCTGTTGTTGAGCAACGGATTGTCGCTTGTTTCACGGTTGCGCACATGTATGGGACAGTTGTACCATTTCCGGTTTTTGCGGTCCTTCATGTCCGGGCAGTTCCGGAAATTTCCGTCTTCCATAATCCACCATTTCCGAATTTTCCGTCTTTTACGTTCCCTCATTTCCCGAAAGTTCCGTCTTTCATATTCCACCATTTCCGGGTTTTCCCGTCCTTCACATCCCATCATTTCCGAAAGTTTCCGTCATTCATATTCCATCATTTCCGGAATTGTCCGTCTTCCTCCCGTTTTGGCCGGCCGCAAAGAGTTTGATCCAGGCTTAGAGACTGAAACCCAACAGTATGTGCTGTGGGGAATAAGTACAGTTACTCTAAACCCTAAACCCTAAACCCTAAACCCTAAACCCTAAACCCTATAAGTACAGTTATAACTGGTCAATAAGTACCATGAACCTCCAATGCAGGTACCCTGGATGCCCACTGGGAAGCGCACCTTGGGCCTC
The DNA here is from genome assembly GCA_905221605.1 of Symbiodinium natans. NCBI lineage: Eukaryota > Dinophyceae > Suessiales > Symbiodiniaceae > Symbiodinium > Symbiodinium natans. The sequence continues at coordinate 150,618 of CAJNDS010002600.1, read as the reverse complement.
TCCCGCTTCTTGAACATGGGGAAACTCCTTCATGCAAACCCAGCATGCCCTTGCAGAAGCTCGTTTTTAGGGGTTAGGGTTTAGAGTTTATTTAGGGTTTAGGGTTTAGGGTTCAGGGTTTAGGGTTTAGGGTTTAGGGTTTAGGATGGTTTAGGGTTGAGGGTTGAGGGTTGAGGGTTTAACAAGATGACTGCTCACACCCATCGTAGTGGCAGTGAGAGCAGGTGCTGAGCGGCTCCTCTCAGTTTCTGGCAGGAAAGTATTGCACCGATCTCGAGCCAGACGGCACAGAGATGTGCAGATCTCAAGTGCAATAAAGCTGTAGATGCAAAATCGTGCAGAAGCCTATATTCTGAGCGACAGTGTTGCTCCAGCCACAACTTTTCTCCAACTCGCTGCTACACTGCTTGGGGTGGGCCGGCAAAAACTTCCCCGAAGCACCGATGCGCAAGCCTCATCTACTTCTGAGACATTCTGATGTGTCGACATGTCGCGCTGGGTCATCATACGGTGACTTGGTGACTCCGAGGAATGTTGACATTGCGTGTTGGGTTTAGGGTGTGTGGGGGTTGGGGCTTAGGCATTTGGGTTTTGTGGTTAGGGTGTAGGGGTTTAGGCGGTAAACCCTTAACCCTAAACCCTAAATCCTTAACCCTAAACCCTAGGGTCTAGAACGGTAGAGCTAAGACAGCTGCTTCTTCAGGTGGAAAACTTGGCCTGAGCTACAAGCTCCATCGGCAGCAGCGGCAGCATCCCACCTCAAGCAAGGACGGCTTGGATGCAACGTGTACACTCGACATAATACCGTAACATCCAAGGACTACTATTTGTATGTATACATATATCTGTATATGCATATGCATATGTATAGGTATATGTACATGTCTATGTATACGTATATATGTACATCTCTGTCTTCTTTTGGATTGCTCTTGCCGTGTACAAAGTTTCATGTGTGGAGCCCTTCGTAAACCAGGTGATCCCAGGCCTCAACAAGCCTCAACTGCGCGGCTTTCAGCTACGGGCGGCCGACACACGCAACACTCTTGTGTCGGCAGAAAGTGTTCAGGGTTTCGAGGGCTGGAGTGGGGTTAGAATACATGGAGGCTGACAGAAGCTTCGTGCAGCTTACGCAGCATGCACAATTGCTGGATGCCGGCACTCTACTCTGTAGCACAACCTTGTAGCACAACTTTGTAGCACAAAAAGGGACTGAATCATGTATTCTGGTGTCTTAATCACCCTTGCCACTACCGGCTGCTACCAGTCCTGCTTCTTTCCTGTGGGCGAGAAGCAAGTCACAGCCGGGCATGCCCTTTCGCATCTACAGCTTGAGAAGGCACGCACGAAGCTCGCCCAGATTGCCGAAGTCGTCGTCCAGTTGAATCCATCTCGGATGGTATTCAAAAGGATGCGAGGCGAACGCCAGCACACACTTAGTGTTCAGGATGCCAGCCACTGCCGAGTAACTGCTGGGGGCGACCACCAAGACGTCGGCCTGCGCCATGTGCGCCCAATCTTCCACCGCTCCGCCGTCCAGGTGAACCTGCGCTCCCAGCTGCCGGTAGCCATCGAAATCTGCATCGGAAAAAATGCCTTCCTTTGCTGAGAATACGTGAATCTTCGCGGGTGCAACGACGGGCTTGAGGAGGCGCAAGAACTTGAGATAGAACGAGTCGGGAACAAAGCGGTTCAGCCTCCCCTCCTTGGTGGTGTTCATTACGTCCCCGCGCCGGAGATGCACCACAACGCGAAGCCCACCCGTGGAGGGAAAATGCCGCACCGGATGGCGCAGGAGCTGCGTCGAGCCCCGGAGCTGCTGAAGAAACGAGCTGCTCAGTGAGCCAAGGAATCCCGTTGCCCATTCCATTGGGTCGCAGCCCAACCAGCCGAGAACCGACTGGCCTGCCTGCACCACGGGCAACTGGTCGTCGGGCTCCCCGCGGCAGTTCCAGCAAGCGTCGAAGTGGGGGTGCTTGGCGGCGAGCCGCAGCTTGGAGTAGTTGCTCCCAACATATGCGGACAACGCGCTCATCAGGGCAGGCGAACCCATGCCGTGGCCTCCATCAAAGGATGTGTTGAAAACAAAGCCACCGAAGGTCATGTTGTGATATGCTGCTGTCGCCATGTAGATCAGGATCTGATAAATTCGTTGACCGAGCCCATCCGTTCTTTCGATTCCATACAAGATCGGGGCAGAGCTGTGTTTGGGACACAAGGGGCAAGTCAGCGGCGACACTTCCAAGTCCGAACTCTGAACATCCTTCCGGGCGGCCCCCTCTGTGCCACAAGTAAAGCCCACCACGTGCTTACATACGCCTCGATTCCCTCCATTCACTCGATCCAGTTGCATCAGAGAAGTGCTGCGAGCCCCGCAAACATCTGCTGCCAGGCTGCGCGAGACGTTCAGAAAAAGAAGCAGCCGGGCACTGGTCCCCATGATGGAGAGCGGAAACCAAGGGAGGGTAAAGTGGTTTTTATGGAAGCGTGGATCGGAGCCAAGATCCTTTACGGAAAGACCAGGGGGGTTTTCCAAAATAGGGGTACCCCGAATTTCCCCCCAAAATACTAGAATCCTTACTACAGGAACCCCCAAAAAGGGCACGCCTATTTTCGTAAACTGCCACCACGTGTCACATCAACAACCTTCAACATACCTCCCAAAGCCCCGCTACTGAAATTCTCGGGTCCACACCCCCCAATGTCGCCCGCAGCAACTCTGATGAATGCGCCGCGTCACCCATGTCCATGACGAGCGGATGAGCTGCTGGACCCCATCTAGACATTTAAAAACAGGTCAGAACTCACCCACCTGATCCAGATGCTGACGGTCTGGGCTCGAGGGTTGGTTGCGGAACTATGATTCTTGCTTTGTTTCCGATTTCCCTGCACCGTTGTGACGCTTGCCACGCTTCATATCTACGTCTGTCGAGCCGGCCACTGCCCTAAGAAGGATACCAGGATCGAGCTGCAACTCTTGCAGGTCGAAACGAACTCGCGGTTGCTTACTACCAACACTAACACGGAGACAATGGCACGGTGCAAGCCACCAATGTGAAAATTGCTTTGAGAAACAAAATGTTGCAGAGCATGCCGGAAATGTAGACTTGAGCCTCATGGCTTCTCATCATGGCTCACTGGGATGCAAATGGCGACACGAGTGGACCGTTCATGGCATGTCAGTGTGGTTCGTTTCTTGTATGTGCACAGAGCACTATGATCTGATTCAGCACAATGAACGCTCTCAAGTATTGCTTAAATGAAGCGCCTCTGACAACATCATAGCAAAGTTACGTCCCGTGAGCAGGCACTTGAAAAGGGGGAAAGCTGCCTCATCAAAGATGACCCACTTCACCTGTCGACAGCCGTCAGGGCAGTTGAAGGATTGTTTCCGCTGCACGTTGTCCCTTCAGGTCATCTGGACTCACAGACCCTCAAAGCCCCCGAAGCATTCCCCAGAGATTCCAAACCTTCAGAAGACGTATGAAGACCGCACCGAGCCTCACAGCCTCAGAAGTCTAGGCACAAAACACAAACAAGTCTCGCCTGGTTGAGCCCCTTGTCACCACGATAGAGCATCGATCCTCGCAGTGTGGGACATGGGATCTTGCGCAAGAGGTCTGCTGGCACTCAAAAAAAGCCCCAATAAGAGCCCCTTGAGCCCCCGCACGGAGAATCTCCGTGGTCATGATGACACAGCTGGCCTCTGACAGGCCAGATAAGCTGAGAAAGCATTTGAAGCCCCCTCAGCTTCATGGAAACCAGCCTCCGGGTTCACCGCCACGTCCCCCGTGACCTCAAAAGCACTCAGCAAAAAAAAAAAAACGCCAAAGTACTCCGTGGCGCATGTATGGCTATGTGAATTTCAAACTTGGGCCGCCGGCAATGCCCACCGAGCCCGAGCACAAGCCCTCGAAACGACGGGTGAACCTTTCGAGGCTTCTCCGACAGATCCCAGTGCGATGAAAACGGAAGAGCTGGGCTGGCGGACTCCTGAAACTTCTGGTTGGACAAGGCCTCACAATAGGGCAAAGATTTGGGGGCAGGGGGGGGGGGGTGGGAAACCCTAAACCCTAAATCCTAGACCCTGAACTCAAAGAACAGGAACGCAAGGAGCCGCAAAAGAGCAGATCAGGGCCTTGATCGGGGATGTGTAGATGGCTCGCATTCCCAACTGCAACGCATGGGCCACCGCATACTCCGCCACGACCTGGCAAGGAAGGCCGCAAGGAACTCTAAACCCCGACAGGCAACTCAACCCGCTTTTAGGGCCCGGGCTGTCTTACCGGCAGAGGTGTGCGCTGCAACCATGACATGCCTTGCACGAAACATCAAGCGCAGGAAGATTCCGGAAAGGAGCCGGCGCCCCTCTCTCTCAGAGTCTGCGTTTAACGGAGGGGTGTGGACCTGAGGCCAGGTCTCACTCCTCTCCACCCTGCGGACGGCGCGCTTCTGAAACCTGGCAACTGGCTCGCTTCCAGTAGGCATTGACGTGACGGGAAGAACCACCCCTAAACCCTAAACCCTAAACCCGAAACCCTAAACCCTAAACCCCAAAAACGGGAGAGCCGCGGATCCAGCTCGAACGGGAATCGAAGGGCAGGATCCGGAATCTCCGCATCGAACCTGTGGCTGAAGCAAACATCTGCTGCGAAGTTGGAGAGATACTTATAGGGTTTAGGGTTTATAGGGTTTAGGGTTTATAGGGTTTAGGGTTTATCGGGTTTGGGGTTTAGGGTTTAGGGTTTAGGGCGTGCCAAACGGGAGCGCGCTTTGGGAGCGCGCGGTAGTCTGCAGACCTACCCACCCCAAGACCGCCCACTTACAACTCTCAAGGAGTTAAGACCTTTTACTTTTTTTACAAAGCATCACATGAGTCAGCACTCACGCCCTTTTTGGGGATTTCCACAAGGTGCGTGGACCAGGCGCAAAGCTGCAGCAGACGGAAACGAGGCAGGGTCCGTGAAGACAGCTTGGGTTGGCGCGAAGGGGCTAAGGGATGGGCCAGGAACAGAGAAAGGCAGCGAGGCTTGGTTGGCGCGAAGGGGCTCCAGCCAGGAAGAACGCACAGTGAACAGCTTGGGTTGGGCAGAGCGCCATGGAAACAGGGCTGGTGTGGCGGATAGCTTGGCTTGGCGCGAAGGGGGTAAGGTGGGGTGCCGGGCCAGGGTCAGGACCAGGCACAAAGTTGCAGCAAACGGAAGCTAGGCGCAGCTAGGCAGGACAGATTGGGTTGGCGCGACGGGGCTAAAGCCAGAGGGAGAGCGCCCCGAAACAGGACACAAACTGGTGCGCGGACAGCTTGGCTTGGCGCAAGGGGGTAAGATGACTCGAACAGGCCAGAGGGCCAGAGCCAGGGCCAGGACGCAAAACTAGTCGGGTCAGGGTCAGGGTCAGGATCAGCCAGGCCCAGAGCCAGGGTCAGGGCCAGGGCCAAGGCCAGGGCCAGGACCAGGGCCAGGGCCAAACAGGCCCAAACAGGGCCAGACAGCAGGGTGGGACAGGGCCAGACCAGACAGGGCCAAGGGCCAGAACCAGGGCCAGGGCCAGGGCCAGGGCCAGGGCCAGGGCAGGGGTCAGGGCCAGAGTGCAGGGTGCAGGGTGCAGGGTCCAGGCCAAGAAGGGCTACTGGTCCCCTCAGCCCAGCGGACGGGGGTGAGGGACCAGGGGTCTCAAGGGGCCGAGGACCATGTGCGCGGACAGCTTGGGGTTTAGGGTAATATAATATAATACAGTGACAACTGCTGACTCGGCCTGTGCCTGCCTGGAGGGTAAGCCAGCCTGGAGGCCAGCTCGGTCGCCCGCCTAGGGCTCCCTCGCAGGGTCTCACTGAGCGCTCGACCAGCGCCCGCCTACCCCAAAAGACAAGAGAGTGGGGTGGCGGGCGGGTTTAGGATTTAGGGTTTAGGGTTTAGGGTTTAGGGTTTAGGGTTTAGGGTTTAGGGTTTAGGGTTTAGGGTTTAGGGTTTAGGGTTTATTGGACGCTTCCTAGGCTAAGGCTCTGGCCCAGACACGTCCCAGCTATCCTCATGGGCCCACTCACGGGCTCGGTGCTTCCTCACAGCCTGCAACAGAAGGTCAGCGCGACCTGTGTAAACGCATGCAAGCATGGCTAAAACCCTGTGTAAGAAGCAGCTTGTGATGTTGGGCAAAGCCTCTCCCGACACTGAGATTTCGTGGGATGAGACTGTGTCGATCACACCACTGCCCTTCCGTCCTCTGGCAGAATGCTGCGCTCACCGTCATCCTCCAGCAACTCTGTTGAACTCAACATCTCAACCGCGGAGCCAAGTCAAAGGCAACTGATAGCGCCCCCTTAGAACCTTAATAAAAATACTAATTTTGATATCCTCTTGGGTTTTATACAAACAAAAGGGGGATATAGCCTCCTGTTCCTCCTCCTGCTCGTCTGAGCCCGTCGGTTCCTCTGAGCCATCTGCCTGAGCAGATGATGCAGAAGCACCCTTGCAATTCAGAACCAATGGTCCACTGCTGACAGAACCGTACCTAAAGGCACAAGCATGGGATATGAAGTAGGTATATATTTCTTGTACCCCCAAAAGGAACCTTATATACACTCACCAAGAACAGTAGTATAAACCCTGCTTCATATGGGGAATGTTGTGAGTTTTGCCTCCTCCGAGGCTGTGAAAAGACCTCGCAGCTGGAGCGAGGGCGACCTGGGCAACATGATTTAAGTTGAAGCACGGTGAGCCATGTGAATCTGAGGAGTGCGAACTGGGCAAGTGTCTACTGTTTGCTTATTCAGAACCCCAAGAGATATACTAAATAATAATCCCTATATTGCCCTTGATAATTATGATTTTTTTCTTTCTTTTTTTTTTTGGGGGGGGGGGGGGGCCGGGTTCTTAAGCAAATAGTCGGTGCAGCCCAAGCATGCACGAGCACAAAGTCCACTGCCGCACCCGGGCCAGCGGCGAAGCTGCCGACCCTTCATAGCAAGCCCCTTGCATTTGAGCGCGACTGAGACCTCAGATGCCTTGCGTCTTGACCCTAAAACCCGAAACCCTAAAACCCTCAACCCTAAACCCTAAAACCCTAAATCCCAAAGATGCTCCATGCATGGCTTTGCGAGTTTCGAGCTGGAGCTGCTGCAGGAGCACTGGTCGGCATAGCATTGGCATCAGGCACGTTGCCCCTCAAGCATAAACGGCATCACCAGCACAGTCTTCTTTTTCACTCCTCAAATGCGTTCATTGGCTTTCATAACGGAAGTTCCCCCTTATACCTACCAACCTTAGTAGGGATGATAGTACCCCCTATTCTCATCCCTACTAAGGATTCTTAGTATAAGGTGGAACATCCCACTGGTGCTGGTGCTGGTGCTGGTGCTGGTGCTGGTGCTGGTGCTGGTGCTGGTGCTGGTGCTGGTGCTGGTGCTGGTGCTGGTGCTGGTGCTGGTGCTGGTGGCGGTGGTGGTGCTGGTGGTGGTCATGTGGTCGTGGTCATGTGGTGCTGCTGGTGGTGCTGGTGCTGGTGCTAGTACTGTGGTGCTAGTAGTGGTGGTGCTAGTAGTGGTGGTGATGGTGGTGGTGATGGTGGTGGTGATGGTGGTGGTGGTGGCGGTGGTGGTGGCGGTGGTGGTGGTGATGGTCATGGCGGTGGTTGTGGTGGTGGTTGTGGTGGTGGTCGTGGTGGTGGTGGTCGGCGTCGTCGTCAACGACCTTAAGGTCGAAAAGGACAACTACATGTATGGTTTAGGGTTTAGGGTTTGGGGTTTAGGGCTTAGGGCCCTTCGCTTTTCAAGAAATGGCCTCGGGCCGCAGGTGTATGGGGAGCACAAAGCAGGCACCGCCACCTCCACACAGGAGCTCAGAGTGCTGAAGTGCTTTGTGGGTTTCAGGGTTCCAATCCTACATGAGATTGGAATTGACTTGGTTCGGAATTCAGGTTTGAGGACAGGTGCTGGCCAAGTGAACAAGAACACCAAGCGAAAGATGCTCATCGCGCTTTAAAAGTTTTGGCAAAGCTTCTGCACGTGTCCTAGGACTCCTTCAGCTATGGACTATGGCAGCTACGGCAACGTGTCTGCTGGGAAGAAACCAACTTGCAAATGCGGTACGTACATGTATGCACCCAGTCCCCGGCTTGGCACGAGTCTTGCGTGCACTCTTGTACGAAACCGTATCGTATTTTACATCCGCATGTTCTTCTTCTCGTCCTGTTCTCATATTATTACTCTTCATTTTCTTCTTCTTGCAACTGTTGTCGTGTTCGTTGCGCCGCAACATCACCACATGTGAACCGTGAGCGGGCCCTTGGCTTTAACGTTGAAGGAGTGGTGTTCCAGGTCTTCAGATTGCTCAGGATTCTGATGGCAACGTTGCCGGATCTTGCAAAACTCACATGTCAAGGACCACTTGCCTGAATCCTCCACACAGACAACGTCTGGACTGCATCAGCTGGCAACATGGCTCGCCGTGGAGACACAGACTTCGCTTCTTGAAGTGCAACAAGCAATGACATGTACGTCAATTTCACTATGGCTGTTTACAAACTGCTTCTGCACTGACAGCCAGCAAGAGAGCGTAAACACCGACATGTATCTTCAGGTGATTCAGCACTGCATGATTCTGTGGACCAGGAGCTCCCCTGATGTAAGGCTGTTCATGCTGCTGAAACGAACGAGATACGACAAATTCAGCCGTCAGGCTGCCTGCGTGCACAAGCACACGGCGCAAAGCTCCAAGGCAACTGTGAAATGCTGAACTTGTCAGGAAGGAACCAGAACATCGCAGACAAATTTTGCGCCGTGAACCTATCTCTGAAAACAAACTTCTTCTGGAGAAAAAAAAACTGCTCGCCAAAAGGCAAGCAAACAAAACCTCCCAGGAATCGGGGCAGGCAACCGCAAAGCCTAGCCGTGAAGATACGGCGCACGCATTGGGGAGAGGAGATCTCTTCCCAAGCGGCAGATTTGGAAACACATGTTAATGAGTTCTTGCGATGAGTCAAAGGGGTAATAGCTCCACTTGAGGAAGCAAGCCCACTTTTATGAACTTCTTCAGGTATCTCAGGCAGCAACGTCATCTGCAAGCGCTTTGGGCTTTTTGGCACTGTCGAGAGCACACGCGTCTGAAGACGGCACGTCATCCAAGTCACCTACGGGCGACGTCTGTCTAGCGTTGCTACACTGCTGCCTACACGTTCGGGTGCTAAAAGTCTTGCACGGCAGCATTGGGGTACGCGGCATTCAGCCCTTCGGGGATTTGGATCGACAGTCCAAGGGACGGCTCTGTGCTTTGAGGCTAGCAAATGCTGTTGATGGTCTGGGCACCGGGATACTAAATCTTGAAATAACTGGCGGACAAAAAACCTCACATTCCTCATATATCCTACCCTAAGCCCAAGGGACCCTAAACACAAGCTCCGGTTTTCCCTCCACCTTCTCAGCCCAAACCCAAAACCTGCAAGTGGCCATTGCTGGGATTCTGACCCCGCAACCAGACTAACTAGAGCAACCCCAACTGGAGAAGGAAGTTCACCAACTAACAAGATCCTGCACGTTAAAAGACTCGACCCGCAGATGCTGAGCACTCATGCCAAAGAACCGCAAACCTTCAAGCAATGAACCTTCAAACCTCCCCAGCAAAAGCACATCGAGCGGCGAACGAAAGCTCTAAGCACTTGTTCAGAACCTTGGAACCCTACTCTCCCCTCCCTCCTCCCTCTTCTCGCACTTCCGAGCCATCCCACTCCAAGGATGGCTTAGGGCACACACAGAGGGGCTTGTGGGGGTGTTGTCCTTGCACGAGCCATTTTTGAGCTGGGGGTGGGGGGGGTGGGGGTGGGGGGGCTGGGGGGTGGGGGGAGGGGTGGGGGGGGGTGGGGCGGGGTGGGGGGGGGTGGGGGGGTGGGAGCCCGTGCAGCAGGTTTAGGGTTTATTGTTTAGGGATTGTGTCCATCGTCACTATCCTGAGCGCCATGTCCGTTAATCTGCGTGTTACCCTACCCCTATCATGGTCATTGCTACTACTTGCAGTTTGTACTACCATGATTGTTGAGAATCCCAAAGGCCTTGCGATGAAACCGCGTGGAACTCTGCCAGACATTCCAGCAGAAAGTGTTGAAGCTGACCGACTTGCTGTGTGATCGCATGGCCGATGGTGATTTATGAGCCCGTAAAACGGGACCCCGTATATACCACCTATATGCCCTTCCCAAACTCCCAAAGGCTCTCCGAAGCCCCACAATAAGGCCCTGCTTGAACCCCTTAACCCCCAAGTTGTAGGGTCCAAGCCTGGGCACGCTCTAGCAACCTCGTTCCAGAGGACAGCGCGCTCACCTGAGAGGAGTACAAGGCGCAACCCAAAAGTCCATTACGTGAGCTGCCGAGAACTGTTACTCTTCAACAAGACGGGGACTTTCAAGGAAAGAACTGAAGGTTCCCACTCGATTTCATTCGATTTCAAAGGCCAGTGTTGAGAAAGCGAAGATGCTCATCTCCAAGGTTCGTGACAAGTTCGACAACTGTGTTTTCGTGAGGTTGATTGGGCTTAGGCTTTCGTAGTTTTTCGGGTTAAGATGGGTTGAGCGCCATGGAAACTTCTCTTCGTCGAGCCTCACATCCTAAACCCTACAGAGCCAACCCAAATCCTGAACCCTCAAAGTCGGGGTCCATGTCTGAGGTCCTAAAGCAGGGTTTAGGCCATGGCCTTGGGCTTCCGGACATCATGGTGTTGGGGTTTCGTGCCCAATTTCGCCGCGCCTGTGTTGCTGACACAGTCACACGTCTCAGCCGATCGCCCTGCCAGCATGGGTCGGGAGGCGGAGAAGTGGTTTCAGGGCTCCAGGGCTTGCCCAGCTTCGGATGGTTTCGGGCACGGAATCAGGCACACTCCCAAAAAACACGCCGGCCACACGGCGCTGACGACGAGTCTGCACCAACTGGCGTGGCTGAGCCACCTTGCGAGCATGGAAGGGTTGACAAGGCTTTAAGGTCCGGTGAGGGGGGAGGTTAAGGGGAGCAGTACGCCATATTAAGGTCTTTTGGCGGTGTTCTCTTCGTTCACACCATTATTACTATTGTTATTAAGAGAGAGCGAAGCGAACACACAACATTACATTACAAAGAAACGAATAAAGTAAAGTGAATGCGTGAACTTGCGCCAGTGGAGAACCACTTGCTTCGGCGCGTCACCACCCCCAAACAACCAGCAACGCCCAACCCCCCCCCCCCCCCCCCCCGACGTTCCCCCTCACACCCCCCTACCCACCTCTCCCCACTCCCATCCCCACGCCCTTTGGTTGTTGGTTCAGGGGCTCCAGCACACGCCAAGCCTTCACGTGCAGCGGCTTTGCCCTGCGACACCGTTACCAGGGTACCGATGGAAGGTGTCTTTTGCCGACCCTGAAACCCCTGAAGTGTATTGGGGGTGTTGTTTTTCGAGGTGGGCATGAAACCGTTCCAGCGCGTAGATTCTGCGTGTTTATAGGAGGGTTTTCGCAGGACTGAGGGAGGCCGCTGATGCTCATGATGCTCCGTTTGATCGCGCCAGATCGTGCCCAAGTCATTGGATTCCCAACCGAAAAAGCGCATGTTTAGCAGGGTCCTTTAAACGGATTATCGAGGGCAGGCGTGTGTTGAGGATGTTTTTGAAGCGGGCGCGCGCACACGCACGGACGCACGCGCGCACAAAAAGAGGAAGACAAAGAGAGAAAGAGAGAAAGAAAGAAAGAAAGAAAGAAAGAAAGAAAGAAAGAAAGAAAGAAAGAGAGAAAGAGAGAAAGAGAGAAAGAGAGAAAGAAAGAAAGAAAGAAAGAAAGAAAGAGAGAAAGAGAGAAAGAGAGAAAGAGAGAAAGAGAGAAAGAGAGAAAGAAAGAAAGAGAGAAAGAGAGAAAGAGAGAAAGAGAGAAAGAGAGAAAGAGAGAAAGAGAGAAAGAGAGAAAGAGAGAAAGAGAGAAAGAGAGAAAAGAGAGAAAGAGAGAAAGAGAGAAAGAGAGAAAGAGAGAAAGAGAGAAAGAGAGAAAGAGAGAAAGAGAGAAGGAGAGAAAGAGAGAAAGAGGCAAAGAGAGAAAGAGAGAAAGAGCGAAAGAGCGAAAGAGAGAAAGAGGGCAAGAGAGAAAGAGAGCGAAGAAAAGGATTAAAAAAAAAAAACAAAGATACAAAAAAAAAAAAAAAAAAAAAAAAATGAAGGAGAAAGAGGAGAAAGGAAAGAGAGGAAGAAGAAAGAGAGAAGGGAGAAAGAGAGAAGAGAGAGAGAGAAAGAGAGAAAGAGAGAAAAGAGAGAACGAGGAAAAGAAGAGAAAGAGAGGAAAGAGAGAAAAAAAGAGAGAAAGAGGGAAGAGGGGGAAGGAAAAGAAGAGAAAGAGGAAAGAGAGAACAGAGAGAAAGGGGGGAAGGAAGTAGAAAGAAGAGAAAAAGAGAACAGGAGAAGAGATAAAGAGAGGGGGGAGGGAGAAGAGCAGAGAAAGAGAGAAAAGGAGACAGAGAGAACCCGAGAAACTCGGGTGAGGACAGAGAGACAGAGAGACAGAGAGACAGAGAGACAGAGAGACAGAGAGACAGAGAGACAGAGAGACAGAGAGACAGAGAGACAGAGAAACAGAGAGACAGAGAGACAGAGAGACAGAGAGACAGAGAGACAGAGAGACAGAGAGACAGAGAGACAGAGAGACAGAGAGACAGAGAGACAGAGAGACAGAGAGACAGAGAGACAGAGAGACAGAGAGACAGAAGGAAAGAAGGAAAGAGGGAAAGAGGAGAAAGGGAGAAAGAGGGAAAGAGCGGAAGAGAGGAAGAGAGGAAGAGAGGAAGAGAGGAAGAGAGGAAGCGCTAGAGTGACGCTGTTGCACGCGCGCTCGTGCACGTACGCGCTCGTGCACGCACGCCGCTCAGGGTAGGGTTTTTCGGACTGGAGGAGAACTCACGAGCGCATGCAGTGTGAAGGAAAATCATTGTGTTGGGGAGGGGCATATTTGTGGCCCTGCGCGAGGGTCGCGCGGGGTAAGGCAAGGCACTGGCTTTTTGGTATGAAGCACTTTCCTTAATGGCACGCCCCACACAAGCCATCTGAGAACATAGCCCATGTGACATGGTATCGCGTTTTACAGCGTTCCCCGAGGGGCACACTGGGATTGGGACAACTTTCGCCTTGCGGGGAATGCTTGCAATGGTTTCATGCATCGGACGCACAAACAACGATCCGGAAATGTTCCAAAAACATGTGCACAGTACTATAAGACTGCAAAACTCTGGGTCTGATGAAACATAAGATATGTTGGGGATATGGGACAGTAAGCCCAAACCCTGCGGCACATGGGCTTGGCACGACTTGGGTGTTTGCAGGGTTCAGGTGTCAATGCACTGCTTCGTGCGCCCGGGTTGGCTTGATAGCTCTTGCACTCGAGGGCTTGGGGTTTTAATCTCTCTCCCTCTCTCTCGTTCGCTCTCTCGTCCTCTCTCTCGTCCTCTCTCTCGCTCTCGCTCTCGCTCTCGCTCTCGCTCTCGCTCTCGCTCTCTCTCTCTCTCTCTCTCTCTCTCTCTCTCTCACTCTCTCTCTCTCTCTCTCTCACACTCATGTGCGCTCTGTATGTTTGTGCGGTCATTCAACGACCTGTGCCGGGTTTTGGGTTCAGGGTTTAGGGTTTAGGGTTTAGGGCTCAGGGCTCAGGGTTCAGGGTTTGGGGTTTAGGGCTTAGGGCTTAGGGGTTACGGGTTTAGGGTTCAGAGGTTACGGGTTAGGGTTTAGGGTTAGGGGTTTAACGTTTAGGGGTGTAGGGGTCTCGGGTTTTGACAAGGGTTTAGGGTTTAGGGTTTGGGTCGAAGCTCTGAGGGTAAAGCAGCCTGCGCACAGCAATAGTCGGCGTAGGCCTCGTGTTCTAAAACCCTAAACCCTAAACCCCAAACCCCAAACCCCAAACCCTAAACCCTAAACCCTAAACCCTAAACCCTAAACCCTAAACTCTAAACTCTAAACTCTAAACTCTAAACTCTAAACTCTCTCTCTCTCTCACTGTCACTACAGGAAGGAGGAAGGATAGTCCAGGCCCGCAAAGAGAGAAAGAGAGAAAGAGAGAAAGAGAGAAAGAGAGAAAGAGAGAAAGAGAGAAAGATAGAAAGAGAGAAAGAGAGAAAGAGAGAAAGAGAGAAAGAGAGAAAGAGAGAAAGAGAGAAAGAGGAGAAAGAGAGAAAGAGAGAAAGAGAGAAAGAGAGAAAGAGAGAAAGAGAGAAAGAGAGAAAGAGAGAAAGAGAGAAAGAGAGAAAGAGAGAAAGAGAGAAAGAGAGAAAGAGAGAAAGAGAGAAAGAGAGAAAGAGGGCCAGCAGCGTGCAAGACAACAAAGTGGCATCGGCATGTGTCTGCACAGTTGGGCCCCTACACGGTCAAAGGCCCCGAACAGATATCAAGGGGACAAAAGCCCTAAACCCTATACCCTAAACCCTAATTAAACCCTAAACCCGAATGGGCTCTTGTGGCTTTGCCTTCGCGGAGTTCTTCCTGCTTTGCTGCTGCCTGCGTCTTCTGGGCTTGGAAGGCTTCATGGGCCGAGGCGTCGCAACGCCTTAGGGTTAGGGTTTAAGGTTTAAGTTACCTAAGGAACAGACAAGGAAAGGGTTCCTCTTCACTGGGCCCCCCCTCCTCACATCAGAGGGCTTAGGGTTATACCTGAAGTTATATGCAGGCTTGTGGGGCCCTGAGCTGGGGACACAAGTCCCAAAACTTAGGTTTATGGAGATCCTAAGTGGGGTCCTTGTTCGGCGCCATTGGGAAATGCCCCTGAACTCTATTGGATCACGTTGCGGGTCCGCCCCCCAACCCCAACAGATTCATAGACTCGAGGAATCCCCTTTTTTGAAGTTCTCACTGAGCCAGTCCATACATTCCTCAAAAGCAGCTGGCGCACGAAGCGAATGCAAAGCATGGCTGGAAAATCCACCAAAGTTCTTTCTGGTTGAGGGTTACTTGGTCATTTCCCAATCATCACTTCAATCATGCACACCGACCGCTGTGAACAGAGCACTGTGAACAGAGTGGAGCAGATGTAACAAAGAAGCTCTGAGAAGTCACTTCGTTCTATCCTTCAGGGAGAATTCTACTTTCGTCTGCACCACTAGGAAGTGACACAACCGAAGGTTCAGAAGTTGAGGGCTTTGGAATAGACTAGAGTAATCTCATCGGCATCTGAGCTGAAGACAGCTTGCTGAACGCCCCTGGCCTCTGCCAGCGTCGGCTGCTTGACCTTGCATGGCTGATGAACTGCTGACGTCAAGCATTGATCAGGGTTCGGATTCTTCTGACTTTGATTTGCGCCCACCCCCTGCAAAGAAATCAAGCCCTGCCTTCTCCTCGCCCTCCCACATGGCGCAGACTGCATATGGAAACTTGAGCGGCAGGCCGAGGACAACGAAGGCCCAAGTGCTTGGCAAGGGCCCAACCCCGGAACCCTAGCCCCGAAACCCCAACAAAATCCTAAACTCCCAAACCCCAAATCCCTAAACCCCTAAACCAATCAGCCCCTCAATCCCTAAACCCCTGCCTCTAAACCCCTAAATCATTCATGAACCCCTAAACCCCTGAGCCCCTGAGTGGCGGGTTTGGGGTGTAGGGTTTTGGGCCTTCGGGGTTTGGGGATTTAGGGGCTCACGAAAAAAAGATTTGGCGTTCAAGGGTTCGAGGGTTTCGGGGAGCAGGGGTATCGGGCCCCCTCAAACAGAAGCCCTGCGTGTGAACCATGCAATACTGACTCTCCCCCCATCCCATGATAGAATCACTAGCTTACAACTTTCAGGACCTTGTCCGACCTTACCTGCTAAGGCATGTCGACCAAACTCGAGCCTGGCTGCGCAAGCTCTCGTGATATGGTGTCTACAAGTAAACGCTGACCCATGCATTTTACAAGCCACGCCAAGAAAGATAAATCTACCGCCCAGAGGAAATTGCTGCTGACTGCTGATGATCTTCAGGGTGCACGAAGGTTGAAATTTCGGGGAAGCTGGTGCTAGATTTCTCAAAACTTGAAACCACTCAACCATGCATGATTACGACTGTCCGTACTTTTTACACGGGCAGAGCTCATGGCCGTGAAGTCATGGCTGCTGCACGGCAAGAACTTCAGGATACTTCAGGAATGGCATAGGGAAAAGTGCCCGGCGGCCTGGACAGATGAGATTTTCCTCCGCCAGTGTACTTCGAGAGCACATGGTTGCTATGCGGTCACGGTCGCTATCGGGGAGGGAAAGCACATGGAGAACAGCGCTTTTGTACAGCAGACGACCGCTGAATCTCTTCAAGCTTCAGGTCCACGTCTGCAAAGGTTCGTCTGTGGTCTGCATCTTCCATGTAGAAGATTTCAGAATGATGAGCTCTTGCTTCTCTCGCTCGTCGTCGTGTTCGAGCAGTGTCGTGAGCACATCCACCCACCTTTGCCGCTGAGCGACTCCTCGCGATGAGGAGATCCGTTCAGCACATCTAGGAGGTCTAACTTGCGCCACCAGATCCTCGCGATGAGGAGATCCTGCTCAGCACTATTAGAAGGCCTTCCTTGTGCCACCAGTGCTCTTTCGGTGAGAGCAGCAACAGATCCAACATAGCCAACAAACCGAACCCAAAAGCTTCCTGCACGTGGGGCATCCAATCAGCCGCAAAGGCGGCTATCAAGCAGAAGCTTGAGAAGCTTACGTCCAAATCGGAGATGTGGAAGTGCGAAGGACTGTCGTACGTACCACGTTACCACGTTTGACCTCAGATCAGGTCTAGAGTTCTGCATCTTGGCGGTTGAGCAGCTCGCACGAGACACTTAAAACCTGACACAAAAATCGTTTTACGATGAACTAACTTCACTGCCGCAACAGCTGAGGAGCTGCGGAAGACCTTTCGAGCATCGGATCACCAGCACACCGCTTTCTCAAGAACTGTTCTCCAGCTTCACGCAGCTGATCATCCGGCAGGGATTGAATAAGCTTTTGCCCTTCGCGGAACATCTCGACGTACTTCGAGATCGCTGCCGGCCTAAGAAAGGGGCTCTTGCATGCGAATGCACTGGAGCTGATGCAGAGCTGACGCAGCAACATGACGCAGCAACAGCTTTCACAAGGAGAGCGGTGTGGAGGGCCTGCCCAAACACTGGTAAAATACTTCACAAAGCCTGAATGATTCGTACCGGGGACTCCGGGGACAATGTAAATGCAACTATGTGCAATGCAACTTCTGAAATAGCCTTCACACCGCTATGACTTCCTTGCTGCTTCCCTGCTGCCCGCGACAAGAAGCAGTCGACTTCCAACACCATACAACAAAGTTTGGCCCCGTGAAGGAAGCGACTCCATCATCTACTGTACTGTCCAGCTGCAGTTGCCAACCCCCGAGCCTGCTGGAGCTGCCCCACTCGGCAAGATGAAGCACCAACGCCTGGGAACAGGCTTCCCTACTTGGCTCGCTTCCTGGGGTGCGTTGCGGAGAAACTTGTGGGATTCACAGTCCTACTTTGGAACAACGTAGTCGAAAGCAGAGACCCGCTCCAACGCCTCACCGGCAAGCCCCCCTAAATCGCCCCGATCATTCCCAAACATGCCCAGATATCCCCAAAAGTGTGGAACTCAGGGCGTCCTGCCTTGGCATCCCAAGCCTTCCACTTCCACCAGGTCACGCGCCAGCACGTTGTCTCTGACACCTCCGGACATGCACATGCACACACCCAAAGGCTCACCGGCTGCCGCTCGCTTTACTTAACTAGGCGCTGCTTTCTGCAAGCATGCCCTCCCTCCACGAGCTCACTTACCTTCCACCACACACGGCTCTTCGAAAACTGCCAGGACGGCGAGACGGACCAAGTGAAGCACAACAGCTGGGCCCAAATCCGGATTCGGAGCGGAGCAGAGCTCCAAAACAAGCGAAACAGCGAGTTCCACACTGGCCATGAAGGGGCACCCGGGGACGACCACCTTTAGACTGCTACTCTGCACTGCATGTGCGAGCACCCGAGTGCTAAAGCGAACCATTGAGGGTCAAGTCAGAAAAATGCTTTCAAGTCAGGGTTCGCGGGTCGAGAACCCCAAAGCCTCGAGTCGAAAACCTTCCAGACCCCAGAGCCGAAAACCGCCCGAACCCCCAGACAGAAATGCCCTGACAGACGCAAGTCGAAAATGCCCGGAACCCCGAGACTGTTCTCTCTCATGCGGTTGCGTGCTGACTGATTAGGGTTTGGCAACATCCAACATCTCCTTTTAGGGTTTAGGGTTTGGCGACCAATATTTCCTTTTAGGGTGTAGGGTTCTCCGCATCCAACATCTCCTTTTAGGGCTCAGGGTTTGGCAACCAACATCTCCTTGTAGGGTTTAGGGCTCTCCGAATCCAATCTCTCTGTTTGGGGTTTAGGTCTCTCCGAATCCCAACATCGCCTTTCGGGGTTTAGGGTTTGGCAACCAACATCTCCTTTTAGGGTTTAGGTCTTTGCAACCAACATCTCCTTTTTGGGTTTGGGGCTCTCCGAATCCAACATCTCCTTTTAACATTCAGGGCATCTAAATTCCCACGACTGTTTCTTCTGGATTCGCACTTAGGTCATCCTCGCCCCAGGGGTCACCCCCGCCCTTGCGAATAATATGCTGCCTCCCATGCACTCGAAACAAATGAACGCGTGACATGGAAGAAGGGGTTATCCTGCAAGTGTGACCCGATACGGCTATCACTCGGAGCCACTTCGTGCAAACTCTGATCGGATTCCGTGCTCCGAAGCGGCCTCGCTTGATCTGACTCGTGCATCGGGTGATCATGCGGACGGATCCGACTCGAACACGCTGATCCGAAAACAGTGAGCCGATGTGTGCTCCGTGCTCCTACCGTGGGACCTGTTCAGCCACGGGTTTCTAACTGACTGCTCTCTCCGTTTCTGACTCCCCGACGTGTTCTGACTCTCAGGCCTTGCTGTTTTCTGACTCGGTCGTTTGTTGAATTGATCCCTATCTTTGTCGACTCGCTTTTCCGACTCGTCCTTCACACAGGGCGGAATCAAGCCAAGAGCTGCCAAGGTGCAAGAAGGGCGAAGATGCATCACACACGTCGGAGAACCGGGACCTGAGCCAAGGCTTCTGCATCCAAAGGCTCTGGCTTTCGGTGAGCAGCCTGAACCTGGAGGCGTTGGCATTGGGGCTTCGGCTGGTTGGGGCTTCGGGTTTTGGGGCGCAGCGTCTGGGGTTTAGGCGTGGGGACCGCTTGGCCAGGCACCCCAGAAAGAGAACCTGGAAGCAGATCCGCCCTGGCAAGCTTCAGACAAGTGTCCGCGCGGCTCGTGGCGATTCCTACTTCAGAGCTTCGTGCTGACTCGCGCGGTGATTCCTCCCTCATCTCGTTCCCGCTTTCCTCCTGGCAACTGGGCGCGAGACGGTGCGAGCAAGGCAGAAACGACTAAACCACTTAAAATCACTTTGGGAATGACAGAGGGTGCGGGTTGCTCACGCTTCTTGGGGCTTGCTTCAGACGAAAACATTTCAAAAACAGGATCGACAGTTCACGTCATGGTAAGTAGGGCTTATGTGGTGCGCAGCTGATTGCCCATAGAACAACTAAATTAGCTTCTGAAGCTGAAAAATTCTCTGAGCTCAGGCCTCAACTAGGCTGGAGGTGCTGCCTGGCTAGAAAGGTACTGTAGGGAGCTGACTGGACAGTGTCGGATGCCTCGTTCTCTCCGTCGCTGTCAGGGTCGCTGTCCGGGCCCTCACATGTGGTCGCCGTGGACATAGATGGCTATAGAAGGCTGAGAACCCTGCATGGGACCTGGTGACCTACATGAACACCGACTGCGCTGCCTCGAAAGCTGAGGAATTACGGAAGACTTTTGTAAAGAACGGCTCTGCAGCTTTACCATGCCTCCGCCTGTCATGCAAAGGCACGACCGATGCTTCCCTGGAAAAATGGAGAAGGAGAGTCGTGTGTTGCGACCTCAACAACACCGCGAACATGCCCAAACCCTGAGTTGCAAGAGCTCAAAGGGGCAATTGGCCGATGGTTCTCCAATGTTTATCCTACCATCATCTACCGGTAGTGTCCTCCACTGGCTACTGTGCGGCTCTCAATTGCAAACTCAGCCCTGAGCCTGGTCAAGCTGCACCACGCGGCAGGATGCGGCAGCAAAGCCTCGGGAACAGAGTTTTCAGCACCGACTCGTTCTCCGGTGTCTATTGAAACTGTTGTGGCACATGCCGCTGAAACAGCAACTCACCCCTGCTACTGCGGCAACACTCCTAGTCTGACGTCCGGCCTCGGCAGCCACGCACGAGCCAGCGCATATTTATCCGCCACCTCCGCACAGGACAGCACAATCTGCCTTGGAGCGACCCGGAGACACAAAGGAGGCTGGCCCAGAATGCAGAGATTGAAGCTACATGAGTAAACCCCAGCTGGAAACCCGGTGAGGGAACCCCAGCCAGGACTGCGATGAAAGACAAACTGCCGTGCGTGTCGGGAGAATTTGCTGGGAGGTTGGAGTGAAAGGTTGATTGAAGGTTTCGGCTTTGCTTCCAGGAGGGCTTGATTCGAGAAGTTTACCCGAACCCTTTGATTACACCTCTAAATCTACCAAACCATAGGGTCACTTTTGGGGAGGGGCGGGGGGGGTCCAGTCATGAGGAATCCTAAGCTGCAGACATCAAAATCCCCTGAAGCAGAGCGACCGGCACGCGCGAATGAAATTTCGGGGGTTTAGGGGTGACAGGGTTGAGGGTCGAGGGTACCGCTGGCTTTGAACCTTCCGGTTATTGAATTTCCTGGCTGTAGTAGAATGCTTGGAGCCTATTCGTAAGATGAGAGGCTTTGTGTTGTGAAAGTTCAGCCCCTACAAGACTTAGGTTATGCAGGGTCACGCAGCACGCTGCCGAGCGGCGGGGCACGGCACCAGACCTTGTCCTGGCATCATGGGATCAAAACATACTATGCTTTAGGGATGCTCTGTCGACCCCCCTGGGACTGCATGAGGCGCTTTGTGGATTTCAGGGCCTACATGAGTTTGAAACTGACTTGGTTCAGAATTCAGGTTTGCGGGCAGGTACTGGCTAAGTGAGCAGAAAACCAAGCGAATGATGCTCAGGCGCTTATTGGTTCATGCACCCTGATACGCTATGCACATGTATGCACCCAGTCCCAGGGCAAGCAGACCAATCAGCCCGGCTTGGCACGAGCCTTGCGTGCACTCTTGTACGAAACCATATTGTATTTGACATCCGCATGTTCTTCTTTTTTACTGTTCTTATATTCTTCATCTTCGTGCTATTTTCTGTCTTACTCTTCATGTTTCTCTTCTTGAAACTGTTGTCGTGTTCGTTGTGCCGCAACATCACCACACGTGAACCGTGAGGCAGGCCCTTGGGTTAAGTGTCGAAGAGTCTTCGCAGGGCTTCATGCTGCTCAGGATTTTGATGGCAGACTTCGTGGGGGCGAAGTAAAGTTGGGCGATCTTGCAAAACCCGCATAACAAGGATGACTTGCCTGAGTCCTCCACACAGACAACGTCTGAACTGCAGCAGTTGGCAACATGGCTCGCCGTGGAGACACAGACTTCGCTGCTTCAAGTGCAACAAGCAATGACACGCACGTTAGTTTGATGACGGCTGTTTACTTACTGCTGCTGCACTAACGGCCAGCAAGACAGCATTAAGGCCGACATGCAACTTCAGGTGATTCAGCACTGTAGAATTCAGTCGACAAGGAGCTCCCCGGATCTAGGGATGTTCAAGCTGCTGAAACGAGCCAAGAACAGCAAATGCAGCCGTCAGGCCAGGTGCGTGCAACAGGGCACACTGTGCAAAGAGCTCCAAGGCAGCTGTGAAATGCTGGACCTGCAAGCCTTCTGGAGTGAACTTTTTCTGGAGGAACATCTTCCGAAAAGTTGCTGTTTGCCTGAACTACACTTCCCAGGCCGACGGAGGAGGAATCAGGCAGACATCTGCAAAAGCCTAGCCGTCCTAGCCTTGAAGCATGCATAAAGGAGCGGAGATCTGTTCCGGAACGGCAACTTTGGAACCACATGTTCATGAGTTCTTGCGAGGAGGAGTCACTGGGTAATTCAATCTGGGTTTCAAGGCAATCCCGAACTTCTGTCTTATGGCTTTGTATCTTAGGCACTCGCACGTGCAGCAATCTACATCTGCAGGCAATCGGGCTTTTTGGCACTGTCGACAGCACACGTGTCTGGAAACCGCGCATCATCCAAGTCACCTGCGAGCGATGTTTTCTGTCCAGTGTTGCCACACTATTGCTCCACTGCTAACACCTTCTGACGAAAATAGGTCGCAAGCCCCAAGATCTCCCATGGCAGATTTGGGAAATGTGGCGTTTCAGGCCTTCGGGGACCTGGATCGAATGTTTAAGGGGATGTCTCGGTGAATCTGTTTTTTGTAATCGGGACACCAGGATACTAAAATCGCTCATTAAGGAAGTGGCGAACGAAAAACTTCACACTTCCCTATCTCTCCTAAGGGACCCCAAACACAAACTCCGTTTTCTCTCATCCTTCTAAGCCCAAAACCCAAAACTCGCATTTTTTTACGCTGTGGCCATGTCTGCAGCCTTGCACACACACACACACACACACACACACGAAACAAAACATCTGGCACGACATTCGTTCAGGCAAGGGGACCAGCAGACCAAGGGATCAGGGACAGGCAAAGCAGCAATCACGGGACCGGGAGACCGGGCGGCCCCAAAAAAGGAGCAAAAGAATTCAGGGAAGAGAATAATACCGAAGCGGTCGTAGCGCATTCCCTCAGATCAACTCCAAAGACTTCAATCACGGCACGCCTCTGATGTTACGACCCTACCAGCTATAGCGTTCCAGCTTTGATGGGTGCTGCTGCCAATTCTTTCATGGGCGCTGCTGCCAATTCTTTCATGTCCCTAAACCCTAAAACCCTAAAACCCTAAACCGGCCCTCGGCATCCTGGAAACCAAGGGTGAACAGGAGCACGCTGAACCCCAAAACCCCGAAGCTCCAAGCAAGTGCGGACAGGGTTCTGGGTTTAGGGTTCAGGATTAGGCGGGTCAAGCGACGCAACACGC
Source organism: Symbiodinium natans (assembly GCA_905221605.1). Taxonomy (NCBI): domain Eukaryota; class Dinophyceae; order Suessiales; family Symbiodiniaceae; genus Symbiodinium; species Symbiodinium natans. Next base: position 127,606 of record CAJNDS010002600.1, on the reverse strand, counting down.
CAACGCCCGCTACGCTCCCGAAAGCCCAAACTTTACCCTGAACCCTGAACCCCAAACCCTAAACTCTAAAACCGTACATTGAAAAACCTACATCAGGGTTAGGGGGCAGGGTTCAAATTCAGAGGTTCAGAAGTTGAGGGGATGTGAACCTTGGACCAAGAATGGTCGACGTCTGCTGCGACTTCGGATGTAGTAGGGTTGAGGGTTGAGGGATTCGGGCTCAGTGTTCAATGGCTTGAGTGTCGGGTTTAGGGTTCGGACATCACTTGGGGTACCCCAATCAAGCACCATCTTAGAGAACTGGCCGCAGGGCCTTAAGCTGTCAAAGCCCCGTTCTAAGTCGCCCATCCGGGTTCGTTGAGACCGCGGCCGGTTCAGTCTGATCCTGTCACACGGGCTCATCATCGGGCAATGATATTAGTGCTGGAGGTTGGGTCTGCGGGGAACTCTCTTGACAGGAACCCAACATAAAAGCCGCCCGTGCGTTGACGTCTCATGAATTCTAAGAGAAAGCAAAGGACCATAAGGTTAAGGTCTAGACCCAAAACCCACCAAACCCAAAACCCTTAACCCTTTACCCTGTAAAGAAGGCAGCAAACAGCGTAACTTTCCAAAGCAGTTAACCTTTTTCCCACCCTGCGATTCTAAAATCCCCCCAAGTCCCCAACCCCTACAGCCCTACAAGCCCTAAACCGTGAAGGTTTCGGGAGCTTAGAATCCTGAACCCTGAACTCTGAACCCCAACATCATACGCCTCGGTTCGTTTGCCAGGTGAGGGGGCAGGGCTCAAATTCAGAGGTTCAGGTGGTTCAGGGGATGTGGAGTCCGAAGCCTCGTCGGTGGTGCAGGACATGGTTTCGGCATCCTTCCAGATCCGCACATCTCTTGAGGTTCAGGGGATTGGGTTTAGGGCCTAAAACCCAAGCCCCTGAACCACAAGCACCTAAAACCCACATTCAAGCAAAAACCAAAAAAAGGCACCCACGCAAATGATGCTTTCTTGATAGGTCGGCTCCTCAAACCTGGATCTTCTGAAGGAGCTCTTTTAGCTTCTGAGTTCATGAGACGTCAAAGATATCACGACAATGGCCAACATGCAGAGCGTGGCAAGTTAGCAGACCGCGGGCCTGAAGAAGCGCGGATGCCATGGCCACTGACGTCTGCAGGCAGAAGGTGAGGCTCGACTAAGGGCAGTTACAGGGACTCGGGAAAGTCGACCCGTTTATGGGGGGAGACGTGAATCCCCAATGAACGCAGAGGATTCAGGAAGTTGACGAAGTCGACTGCAGGATCCCTTCCGGCCAATGAACGCATGGGCTTTACAGCTACGAACGGCAGCTAGAATCAGTTCGCAGGTATCGAAGTTACCAAGGAACGCTTGGGCTCAACATGCATGAAAGCATCACCCAACATGGTTGCTGAAGGACCACCGCCCGAAAGAAACGCAAGCAAAGCATGGAGTCAAGCCTACCCAAATTTGTGAAGAATAGGCCGTTTAGGTCGCGCATCCGGAGGAGAACTTACAATAGCTCCTGCCGCGTATCACGGGCAGCGCATATTTTGCTTTTGCGAACGATGCCTTGAACGATACCCGTACGATACCCTGACGATCATGCATGACTGCTTCTACACTTAGCCCCCGATAAGCAAAACTTAGAACCACCCGCACATACGCAGTCTTTAAGGGCTTAAGGGGGTTTACAATTCAGTGTTACATATATATTTGCTTCTTGAAACTTACGAACACTTACCCCCCCCCCGATAAGCAGGACTTAGAACCACCCCACATACGCAGCCTTTAAGGGTTTAAGGGGGTCTAAAATTCAGGGTTACATATATATTTGCTTCTTGAAACTCACGAAAACTTACCCTCCGATAAGCAAGACTTAGAACCACCCCACATACGCAGCCTTTAAGGGTTTAAGGGGGTTTAAAATTGAGGGCTACATATATATATTTGCTTCTTGAAACTGACAAACACTTACCCCCCGATAAGCAAGACTTAGAACCACCCCACATACGCAGCCTTTAAGAGTTTGAGGGGGTTTAAAATTCAGTGTTACATAGATATTTGCTTCTTGAAACTTACGAAGACTTAGCCCCCGATAAGCAAAACTTAGAACCACCCCACACACGCAGTCTTTAAGGGTTTAAGGGGGTTTACAATTCAGTGTTACAGATATATATACTTCTTGAAACTTACGAACACTTACCCCCCGATAAGCAGGACTTAGAACCACCCCACATACGCAGCCTTTAAGGGTTTAAGGGGGTTCAAAATTCAGTGTTACATATATATTTGCTTCTTGAAACTTAGGAACACTTACCCCCCGATAAGCAAGACTTGGAACCACCCCACATACGCCGCCTTTAAGGGTTTAAGGGGGTTTAAAATTCGGTGTTACATATATATTTGCTTCTTGAAACTTACGAACACTTACCCCCCGATAAGCAAGACTTAGAGCCACCCCACACACGCAGCCTTTAAGGGTTTAAGAGGGTTTAAAATTCGGTCTTACATACATATTTGCTTCTTGAAACTTACGAACACTTACCCCCCGATAAGCAAGACTTAGAACCACCCCAACTACGCGGCCTTTAAGGTAAAATTCAGTGTTACATATATATTTGCTTTTTGAAACTTAAGAACACTTACACCCCGATAAGCAAGACTTGGAACCTGCAGACAACAACAATGCATACCCTCTGTAACGGGGTATGTCGCGTGTGCGGGCCGCGGCCCTGTTACAAACAATCAATATTGGCACGCGGCCATATGTACGTCCTACAAGTTACAGCACATGTAAAAAGAATATGATATGTTTCATGTTGTTGTAATAATTTAAGCACAAACACGGTGGACCGATAACAGTACCACCATGTCGTCTGTGCAGTTTAGTGTGCAGTTGGCGAGTTCCGCAAGAAAAAAAGTCAACTTTCCATGTTGCGTGTACCCTGCAGCAACACACTACAAAGAAGGCAAGGCAGAGCTCCAAACCCCCATGATGGCCACGCATGCTTTGTAGGTGGGGGCTCCTTTTGCAGCCCATAGCTTGCGCGGCATCCCTATTTGAAGGGCGAGGCCTGTGTCCTGCACCACACACACCCTGAGGCCCTGAGCCCAAACCAGGACACTGGGGCAGCGCCTGGTCCCCGTGAAGTTCCACGTGTCGGCGTAGTCTGTCCCCCTGGCATGGGGAAGGGGTGGCAGGCCTGGGTTGCTTGGGTCAGGGCTCGCAAGTACGTCGGGCCTTCACGATGAAACTCACATAGTGACCACGTGCAAAGCCCTGTACGACATTTGATCAACTCCAGTCTACACCGACGCACCTCTTTGAAGGCGTCCCTCTGCCCCCGGAGATACTCCTTGCAGTAGGTTCCCTAAACACACCGGATCACCACTTATTCTCTAGGGCGGGGGTGGGGGGGGTCAAGGGCTCTAAAACGGAATGCCTTTCATTTTTTCCACCCTGCGTGCCACGCTTTTGTGGCGTGTGGAGAAAAGACGGCATCGAAAGGCGTGACAATTCCACACAGAACCCTGAGCTCAAATCCTCGGAAGACTCCGAGTCGGGTTTCCTCTAGGATCTTCGGGGCTAACCCAAGATTGCGCAACCCCATGCCGTGCCTCTGAAGCAGCGCCGACGATTGTCAAGATCCTTCCAAACAGACGCGATAAATCCTCTCCCTAAATCCTACACCCCACACCCCAAACCCCTAAACCCCAAACCAAACCCTAAACCCTAAACCCTCCACAGCAACACGAACACGTCGCAAAATCACTGCATTGACAACACAAAGCATCTCCTGTCCCTTCTCAGGCTGTCTCCCTGGCACGAGCACTGGGGTCGGGAGGTGGAGAGGGAGTGGTTGGGGTTTCGGGCCCGACACCCTCCAACCCTGAAGACTGATGCGATCAGCGCTTCAGGGCTTCGGGCTTGGGGCTTCGGACGGTTTCGGGCGCGCCGATATAATTACAATCTTGCATGCTCCTCAAAGCCTGCCAAAGTCCCGCACGCCGGGCGCACCAAACGCAACGACATTGTGACGTACTGCTGGTGCGTCAGGGTCAAGTACACCGTCCTTGGAAGGGTTGACAAGTTGTCGGCGCCCAGCGACGACAAAGTATTGAAAACGCTGTGAAAGGCTTGAAATATGTCGATGGCTACGAAGCCGCTAGTCACGAGATGAAGGTCCAAACTCAGGTGAGAAAGGGTCAGATACTGCTTCTGCTGTTGCAGCTGCTCCCAGGGAAAGTGAAAAGCGTAGCGGAACTGACACGGGAAGACCATGGACACCACTAGCATCAAAGAGCGATGGAGGGATAGTCAGATCGAGTCGCATGAGGCTTTGAGCACAACCAGTACTGGACACAGCCCATACATATCGATCACCATAAAACACTGCCCCTGTGTGTTGAATCTCTTGCTCTAAAAGATGATCAGCAGCAGAGTTGGTGGTGGAGTCATTTCCAGGGCTCAAGAGAGGGATGTTGAAGCTTGCTGGAGTTCTAGTTACCTGGAGCAACTGAGCCATGTACTCACTAGGAGCAGGCTGGAGGGCAGTGATAAAGAGGATTCAACCAGAGCTGTGGAACTTCTGGTTAAATTTGCACTTGACCAAGGCGGTCACTGCGTCGACGGTGTTGGAGTTGGAAGACCAGTCCTCATGCAAGCGGTTTCCCTTATTGCCCGAAACTCCCGAAAACCCTAAACCCATAGCCTAAACCCTGAACCGCAAACCGCTCAGAACCCCAACCGCTAAACACGGCAACCCTGAGCCTTAAACCCCAAACCTTAGACTCTCGTCCCTAAACCCTGAACCCTGAACCCTTCCTGCACACGTGCGATCACGCCCCAAAACTCCTGCAACCCACTTAAAAGACTCTAAATCCTCAAGCCTCAACTTCGAACTGCCGAAGCCCCTAGGACCGAAACCCCACAAGCTGGGAGGGCCTAGGGCCCTTTAGAAACTTAAACAAACCCTGACCCGCGCTGTTCATGAAAGACGTTTGGGGCTTCGCAAGTATGAGTGCCCAACATCGCCCTTCATTTGGAGTCTGTATATACTCATAGTACCCCCAAATTGCCCAGGGGTTCGACCGAGGTCCGTGGGCACTTTCGTGGCCTTGGCCGTGTTGGAATTTTATGGGATGCGTCCTTGCTTGGTAGCGGCTTAGGGCTTAGGACAAAAATCGATCGTCGGATGTTCTCCTCAGCTGGGCCATGGGATTCGGGAACATCTTCACCGACCTCGGCTCGACTTCAACTTGCACAGTTTAGACCAGAACTTTAAGTCTTGAAACAACGTTTCCAACATGAAGAGAGGCAAAGGAAAACGCAATCCACCAGAAACCCGGGCCATCCATGAAGGGAGACAAGGGGAGACAAGCATATCGACCAGTCGGAAATTCTTAAAGGAACTGACAACCCCAACAGCCTACTGTTTGCGGGAATCATCGGGTGAATCATCTAGGCTCCTGTGATAGGGTCTTGAACATGGATCGCTTGGCACGCGGCTGGGGCAGCCTGAGCGCCGTCCTTCACAGACTGCTCATTGCTGGGTTTGTTGGCTCGTTCGCGAAACGTCAATTCTCAAGTCTGGGGGCTTCTCCGCCCCAAACCCTAAACCCCCAACCCTGAACCCCCAAACCCTAAACCCGAAACCCAAAACCCGAGCGTCGTGCTCTGAGGGCCATGCCTTCGCGTCTTTGTCGGAGGAAAGCCTGCTGAGCTACACATGCTGGCATGGTAAACGGGAAGTGCTTGAGCGGGCACAGGACGTAGGCGCGCTGCGAACAAAACGGGCACTGACTCTACGACTTTAACGACAACGCCCGCAAGGACAATGCAATAAACAACTCAAAGGGCGTTGGCAAATCCAGATTCTCAGCCCGACGACCCTTGATGCATTCACAACGCCTGGAGAGATAGCTGACCTTCCCAACCAAGACTCCCTGGTCTTTAAGCCGCATCTTGAAGCTCTGGGGTTCTTATGTGCAAGCAAGCCTTACAGCTACCGCGAACATCGAAGCCTCGGAAGACCTTTAAGGTTCACAAGGGGCCCTAGTCCAACCTGGCAGATGACGCTGCCGCCTGGCGCGTGGAGCGTAAGGCCTCTTCTTGCACCTCATGCTAGACACGCACGAACACAACGGGATTTACTGGCCGGGCGCACGTCGTCAGTATTGGATTGCACGCGATTGCACGTGGCAGAAGGAGCCAAGAGAGAACCATGCTATGAACTGGCCACTGCATTTCTCATTCCACGGTGGTGTCTGCAGACGAGGAAAGAGAGAGAAGAGAGACGAGAGAGAAGAGAAAGAGAGAGAAGAGAGAGAAGAGAGAGAAGAGAGAGAAGAGAGAGAATAAAGAGAAGAGAGAGAAGAGAGAGAATAAAGAGAAGAGAGAGAGAAGAGAGAGAAGAGAGAGAAGAAAGAGAAGAGAGAGAAGAGAGAGAAGAGAGAGAAGAGAGACAAGAGAGACAAGAGAGACAAGAGAGACAAGAGGGACAAGAGGGACAAGAGGGACAAGAGGGACAAGAGGGACAAGAGGGACAAGAGAGACAAGAGAAACAAGAGAGACAAGAGAGACAAGAGAGACAAGAGAGACAAGAGAGACAAGAGAGACAAGAGAGACAAGAGAGACAAGAGAGAGACAAGAGAGACAAGAGAGACAAGAGAGAAAAGAGAGACACAAGAGAGAGACAAGAGAGAGACAAGAGAGAGAGAGAGAGAGAGAGAGAGAGAGAGAGAGAGAGACAAGAGAGAGACAAGAGAGAGACAAGAGAGAGACAAGAGAGAGACAAGAGAGAGACAAGAGAGACAAGAGAGACAAGAGACAAGAGAGACAAGAGAGACAAGAGGAGAGAGTAGAGAGAGAGAAAGAGGGAGGAAAAACGAGAGGGAAAGAAAAGACAAGGAGAGAAAGAGAACAAAGAGAAGAGAGAGAAAGAGAGAGAAAGAGAGAGAGAGAGAGAGAGAGAGAGAGAGAGAGAGTGAGAGAAGAGAGAAGAGAGCGCAAGGGAGAGAGACAGAGGATACAGTGTGTGTGTGTGTGTGTGATGCGGTTGCGCACTCGTGCGCACGCGGTTCAGGTTCGGGGACTTAAAAGCAACCGAAGCTTTTTTTGGCACCTCTCAAGGAATCTCAGTCTCCTGTTGGCCCACCCCCCTCGCCCCGGCACAAACTGTAGGCAGGTATGAGGATGATAGTCTCCAAGGTTTAAGAGGATTCGTTTTTTGGGCGGCGGGGGCCGGCCCGTGTCGCCAGGCCTAAAAAGAGGTCTTCCGACTGACACATTGAGAAAACAGAGGTTCTCCTGTCAAATACAAACAACATACACTACACAGAGGTTTCCTTGGAAAATGCGGGAGAACGGTTGTCCCGAAAGCATATTCGAGCCACGATTAAGACCTCGCATCACGCCATCCATCCATGCATCATCCATCACGACATCCATCCATGCATCAACGATAACGAAGCCATCTCGAGCGTCACGACACCAAAAGAACACGCACAGGGTTGGCGTTCACGCGATCACGACACCCCGCGAACACGCAGAGGGTCGCCTGTTTTTGCGTCTATAGACAACGCAAAAACACGAAGTTTTTGCGTCCCGACAACGCAAAAACACGCACAGGGTCATCGTCCACCCCGCGACCACGCAGGTCGTCGTCCACCCCGCGACCACGCAGAGGGTCGTCGCTTTTGCGGTTCGACAACGCAAAAACACGCACAGGGTCGTCGTTCATGCGATCACGACACCCCGCGACCACGCAGAGGGTCGTTGTCTTTGCGGTTCGACAACGCAAAAACAAGCAGAGGGTCGTCGTTCATGCAATCACGACACCCCCCGCCCACGCAGAGGGTCGCCGTTTTGCGTTTCGACAACGCAAGAACACGCAGAGGGTTGGCGTTTCGCACGATCACGACACGCCAAGACCACGCAGAGGGTCGTCGTAGTTTTTGCATGTCGACAACACAAAACCACGAACAGCGCTCGCGCGATCACGACACGCCAAGACCACGCAGAGGGTCATGGTTTTGGTGCCTCACGCCAAGAACACTCAGAGGGTCGTCGTTTTTGCGTCGCGACAACGCACAAACACGCAGACGGCTAGCGTTTTTGCACTTTTTTAGCCAGGCGCGGCGGCTCCCGCCAACCCTGCTCCGTGCTTTGAAACATATTCGCCCCGGCTTCCTGCCGAGAAGCGTTTGGAACAAGCATTTGCGCGCACCCCCCCGCCCTGTGGGACGCCGTGGGGGGTCCCGCCTGTCGGGGGCTCCTGAGGGGGTGCTCTGGGCACTGCCTGGGACCCTCCCTACCCCCCCTCCCCTCTTTTTTGAGGCCCTCTTTCCTCCTTTCCTGTTGTGGGCCGGCCCGGCTGCCGAGGCGGCGCGCAAGCGTCAATTAATTTTAAAAGGAAAACCCACGAAATCTATCACGCCATCCATCCAGGCATCATCCATCACGCCATCCATCATCATCCATGTAACGACGACTCTTTAACGACAACCACCTCAACTCTCCACCATGCTTTCGGGCATTCATAGCAAACCCTAAACCACAAAAACAAAAAGTATATACACCCCTTTGACAATTGCGAGCTCCTCCGTGCCCCTCATTTTGCTCTTACAACTAGTGCTCCACATGCAAGATAAAAAAATTTGGGTTTCTTATTTCCTTCGTTCGTTCATGTCGTACCACGACAGAGAAACCAAGCTGCTTCACTGTCCTTATAATGATTGTATTGCCTCGCGGGGAAAGGTGAACGTTGGGCACGAAGGCTGCGCCCTCCTTGTTGGCGACGTGGTTTACCTGGTTTAGGGTTAGAATTGCGCCCCGAAACCCTCAACCCTAAGAGCCTGTTCGCGGCAGAAAGGGAGCGATTCCACGCTACTCAGGCCACAGACTCCAAGGACGATCTTTGTCCACTTGCTTGCCGCGGAGGTCCAAGGGCGGGAAGAACCACAAACAAGGGATTCGATTCGGGAGCCGTAGGGCGGAGACCATGCAAAAAGTGTCCGGGGCATGTTGTCGATTAGCAGCTGCTATAGGACCAACCCCCCAAGCATTGTTGGATTGCATGCGCACACGAAGGTCGTCACCGAGTCACCGTTGAGCAAGCAAGAGATAAAGACAAGTTCTCTTCAACGCATAAAGACGAGACCATAAATATGGGTCCGAACGCTCTCAGGACCCCCCCAAGACCCCCACCACTTTCCCCGGGAACCACCGGGACCCGCGCATCAGCAGCATCAGCCGGCTCTCGTTTCTCCACGAGCCACCACTGTGCAGCGTACCCAGCCCCAAAAGCCAGCACCAGCCCGGGAGTAGCCCCGAAAACGGGAGGTCCCCCTGGTACAGATGAGCTATGCCGCTGGGTAGTAGACGAAAGGCTCCCCTCAAGTTTGAGGGGGGAAGCTTTCGTAATTATCCTGAACAGGCCTTTCCAGGAAGTGCGGGCAGGCATTCGTAGGCCGGGTGGCCTCTAGATGACCCACCCTATCAAATTAGATCCCGATTGCCTAATTTAATTGCGAGCTCCTCCGTGCCCCTGGCCTGTGCATTCGGCCCCGCAGGAAGGTCGCTCCACATGGCAAGCGTCGAATTGGGAAAAAGTCAAGATAATTCAAGGCTGTAGCCCACTCAACGGTTCATTAGCTTAGGGGAGTCGCTTTTCAGGTGTTCCCATCGCTTTACAGGATTTTGGGCATTCGTGGCAAGCCCTTACTAACTTGAAACAAGTAGCACGCTCGTCATATGGAACATGAAACTTGAGCGGCAGGCCGAGGCCAACGAAGACTGCTTGACATCGAAACCCTAGCCCCAAAACCCCAACACCCCTAAACGCCTGAACCCCTAAACTCCTAAACCCCCACATCCCTAATCCCCCAAACTCCGAAGCCCGCAAACCAAGCAGCCCCTAAATCCCCAAAACCCTAAACCACCCCAAACTCTTAAATGGCCTTTTGAGTTGGGTTGGGGGCGGATTTAGGGGTAGAGTTTAGGGGTTTTGGGCCTGCGCGTGAACCGTTCAATATTGACTCTCTCATCATTCTATAATAGAATCAAGACTTGTCCGACCCTGCCCTAAAGGCAAGACTACACTCAAGTCGGTTGGGCTAGCTTTCGTGATGTGGTGTCTGCAAATAAACGCTGACCGTGCATCACTAAAAGCAAAACGACGTAAGATAAATCTACCACTCAGATGGAAGATTACCTTTGACAGTTTGTAATCTTCGCTGTCGACTCAGGGTGCACGACTCAGGGTTGGAAGTTCAGGGAAGCTTGTGCCAGATCCCTCAAAGCTTGACACCACTCGACCATACATTGCCATGCATGATCACGCCCGTCAGTAGATTTTGCGCAGGCCCAGAGCGCACCTCATGGCCGTGAAGTCATGGCTGCTGCATGGCTGGAACCGTGGGGGAAAGGCATAGCAAAAGTGCCCTTCGAACAGCCTCCAGTGTTGGTCTGAACAGATTGAGATTTTCCAGCTTCCACCCACTTCCCGCAAAGGTAAGTCGAACGCACTTGGTCACTTGGCGGCAACACAGTCACGGCTGCTGCGGGGTCGGGACCGCCGAGGGGAAGCGCATGAAGAAGAGCGCTTTTCGCACCGCCTCTGTCGTAGACCCGGACTGCTGAATCTCTTCAAGCTGCGCGTCCGCTTCCACAAAGGTACTTCTGGGGTTCACGTCCGCCAAGTAGAAAATTTCGATCTTGGAAATGATGAGCTCTTGCTTCTCTCGCTCGTCCTCCTGTTTGAGCAGCTCCGTGAGCACGTCCACCCACCTTTGCCGCTGAGCTGAACCTAGCGATGAGGAGATCCCGCTTAGCACTTTTAGAATGTCTTCCTTGCGGGACCAGTGCTTTTTCGGTGAGAGGAGCAACAGATCCAACAGACCCAGCAAACCGAACCCAAGAGCTTCCTGCACGCGGGGCATCCAATAAGTCGCAAAGCCGGCTATCAAGCAGTAGCCTGAAAAGCATACGTTCGAATCGGAGCTGTGGAAGTGCAAGAGCAGATCTCGAACCAGTGTGCGGTTCATCTCCTTGACCGCATGCTCAGGAAAATGCACACGCCCTGCAAAGGACTGTCGTATGTACCACGTCTGACCTCAGATCCAGCTCTGCAGTTTTGCATCTTGGCGGTTGCGCAGCCCGCAGGAGACCCTGAAAGCTGACATACAAACCATAGGCCATAAACTAACTTCACTGCCGGACAAGCTGGGGAGCTGCGGAAGACCTTCTCGAGCGTCGGATCGCCAGCACACCGCGTTCTCAAGAACTGTTCTCCAGCTTCACGCCGCTGCTCAACCGAGCTGAGGGAGTCAAGAAGCCTTAGCCCTTCGTGGTATATCGCGACATACTTCGAGATCGCCGCCGGCCTAAGAAAGGGGTTCTTGCGATGAGCTCCTGCGCAGAGCTGACGCAGCAACAACTTTCAGAAGGAGAGTGGTGCGCAGGGCCTGCCGGAACACTGCCCCACGACACCCTGAACCCTGAGCATCTGCAAGGGGGCGCAGGACAACCCCTGCTAAGCCCAGCACCCCGGTACCTTTCCTCCCTCATGCTCCAGACCAAAGAAAGCAACAGCAGTCAAACATAGCCAACCCCGCAGTAATACCTCATAAAATCCCCCACAAAAGCCCGCATGTAAATGCAGCTGCTGAAAAAGCCTTCACACCACTATTACTTCCTTGCTGCTTCCGTAAAGAAGCCAGCAAAGTTGCTAGGCCCCGGTCCCGTGACTGTCTACAGATGTCTACAGGCTGAAAGAAAAAGTGGACTCCACCATCCGTTGTTGCCGGTGTCCGCTAGGGTACTGTCTAGCTGCCGATCTAGCTGCTCTTGCCAATCCCCAGCCCCGAGCCTGCTGAAGCTGCCCCACTCGGAAAGGTGAAGCACCAACGCCTCGCAACACACAGCCGCGCTTCCAGAACTGGCTCGCTTCCTGTCGCTTCCTGTTGCTTCCTGGGGTCTGTGGCGGAGAAACTTGCAGGATTCTCAGTCCTGCCTTGGTAGCCATGAGCAGAGACGGGAACCAACACATCACCGGCAAGCCACCCTTAAACATTCCCGGACATCCCCAAACAATCAGAACTTGGCGCATCCTGCCTTGGCATCCCAGGCCTGCCACGAGGTCACGCGCCAGCACATTATCTCTGACACCTCCGGAGGTTGCACTCACACGCACACACCCAAAGAGTCACCGGCTGCCGCTCCCTTCGCTGCTTCTGTAGTGGCCTGCCCTCCCTCCACGAGCTCGCTAACCCTCCACCAAAAATACACACGACCTGTTTCAAGCCGAGCGGCGGAAAGACAGTCCAGCACTCCCTGCCTTGGAGCAGGCGGGGAAAGGCTCGATCGCCTCTATGTTTTTTCATGCCTATGCGGACTCTTCGAAACACGCCCCGACCAAGAGACGAGGAAGGATGAGCTGTGAACGCTGCAAACCAACACCAACAACCTTTGGCTTTGAGCAACGGGAGCGGGAGCGAGAAAGACGTCGGAGCTGCCGGCTGGTCAAGACACAAGCCACGATTACCTCTCGACAGCGGGACGATGAGGGACGCCCGCCGTGCTCACGATGCGCGTCCAGAGCAGCTAGCAGCCGGGTGCCAATCCGGATTCAGGGCTCGAGCTTTGGGGTGTTTCGGATACATGGGGACGGAGCCCAGAATAAGCCAAACAGCGAGTTCGCCTCGGCTTCCTGCCGAGAAGCGTTTGGAACAAGCAGGTGCCGCCTGTCGGCGGCTCCTATAGAGAATTTTTGGGCTGTTTTGGGTTTTTCCTGAAACCCTCCTGGAACCGCCTGGGACCCGCCCTGAGACCCTGCCCTGGGACTTTTTGAGACCTTTCCCAGAAACCCTCTTTCCTCCTTTCCTGCCCGGCTGCCGAGGCGGCGCGCGCAAGCGTTTACAATTCTTTCCAATTCCAAACTAGCCATGAAGGGCCTGAGGCCGTTCTTCCGCGCTAGATGCGCTAGAGACCGAGGTAGGAATCAAGCCAAGAGCTGCCAAGGCGCAAGAACGGGGAGGATGCATCGCACGCTTTGCAGAACGGAGACCTGAGCCGAGGCGGTACGCAAACTTGTGCTGCAAAGATCCTTGCAGCTGGGCAGCTGCTGCTCCAAGCCGCCATCCTCCCAGAGATTATCCTGCCGGCCAACGCGAGGGCTACATGGTAATTTGTGGTCTGAGGGGGGGTTTGAGAGGACACAGAAGCCCAAGGAGGTGAAGGTTCTTCACGCTTCTTGGAAGTTGCTTCAGACAAGAAAAGGATCAGGGATCATGTATGCAGATTCACGTCATGGTATGTCACGGTAGGGCTTGCATGGTGTGCAGCTGAATAAGCCTCTGAAGCCTAGCCTGGAGGTCCTGACCTGGCTAAAACATGCAGGGATCTCACTGGACTGTGCGGGATGCCTCGCTCTCACCGCCGCTCTCAGGGTCGCTTTGCGGGCCCTCGCATGTGGTCGCCGTGGACGCAGACTCGCCACCCAGGCTCTTGCGCCTCAGCTCAGAGATCTCAGAGGGCTCAATCCGACTCAGTCTCCGCACAGGCCAGGTACCCCTCGAGAAAGGGACAAAGCGTGACAAAGCTGCGGAAAGCACGCCACCACCCCCAGCTTGCAGGCGAGGCTCGAGTTGGGTTGCGGTGCAGTCTGTTCTTGGCTCTCAGTCTGCAGTTCCTGCAGCCGCTTCGCCAGCTGGAGGTTCTCCTCCTGCAGCCGCCGGCAGCTCGCCACGTGCGCCTCCCGCTCATCGCCGGAGCGCCTCAACCTGAAGCGCTCGCCGGGCAGGAGACAGGAGTCAGGTGAGGCCAGGGGGTTCGTTCGGTCTAGGCTCTAGGAAGATTGCAAGTCCTGCACATCAGACGGGCCGCTGCTTCTCCAGCTCCTCGACGCGGCCCTGGCTCGAGCACAGCTGCTCCTGGAGCCCACCACACCTGCGCAGCAGCAAGCAGCAGCGGACAGCGGCGCCCAGGTCAGCAACATCAACAGTTCAATCAACAGCCAGCCGAGATCTGACGTTTTGCGGCCAAGCATCCAGCGACTGCTCTCTTCTTGGGCCCAGAGCCACCAGGAGCGCTCGGCCTGCAGCTCCGCCGTGAGGGCGTCCGCCCGCGCCCTCTCGTTCGCCAGCAGGGCGGACCTCGCATACAGTACAGGTGCCGTTGGGAAAAACGCTGCGTGTTGCCAGGCGATCCCCGATGAATCCCGATGGATGCTGAACCACTGCTAGCGCCGCATGCCGCATGCGTCAACGGGGGAAAGCGGGTGGCGCGGGGGTCTGATGACCCGCGGATGCTTGGTGCTTGCAGTTGGGCGGCTGTGCGTGCATGTGCCTGCAAAGATCGAAGTACGACCACTCCGCATCCTGACACCTCAGCTTTTAGCATCTTTTAGCAAGACTCTCCCACACACACACCTCTGTGCGACGAAACTGTTAAAGGCGGCAGCTCGCTGATGCTCCGAGACAAAGAGCCAAGCCGCTTGCGCTGGGCTGCCCCAAGCGACTGCATCACGGAGGCCACCCGCACAGCGGCTTCGGCCTCTGCTTCGCGCTGCTTGCGCTCCGCATCGTGGCGCCTGGTTCTTTGCACACAAAGTCGCACAGTACTTTAGTGTACTTATACTGACTCAAGATGTGGTTGGACATGGTGGACCTTTCTGACAACCTGGCTTGGGAGCCCACCGACGGGTTTCGCCATCCAACTCGCTCTGAAGCTTCTGATGCCTGGCGAAGACGTTAACACAAAGCCGCACGTGTCGTTCGGAGTGTCTTGGCATGCCAGTCTTGGGCCCGAGCTGACGTCGCAGCTGCGCACGCAGGGCGGAGCGCCTCAGATCCAACCAGCCTGTGCTTTCGAGGAAAGGCGACAGCCGGCCACACTGGCTGCAATCCGGCCACTGGCCCTTCTGCCGACGACACTGCCTGCGCGCGACGACGCAGCTGGCGCCAGCACCACGCACTCGATCAGGCTAGGTGTCACAAAGCGTCGAGCCGTGTCGAGCCCTCTGCTGAGACCCTGGCTCCTGGCTTTTCCACAGCCTGTCTTCAAGTGCTGATCGCCTCTGCTGACAAGCAATCCCACTTCCGGGCGTGCTCTTCACACGTGGCTGTAACACGACAATCACATGTCCCAGACATGCGCAAGGGTCTTGGAGCCCTGCCTCTCGCCGGAAAGACGGGGCGACGCCTGCCCAGAGGAGGCAGCGGGACGGGCAATCAGGAGCTATGTAACGAAGTATAAGGAGCCAGGGCATCAGCTTCACCCTACATTCGTGCCCAGCCTCTTCAGACGTGGTGGTCCAGGATGTCCGTGTCGAAGGGCTGTCGCTCCAAAAGACCTCCCTGCAGGGCCCCGCAAAAAGCCGATGGGAACCATTCGGGATCACTCGAGGGTCAGGCTGCGACCATCCGACTTTTGAATCATCCGTGACTTCACTGTGCCGAGGCGCCTTTTTTCGGAGCCCGCAGGTTGGGGCAAAGCCGACATTACGGCCATGGCTCACTTTGTTCCAGGGCCGTGTGTGTGTGTGATTGTGAGGTGGCATGAGGTGGCTGATGTTGGCTGTTCCGTGTGCATGCGTGCGCTCAGCCGCAAGGGGTCCAAATCCTCTATAGTCAGGGAGTCAGGGGCTGAAAAAGGAGTCGCGGGAACTTGGCTTCTCTCTTGGCTTCTCTCTTGGCTTCGCTGTAGGTTTCCTAAAGCTGCCCGTACCTGTTAACAGTAGCGGGATGCAGCAGGCTACAGTACTGGCTACGCGGTTGTTACTCTGAGACCAGCGGCTCGTGCTCAGTCAACTTGGACCGAAAGCTGGAAGAAAGACGCGGCTGCCACAAGGCTTTCCACCCCAGGAAGAGATGCCGGACTCCTGGGACCCTTGGCGTGTAAGCTTTAGGTATCTGACATCGGGTAACATCGTGCAGCTGGCGCAGCGTGGTGCCACTTTTGCCCGCGCCCGCCGCTTCCGCAAAGGTACTTCTGGAGTTCACGTCCGCCAAGTAGAAGATCTCGATCTTGGAAATGATGATCTCTTGCTTCTCTCGCGCGTCCTCCTGTTTGAGCAGTCTCGTGAGCACATCCACCCACCTTTGCCGCTGAGCTGAACCCAGCGACGGGGATACCCTGTTCAGCACATTTGCCTTTCCTGCGCCACCTGTGCTCTTTCGGCGAGAGCAGCAACAAATCCAACATGGCCAGCAAACCGAACCCAAAAGCTTCCTGCACGCGGGGCCTCCACAGAGTATCAAAGGAGGCTATCAAGTGGAAGCCTGAAAGGCTTACGTTCACGTAGGAGCTGTGGAAGTGCAAGAGCAGATCCCGGACTAGTGTGCGGTTCGTCTCCTTGACCGGGAAAATGCGCACGCCCTGCAAAGGACTGTCGCATGTACCACGTTTGACCTCAGATCCCCCCTACAGTTCCGCAATGTTCTGCATCTTGGCGGTTGAGCAGCCCGCACGAGACCCTTCAAAATTCAAAACTGACATGAACACCATATAAACTAACTTCACTGCTGGACAAGCTGAGGAGCTGCGGGAGCGTCGGATCGCCAGCACATCGCTTTCTCAAGACCTGTTCTCTAGCTTCACGCAGCTGCCCTCGGATGACGGTTGAGTCGGTTGCACGTGTTGGGAAAAAGCTGAGGGTGGGTTGGGAACAGGGGCAGGGTGTGTCGGGAACACACCGAGGGTGAGTCGAGAACGCAGCCCACGTGCTGAGCGACGGGGAGTTGAGAACGTTTCCCACCCGCAACTTCAAATTCCATTGTCCACTTCCGCCAAGGAGCGTGCGTCTCGCTGCTGCTCAAGTCACGGCTGACCCAGGGGAAACCGCATGGAGAACAGCGATTTTCGTACCGCCTCTGTCGTAGACCTTGACCGCTGAATCTCTTCAAGCCGCGCGTCCGCTTCCGGAAAGGTACTTCTGGGGTCCTTGTCCGCCGAGTAGAAGATCTCGATGTTGGAAATGATGACCTCTTGCTTCTCTCGCGCGTCCTCCTGTTTGAGCAGTCTCGTGAGCACATCCACCCACCTTTGCCGCTGAGCTGAACCCAGCGATGGGGAAATACTCTCCAGCACCATCAAAATAAACTTCTTGCGCCCCCAGTGCTCTTTCGGTGAGAGGAGCAACAGATCCAACAGACCCAACAAACCGAACCCAAAAGCTTCCTGCACGTGGGGCATCCAATCATCTGCAAAGGAGAGCATCAAGTAGAAGCTTGAACTGTGCACGTTGAAATCCGAGCTGTGGAAGTGTAAGAGCAAATCTCTGACTAGTGTGTGGTTCATCTCCTTGGCCGCATGCTCAGGAAAATGCGCCCACCCTGCAAAGGACTGCTGTATATACCACATTTGACCTCAGATCCAGGTCTAGTTCTGCCTCTTGGCAGATGAGCGGCCCTTTAACCTGACATAAACTCACTTCTCTGCCGGACAAGCTGAGGAGCTGCGGATGACCTTTTCGAGCAACGGGTCACCAGCCCACCGCATTCCCAAGAACTCTCTTACTCCGCCCCGCTGATCATCCGGCCGGGACTCAATAAACTTGCTCGCTCCCTGGCATATCTCAGCATACTGGGAGATCGCTGCCGGCCTGGACAAGGGGCTCTTGCCATGCGCATGCACAGGAGCTGACGCGGAGCATCGCGGAGCTGACGCAGCAACAACTTTCAGAAGGAGAGTGGTTTGCAGGGCCTGCCCAATCCACGACACCCCGAACCCTGAACAAGCCCCAGGGCCCCAGCCCCGAGCCTGCTCAAGCTGCCCCACTCGGCAAGGTGAAGCACCACCGCCTGGGAACACAGAGCCGCGCTTCCAGAACTGGAGAAACTTGCAGGGTTCAGTGTCCTGCCTTGAGACCCATGTGCCCGGCAATGTGCCCGAGATCCGTGGAACAATGTAGTTGTAGGCAGAGACGATGGCCACCCCAAATCCCGAAACCGAACACCACGTCACCCCAATCATTCCCCGACATCCCCACAAAGCGGAAGAACTCAGGGCGTCCCGCCTTTGCATCCCTGGCCTGCCGCGAGGTCACACGCCAGCATATGATCTCTGACACCTCCCGAGGTTGCACTCACACTCACACACCCAAAGACTCACCGGCTGCCCCTTCCATTCCTCAACTAGGCTGCTGCCTCTATAGGCACGAACCCTCCACCAAAAACACGATCTGTTTCAAGCCGAGCGGCGGGAAGATAGTCCAGCACACTCTGCCTTTGAGCACATGGGGGAGAGGCAGGCCTATGCGGGCTCCGGGGAAAATGCCACGAAAAAATGAGACATTGAAGGATGGACAGCGAACGCCGTGAACCAACATCATCGAACATCAGAGCCCGACGGTGCTTTCAGACCAACAGCCAATAGCTTTGAGCACCGGCAGCGCGAAAGACGTCAGAGCTGCTGGCTGGCCAGGACCAAAGCCACGACTACTTTCGGGGCTCGAGCTTTGAATGTGGGGTGTTTTGGACCCAGCCCAAAAACAGGCCCAACAGCGGGTTCCAAACTAGCCACGAAGGGTCACCTGGGCACGACCACCGTTAGGCCGTTGTTCCGCTCTGGAGACCGATGGCGAAATCAAGCCAAGAGCTGCCAAGGCGCAAGAACGGCGAGGATGCATCACACGCTGCGCAGAACGGTGACCTGAGCCGAGGATTTGCGCAGCTGAGTTTGCAAGCTCCCTGCGGCGCCTGCCCTCTCTCTCTCTCTCTCTCTAAAATGTACCCGCATCCCGTCTCAAGAACCACATGTCGCGATGGTCTGTGCGGTCGAAGGCGCAGCGCTTCAGCAGGCTCACCTGACACAGGTGCTGGTCTCTAGCGGTCTGTGACTCTCCAGGTCCACTCGGCCCCGCAATGTCCCGCAATGTCCTACGATGTCCTGCATGCCCCCCGACCTCGGGCGTGGCTTGGGGAGGAAGTGGGTGTCACCAGGAGTTCCGGATCCGGCCTTGTCCGAAAGTCCATGCAACAAGGCGTGATAAAGGACAGCCGGCTTCTTTGCAATGGGCGGGGGTGCTACGAGCGTTGGGCTTGGCAAATAAAACATGACGTCGTCGTGGGAGTAAGGTCGCGAAGACTGAACAGAAGCTGCTGCGCTCATCGAAGGGCAATATCTGACACTCTCGCCATGCACATTATGTGACCTGAATGCCACGGCTCGCTGCATCCAGGCTGCTCTCTGCTGGGCAGAGTGCCGTCCGAACTCGCGCAGGCTGCCGCATCCTGCCCCAGCGACTCAGGCGCACGTGCACTGGCAAGCTTTGCCTGTCAGCTGGGTATACTACTAGCTGCTTCCAGTTGGTGAGGACCCACGATGCCGCAGCTGGCATGTTCACGCATGAGCCATGCATTGGAAAGCTGGAAGAGTACTGTCTCCGAGTTGCGAGCACTGTCGAGCACTACACACTGAGGAACCTTGAGGAACCCGCCCCCCCCCCTCCCCCCCTCCCCCCCCCCCTTCGGTAACAGTGCTTGAAGCTAAGGCATGCACAGACCGACCCTTCATGGCTGCCAAGTGGCGCCGCTCTGCGCCACTGCACTGGAGGGCCTGTGGGCTCCATGCAGCCGACGCGTGACAATAAATCATGACATGCATGCGCTCCCACCCTGCCACCCCCCTCCGTTCCTCTTCGGTTGGTTTGGGCTTCTTTGGGGTCATCTCGGGATGAGGTTTGGGACATAGGGCTGCGCATGCTGCCCTGGCAAGCTTCAGACGAGTGTCCGCGTGGCTCGCGGCGACTCCCGCTTTAGAGCTTCGTCCGCTGGCTAGCAGCGCGACTCCTCCCTCATCTCGTTCTCGCTCTCCTCCTGGCAGCTGGGTGCGGGATGGTGCGAGCAAGGCAGAAAAGACGACAATTCCTTGAAGTTCCTTGCCGGTGGCCAACCACCTGGGCGCCGGGCCTTCAACGAGTCCAACCAAGCCGGGCGCCCACGGACACTCCGTCTGCCCCTCAGTTGAAGGGTGCGCAATAGCCGAGTCGCAAAGAGCTTTGGGGGGTGAAGGGGCGAAGCCTGCACAAACAGCTGAGGGGGCCGCTTTGGGCGGGCGCCTTCCCGCGGAAGCTGCCTCGGACCGGGCCAAAGCTGTGAAAAGCATGCGACAACCATGAAAGGCCCACTCCTGCGTCGGGGAGTTGCAGAAGCAGCTCAGGCGGTGGCGGGCCACAGCGCAGCGTCTCTTCACCCTTGCTGTCATTGGACGGCGTCATGGTGGGAGAGCTGGGCTCGGACCTCAATGCGGGAGCTGTCGCGCGTGTGACGGATCCTTGAGACTTGCACAGGCAGCTGAAGGAAACGGACTCAAGAGATGCGAAGGGAGGTCTGCCGCAAAGATCCTTGCAGCTGGGCAGCTGCTGCTCCAAGCCGCCATCCTCCCAGAGATCTTCCTGCCGGGCCAGCGTGAGGGCTACATGCTCATTTGCAGGTCTGAAGGGGGGTTTGGGAGGAGACAAAAGCCCAAGGAGCCCTAGAACAAGGAACTGCTGCAAATGACAGTGGTGAAGGTTGTTCATGTTTCTTGGGGCTCTCTTCAGACAGGCAAAGGATCGAGGGATCACGCTTGCATGAACTGCATGGTGCAGCTGGTTGTCTATATGCATAGTACATTTTTTTGGATGACAGAACAAATGGATAAGCCTCTGACGCTTCAGGTTACCTGAGCTTAGGCCTCAACCAGCCTGGAGGTCCTGACCTAGCTAGAGAATGCAGGGATTCGGCTGCGGCGGATGCCTCGCTCTCACTGCCGCTCTCAGGGTCGCTTTGCGGGCCCTCCCATGTGGTCGCCGTGGACGCAGACTTGCCTCCCAGGCTCTTGCGCCTCAGCTCAGAGATCTCAGAGGGCTCAATCCGACTCAGCCCCTCCTTCTAGTCCTGCCCGCGTACCCCGCGTACACAGGCCAGGTACCCCTCGAGAAAGGGTCGGAGCTGTGGAAAGCACGCCATCTTTAACTTTGGCTTGCAGGCAAGGCTCGGGTCGGGTTGCGGGGCACTCTGTTCTTGACTCTCAGTCTGCAGTTCCTGCAGCCGCTTCGCCAGTTGGAGGTTCTCCTCCTGCAGCCGCCCGCAGCTCGCCATGTGCTCCTCCCGCTCATCGCCGGAGCGCCTCAACCTGAAGCTTATGGGGTTCGTTCTCTCTTTGGTCTGGGAAGACTGCAAGATGCGCACATCA
Organism: Symbiodinium natans; assembly: GCA_905221605.1. NCBI lineage: Eukaryota > Dinophyceae > Suessiales > Symbiodiniaceae > Symbiodinium > Symbiodinium natans. Next base: position 106,418 of record CAJNDS010002600.1, on the reverse strand, counting down.
GACGGGCCGCTGCTTCTCCAGCTCCTCGACGCGGCCCTGGCTCGAGCACAGCTGCTCCTGGAGCCCACCGCACCTGCCCAGCGGCACGCAGCAGCGGACAGCGGCGCGCCCCGGTCAGCAACATCAACAGTTCAATCAACAGCCAGCCGAGATCTGACGTTTTGCAGCCGAGCATCCAGCGGCTGCTCTCTTCTTGGGCCCAGAGCCACCAGGAGCGCTCGGCCTGCAGCTCCACCGCGAGGGCGTCCGCCCGCGCTCTCTCGTTCGCCAGCAGGGCGGACCTCGCTGTTGCAGGGAAAAACGCTGCGTGTTGCCGGGCGATCCTCCGAGATGGATGCCGACGCACTGCGTTGATGGGAGGGGTGGGGCGGGCGAGGGGATCTGATGGCTCGCGGATGCTTGGTGCTTGCAGTTGGGCGGCTGCGCGTGCATGTGCTTGCAAAGATCGAAATACAACCACTCCACATCTTGGCACCTCAGCTTTTAGCAAGAATCTCCCACACACCTTTGCGCGACGAAACTGTTAAAGGCGGCAGCTCCGAGACAAATCAACAAATCATTCGGAATCAAGCAGCAGATCGCACGAGGGTCAGGCTGCGACCATCCGACTTTGCAACCATCCGTCACTTCACTGGGCCGAGGCGCCTTCTTCCGGAGCCCGCGGTTTGGGGCAAAGCCCACATGAAGGCCATGGCTCGCTTTGTTCCAGGGCCGTGTATGTGATTGCGAGGTGGCATGAGGTGGCTGAGGTTGGCTGTGCCGTGTGCATGCGTGCATGCGTGCGCTCAGCCGCAAGGGGTCAACTCCTCTATAGTCAGGGGGTGGGAAAGGAGTCGCGGGCACTTGGCTTCTCTCTTGGCTTCTCTTTAGGTTTCCTAAAGCTGCCCCTACCTGTTGACCGGAGCGGGATGTAGCAGGCTACAGTACTGGCTATGCGGTTGCTACTCTGAGACCAGCGGCTCGTGCTCAGTCAACTTGGACCGACAGCTGGACGGAAAGACGCGGCTGCCCTAAAGCTTTCCCCAAGCTTTCCACCCGAGGAAAAGATGCCGGACTCCTGGAACCCTTGAGGCTAAGCTTTAGGTACCTGACATCGGGTAACATCGTGCAGCATGGCGCAGCGTGGTGCCACTTTTGCCCGCGCCCGGAGCGCCACGAATGCAGAGCGCACCCCACGGCACCAAAGCCACGGCTGCCCCATAGGCCCCAGGAAGAACCGCACGGAAGGGGGAGCTTCTTGCACGGCCTTCTGCGACTTTGGACTGCTGAAGCTCCACAAGCTATCAGCCCCGCGAAGGTGCTTCTGGTGCCTGCATCCACATCGAGCCGCCGTTTCTGCTGAAGATTTCAGAAGATGATCCCAAAATATCCCAAACTCCGGAGCACTGTGACAGTGCGGCATCAGCCACCAGCAATCAGAGGGAAACTCGAAAACCGTGCTCGAGCAGCCTCAGCTGACCTGGACAGCTCTTCCGCTCTTCAAACTCCATTGAACACTTCCGCCAAGGAGCACGCATCTCTTTGCTGCGAGGTCACGGCTCATCCCGGGGAAAGCGCATGGAGAGCAGCGCTTTTCGCCCCACCCGCTGTCGTCGACCTGGACCCCCGAATCTCTTCAAGCTGAATGTCCGTGTCCGCAAAGGTACTTCTGGGGGCTCACGTCCGCCAAGCAAGTAACAGATTTCTATCCTGGAAATGATGAGCTCTTGCTTCTCTCGCCCGTCCTCCTGTTTGAGCAGTTTTGTGAGCACATCCACCCACTTTTGCCGTTGAGCTGAGCCTAGCGATGAGGAAATCCTCCTCAGCACTTTTAGAATGCCTTCCTTGCGCCACCAGTGCTCTGTCGGCGAGAGCAGCAGCAGATCCAACATAGCCAGCAAACCAAACGCAAAAGCTTCCTTGCACGCGAGGCGTCCAGTCAGTCGCAAAGGAGGCTATCAAGTAGAAGCCTGCCCAGCTTGCGTTCCCATCGGAGCTAAGAGCACATCTCGGACTAGTGTGCGGTTCATCTCCATGACCGCATGCTCAGGAAAATGCGCCCACCCTGCAAAGGACGCATATACCACATTTGACCTCAGATCCAGCTCTATAGGAACCGCGACGTAGCATGCATCCTGTAGCAACCCCCGCGTCACGCTTTGCACAATCTTTCGCCAAAAGCGATGGCTGAAGAAGCAGGGTCTTGCCAAACCCTCACGAAGCCTTCCTGATATGTTCAGCTCTTCAAAGCCCCCCTGGCCCTCTCTGGGTTCACAGCTCTAACCTCTGACAGAAAGGTGCTTCGGCCTTCAGGACTATGCTCTTGAGCTTCACTGCGAGGCCTGGGTGCAAAGCGACGAAGGCGACCCAGGCCGTGAAGCCGACCAGCCGGACAAAGAGGGGCAAGGCACCAAGATCCTGTCAAGGCTTTCGGGTGTAGGGGAGGTGTCTGCTTGTCTGTCCGTCAATCTGTTTATCCGTCTATCCGTCGATCCTTGCATGCACTGCGCATACGGCTGGAACCGTGGGCAGGGCAGCCGAACATCGAGGCACTAGACAAATTGACCACCAAATCCGAGCACCTATGTGATGCGGCAGGAGTCCGCGATCCGGTTCATGCCACAGACCACGACGACCCCTCTTCTTAGTTGTGTGTCATATGCCGCACGGCTGTTCCGAAGCCACGAGACGAGCCGGCATGCTGCACGAACTGGCTAATTAGTCAAAGTGAGTCGGTTCGGCAAGGGAGCACAAGTAGCGAATCCCAGTACGAGCTGAATCTGAAACTCTCGGACTCCTTCAGATGCACGCCGTTGATGTAGGCATTCACTGCGTCCGGTCCAGGAGCGCCTTTGGAAGCGGAATGTAAGAGCTGCCGCTTTGGGGCCTTGGGTTGGGCTTCAGACTGGTGGGTCTGAAGCATCTTCGAGAAAGAACCTCGAAAGCCTTTCTTTGAGCCTCCTCCCTTTTTGGGGTTCCCGCATTGCATGCCACCGCGAGCGCAGCAGGTGCTTTTTCTCTCCATCCTCAAGGGTTTTCTTCAAGCGGCAGCTTCGCCGCTTGTCAGGTCTCACCACGGTCGCTTTCCAAATCCTAAGCAGTGCCTTGCAATCAACCAGTTGGGTATCAAGCCGGTCACAGGATATCTGAAGGAAAAAAAGAAAGGCCCTGCCCGCGCTCAGCTGGGGCAGGTACAGTTCAAGCTTGCGGCTCTCCACCAACTTCTTTCGAAGTTAGCACTGCAAGACTACAAGAAAGATGAATGAGGCAAAAGCTGACGCCTTCCTGTGCAAAGCATAGCTTATGTCTGACTCTCCTGTGACCGGACTCGTCACCGTCGTAGTCATGGACATTGTCATGGTGCCTGTCACGGTCTCCGTGGCAGTGGCAGTGGCGGTGGCACTCGGGGTGACGGTCGTCCCCGTGACGGTCGTCCCCGTGACGGTCGTCCCCGTGACGATCGTTCCCGTGACGGTCGTCCCCGTGACGGTCGTCCCCGTGACGGTCCCCGTGACGGCGGTCACTGTCACGGTCTGCGTGGCAGTGACAGTGGCGGTGGCACTCGCCGTGACGGTCGTCCCCGTCACGGTCGTCCCCGTGATGGTCGTCCCCGTGACGGTCGTCCCCGTGATGGTCGTCCCCGTGACGGTCGTGACGGTCCCCGTGACGGCGGTCACGGTGTTGGTCGTCATGGTGTTGGTGTGCGTAATCACCGTTGTGGTCGTCGTCGCATCAATGCTGAACACCAAGAAGGAGTCGGAATCGTGTCCGGTCACATAAGCATATGCACCCGCGATCGCAATGCCACGGGAATCGCGCAGTGCGGGGTGCTGCCAATTGCCCACGATGGTCAGGTTGCTTGGGTCAGTGATGTCGATCATCGTCACGGAGTGATGACCCTCTGACGTCACAAAAGCGTAGTTACCATTAACCGCAACCCCCCAGGACTCCTCAAGCAGGGTCGAGCTCTGGATGTAGCCTCCGGGGTCTTGCTAAGGAATTCAACTTTAAGCAACCCTAGCAAAGAGGAAAGCATAGTTTACAAGATGTCCCTCTTCAATCTTAGGCAACTTGCATTCAGCTGCTTAGCAAGCACCCAGGCCTGCGATGGTGGGGTTGCTCGGGTCCGTGATGTTGATGGCTGCGAAGCCGTCAGTGTTGTGGCAAGCCACATAGGCGTAGTCCCCGACAACCGCCAGGCCTCTTGCTTGATCAAGTCTGGTGTCCCTGATGGTGCCCGCGACATTCATGTTGTACGGATCGGTGATATCCACTATGGTCAGCGAGTCCTCTGCGTAGGCCGTCACATAGGCAAAGTTCCCGCCGATCACGATATTCTCCGCGCCATCGAGGGCGCCGTCTGTGAAGTGGCTGGCGACCGTCAGGTTGTTGGGGTCGCTGATGTCGACCGCTGTCACGGCGTCATCGCTATAGGCGGTCACAAACGCGTAGCTGCCGGCGATCGCCACGTCCGTGGCACCGTCGAAGAGGGCGCCGTCTTGGAGAAAGCCCGCGATGGTCAAGTTGGCCTTGTCGGCGATGTGGACCGCGACCAAGCCGTCGTAGTCGTTCGAAGCCACATAAGCATAGTCTCCAGCCATTGCAAGCCCTTCGGCACCGTCCAGCCTCTGGTCCCAGATACTGCTTACGACGCTTGGCCTGTGCGGGTTGCTGACGTCGACCACGGTAAGAGAACCTTCGTCGCCGACCACGTAGGCAAAGTTCCCGTCGACTTTCACACCAGCGGCCTCCTCGAAGCTACTGTGGGGGTTTTCACCGAAGAAGGCCACTTCGTTGAGGTTGGTTGGAGTGCTGATGTCGATCACGGCCACGCCACGGTGCATGAAGCCATTGTTGCAGGCCACGTAGGCACGGTTCCCGACAACGGCAAAGGTCCTGCCGTGTGCGAAAGTATTTGAGTCTGACAAGTCGTCAGTAATTTGGACATTGCCGACGATAGCGAGGCTGCTTGGGTCGCTGATATCAACCGTCACAACGCCATGCAGAGTAGAGACGTAAGCATAGTTCCCAACGATCTCGAGGCCCATGGGTTGGTCAAGCAGGGTGACATTCGAGAGCATGCTGTGGATAGCGATATTGGACAGGTCGGTGATGTCGAGCACCACCAATGCCTTGGGTCCTTGCGCTGTCACGTAGGCGCGGTTCCCGACCACAGCGATGCGAGAAGCTCCGTCCATTTGACCTCCCGAGTTGAAGAGGCCGACAGGGGTGGGGCTGCTCGGGTCGGAGATGTTGAACACAGCAAGGTCAAGGTTGCTGTTTGAAGTGACCATATAGGCAAGGTCACCGACGATGTCAATGCCCCTGCCGGAATACAGCAAGGTGGAGTCTTTGATGGATCCTGCGACGGTGAGATTGGTCGGGTCAGTGATGTCGAACACCACAAAGCTGCTCTGAAACGAAGAGGAAACATAGGCGTAGTTCCCCTCGAGAACAACATCATGAAGCCCTAGAAGCAGCGCAGAATCTCGCACTGAGCTCACGATCGTCACGTTGCTGGGATCGGCGATGTTGAATGACACAAAGTCATAGTACCCACTCACGTAAGCGTAGTCTCCTCTGACCGCGATGCCTTGGGGATAGTCCAAGATATCGTTGTCCTTGATGGACCAAGACCCTACCACAGCTGGGCTAGTGGGATCCGCGATGTTGAGCACCGACACCCCATCATCAAACTGCCCTGTGACGTAGGCGTAGTCGCCCGCGACGGCAATCCCGTAGGCTCCACTGAGCTGAACCTGGTCTTGCAGGACAGCTACGACGTCCACCTTATCGACTCTCGCCGCTTCACTCCACATCATACCAACTTGCAGCAGAACACCCAGGCCGAAGATCATGGTCATGGCGTCAACACAGAGGCGAACGGAAGAAGCTGATTTGGCTGTCTTTGCTTGGGATGCAGCAGCTTGAGCCGTGTTGGGTCAAGCTGCGGGAAGGTGAGATCCGGATCTTGGCAAGGAAGAAGGCCAGGCAGCTAGCTCAGCTTACAGTTCAGCTTGAAGGGCTGTTGAACAGCGCCTGAGACCCAAGCGAACCTCGCACTCGGCAAAAATGCTGAGCCAAAGTCTCCTCGGCCACTGGGTGAATGTTCTACACGTCTCCTGTCTCAAGAGTCGCAACAGGCTATGGGTACGACCTCTTACAACATACAGGCCTGCCATGATCGTTCACTCCATGACTCCGTAACTCCATAGCTCCAAGGACAATCAGGCCTTGTGCTGTACCGTGCGGGAAGCTGGGCTGCGAAGCACGGGTCCCAAGTCCCAAGCGCAGTGCTGCCACACACAAGTCAACCAACGGACCTACATAGATGTTCGAAGTGACTGAGGCTGACTTTCCCATCTGGGGCTTCGGTTTTGGGGCTTAATGGGGTTTAGGAAAGTTTGCGTAGGGTTTGTTTGAAGAGAACCGACGCCAAGCGCGACTTGAGGCGTCGGCTGTGAAAATGCTCGAATGGCCTGCACCCGACAGCGCGGAGCCTGGCATTCAAACCCTCAACCCTCAACCCTAACCCCAGACCCCTCTGAATTAGCATCGGGCAAGTCTCTGAACCCTAGACCCAAGACCCTAAACCTCCAAACTTTGCCGAAGAATGCACAAGCATCAGGAACCTCGAGGGGGTTTAGGCTTCGATCTGAGTTTGGGGCAAGCACAGGTTGGGGGGTCAGGGTTTAGGGATTCGGGTTCGCCCGTTCTCAACCCTGCATCAGTCGATGTGGCCTGCACTGGCGCCCAGCTGCCGCAGCCTGCTCAAGACGATGTTCAAAGGGTTCTGGAGTTTCGGGCCTAGGGGGTGTAGGTGTACGGTAAGGCTGTATAAGGGTTGGGCTTGTTTTGTTTTCGGGTTTCGGGAGGCTCAGGGATGTAGATCTCCGCACTGGGGTTTAAGGTTGAAGCCAAAAAAACAACCAAATCCAAATCCATCGATTAAGTACTGTAAGCTTGACTTTTCTGACGCTTGTGCGATATCATCGCACATGCCCTTGTGGGGCGGTGGTTTGGACAGCGCTGACATCTTGCTGAGTTGAAGCATGTGCGCGCTTTCCTGCTAGCAGCCGTTGCAACTAACCACGAGCGCGCGTGGTTTCATAGCCCAATCACCTTGTAGATAGCCCAACCCCAGGGCACAGAAGGTAGCCCAACATGTCAAGAAGATAGCCCAGAACCGAAATCCCGAGGGCACACAAGGCCGAAAACATGCGACAATGATAGGAAAAACTTTCTACGTCTTGGGGGCGCGTGGTTTCATAGCCCAATCACCTTGTAGATCGCCCAACCCCAGGGCACAGAAGGTAGCCCAACATGTCAAGAAGATAGCCCAGAACCGAAATCCCGAGGGCACACAAGGCCGAAAACATGCGACAATGATAGGAAAAACTTTCTACCTCTTGGGGATAGCGCCTTGAAACTAGGATGGAACTATGAAAAGGCGCATGTTTTGTGGAGTCCCCGCAGGGCACAGCGATAAAACAGTACCGCTGCCATGAATCCACTCGTGAACGCTTGCTTGAAGCTACCTCTCGGTGATAGCCACGTGAGGCTAGCTTGAAACGCTGACAAAATGCCTGTTTCGCGGAGCCTTCCCACAGGGCCCCGTGATAAAACAGAACTGCCATGTGAAACGTAACCTCAATGAATGGTCTTTGGATGGGGAGAATCTGTATTGTTGTCGGAACGATACCCGAACGATACCGCGAACGATACCTTGGCACGGCCAAGGCCAACATGTACTCGAACCTATGAGTGCGACATGGCTGTGCGTCTGAATAGGCGTATGTCGCAGTGTACCCCCCTTTGTTACACACGTTCGACGTTCCCCGTTGTGTCATACAGCCTATGTCGCAATAGGACGCCCAGGGCCTGTTACACACCCTCGGCTTCTGACTTACTACCCTGCACACTGATTGCAACGAGATGCAACGAGCGATGATGCCCTAGCATTCGCGCTTCACACTTCAGAGTTGGCCAACACACCAGCAGACATACACGTACATACATATCGGCACCCTTATCGCAGGTGCACCTTGGCGTTTCCATGCGTTTCGTGTCTCACCTACAGCATATAAAACCGTCACATATTCACATGCTCATGGCAAGCGTTCCCTCGCGTTTCGTGCTCCAAACGATCAGGGTTGGGCTTGTTGGGTTTTCGGGTTTCGGGAGGCTTCAGGGATGTAAATCTCCTTACCGGATTTTAAGGTTGAAGCCAAAAATCACTGTAAGCTTGTCTCTGACGCTTGTGCGATATCGTCGGGGCGGTGGTTTGGGCAGCGCTGACATCTTGTGGTTGAGCATGAGCGCGCCTTGCTGCCAGCAGCCGTTGCAACTAACCAAGAAGAATGGGAGAAAACTCAAATCGCGCCCCGCCCCCCCCCCTCTTCTGAATTGGCATCGGACAAATCTCTGAACCCTGGACCCAAGACCCCCAAAAAACTTTGCCTTAAATGAAAAATTCAGGAACCTCGAGGATGTCGACTTCCCAGTCAAGGGTTAGGTTCTGGGGGTTTGCGGTGTGGAGTTTAGGGTTTGGGTTGCGGGGTTCAGGGTTTTCGCCAGGCGTTTGTAACGCTGAAATCTTAGACACCTGGAGGGTCCCATTTTTTTCGGCTTCGATTCTGGGGTTGGGGCAGGTACAGGTTGGGGGTTCAGGGTTTAGGGATTCGGGTTCGCCCCCCTCGTTCCTCAACCCCTGCGTGAGTCGAAACCCTAAGCAGCAGCTCATGGCCTGCACTGGCGGCCAGGCTGCCTCGGCCTGCCCCAACCTGCTCAGCACGATGTTCAAAGGGTTGTGGAGTTTAGGGCTTAGGGCTTAGGGCTTGGGGCTTAGGGTTTAGGGTTTAGGGCTTAGGGAGTGTAGGTGTCCGGCATGGCTTTATCATGGTTTAGGGTTTAGGGAACAATGATTCATCGCAAAGCTACCCCCGTGCCCTCGAATCACGCCCTTGCATCAAACGACAGCGTGACGAATGTTGGCAAGTGGCAGAAGAACAGCGGACAAAAACGTTGCCAGAGAACCCGTGGGCCTTTGGGTCAACGAGACCAAACAATACAGGAAAACAGCTATCACAAGAACTCTTGACAAATTTGTTGCCAAAGTACCCGTGGGCCTGTGGGTCAACGCGTGGGCCTTTGGGTCAGCGCGATCAAACAACACAGGAAAACAGTCATCACAAGAACTCTTGACAAATCCGTTGCCAAAGTACCCGTGGGCCTTTGGGTCAACGTGACCAAACAAGACAGGAAAACAGATATCACAAGAACTCTTGACAAATCCGTGTACCCGTGGGCCTTTGGGTCAACGTGACCAAACAAGACAGAAAAAACAGTCATCACAAGAATTCTTGACAAATCCGTTGCCAAAGTGGTGGGCCTTTGGGTCAACGTGACCAAACAAGACAGGAGAACAGTCATCACAAGAACTCTTGACAAATCCGTTGCCAAAGTAGTGGGCCTTTGGGTCAACGTGACCAAACAAGACAGGAAAACAGCTATCACAAGAACTCTTGACAAATCCGTTGCCAAAGTACCCGTGGGCCTTTGGGTCAACGTGACCAAACAAGACAGGAAAACAGCTATCACAAGAACTCTTGACAAATCCGTTGCCAAAGTACGCGTGGGCCTTTGGGTCAACGTGACCAAACAATACAGGAAAACAGCTATCACAAGAACTCTTGACAAATCCGTCGCCAAAGTACCCGTGGGCCTTTGGGTCAACGTGACCAAACAAGACAGGAAAACAGTCATCACAAGAACTCTTGACAAATCCGTTGCCAAAGTACCCGTGGGCCTGTGGGTCAACGTGTGGGCCTTTGGGTCAGCGCGACCAAACAACACAGGAAAACAGTCATCACAAGAACTCTTGACAAATCCGTTGCCAAAGTACCCGTGGGCCTTTGGGTCAACGTGACCAAACAAGACAGGAAAACAGATATCACAAGAACTCTTGACAAATCCGTGTACCGTGGGCCTTTGGGTCAACGTGACCAAACAAGACAGAAAAACAGTCATCACAAGAATTCTTGACAAATTCGTTGCCAAAGTACGCGTGGGCCTTTGGGTCAACGTGACCAAACAAGACAGGAAAACAGTCAACACAAGAACTCTTGAAAATCCGTTGCCAAAGTAGTGGGCCTTTGGGTCAACGTGACCAAACAAGACAGGAAAACAGCATCACAAGAACTCTTGACAAATCCGTTGCCAAAGTACCCGTGGGCCTTTGGGTCAACGTGACCAAACAAGACAGGAAAACAGATATCACAAGAACTCTTGACAAATCCGTGTACCCGTGGGCCTTTGGGTCAACGTGACCAAACAAGACAGAAAAAACAGTCATCACAAGAATTCTTGACAAATCCGTTGCCAAAGTGGTGGGCCTTTGGGTCAACGTGACCAAACAAGACAGGAGAACAGTCATCACAAGAACTCTTGACAAATCCGTTGCCAAAGTAGTGGGCCTTTGGGTCAACGTGACCAAACAAGACAGGAAAACAGCTATCACAAGAACTCTTGACAAATCCGTTGCCAAAGTACCCGTGGGCCTTTGGGTCAACGTGACCAAACAAGACAGGAAAACAGCTATCACAAGAACTCTTGACAAATCCGTTGCCAAAGTACGCGTGGGCCTTTGGGTCAACGTGACCAAACAAGACAGGAAAACAGCTATCACAAGAACTCTTGACAAATCCGTCGCCAAAGTACCCGTGGGCCTTTGGGTCAACGTGACCAAACAAGACAGGAAAACAGTCATCACAAGAACTCTTGACAAATCCGTTGCCAAAGTACCCGTGGGCCTTTGGGTCAACGTGACCCAACAAAAGACTCGGAAAACGATCGCGTCGGAATTGTTGGTTCATTGCAAAGCTATTCCTGTGCCCTTGCATCAGGCCACCGCGTGACACATGCTAGCAAATACAAAAAATCCTGAACCCTAAACCCTAAATCCTAAACCCTAAACCCTAAACCCTACCCCTAAACCCTAAACCCTGCATCCATTTTTTTCGTGGATTGGAGGGGGAGTCGGTGGGCAATCGCTCTGACAATGCTGCCTGGGCCTCGGCTTTAAGTAGGCACTTGCCTTTGGGGTTGAGGGTTCAGGGCTTGGGGTTCTGGGTGCACGGGTTATAACCCCAAACTCCAAGGCTCCGTACTCAGATAACAAAACGCAAAAACCGCAGTTTAGAGAACCGACCCCATGGCGCCTTCAACGTCCGACGTGGGGATCGGCTGAGCCTGGGCCTCAGGGATGCTGGGCTGAGAGGAATATGAATAATCACAATCGTAATAATCATAAAAAGAAGAATAGCAAGAATAATTATAATAATCATAGTTCTAATAAGAATAACAGTAGTAATAAACATAATGGAGCGGCAGCTCTGTGAAGGGCTTGAGGCTTAAGGTTTTAGGATTTAAGGGCACTAGCCGGCCATTCCGGAGCAAATCCCAACTTTCAAGGCCTGGGTCATCATGACAACATCATGATGTCTTTCAGGCAGACACTAGCGGGTGCCAGGACAACTAGAACCGCCTTGACTACAGGCGCACACTTCCAAAACCAGACGTGTGCTACCCAGACGTTTGCTACTCTCTGCTCCCGGCAGTTTGCCCAAAAGTCTACACCGCAAGATCCCAAATTGCCCCACGCAAATGTTTCTCAGACAATCTGAGCTCGCTCACTGGGCGCTTGCAACCACGAGGGCCTGCGCAGGCTACGCCACTGTGATGGGTCTAGGGTGTTGAAGGACCTGAGGAGCGAAAAGGACAGACATAGAGTGAAGAACTAGTGGCTGTGGCTCACGGTACAAATCAACAAAGACAGCGACCTCGCTGAATGGGATTGTTTTGTGGTGCCTGTTCCCTGCGAGCTCAATACCGGTGTCAGTTCCGGTGGTTTGGTGGCCATGTCTGTTGACCTGTGCACTTTTCGACAGGGGGGGTTTCAGGAAGTTGGCCCTTGCTTAGTTTAGGGTTTAGGGTTTAGGGTTTAGGGTTTAGGGTGTAGGGTTTAGGGTTTAGGGTTTAGGGTTTAGGGCTTAGGGCTTCGGGTTTAGGGTTTAGGGTCTCCGGTCGGAGCCTGCATTGTGCCAACGGTCAAAAAAGAGGCCGCAGCTCATCGTTCCATCGTTCCGCCTGCGTCACCCATCTTGAGGCGCCTTGCCCCCACCACCCTAAACCCTAAACCCTAAACCCTAAACCCGAAACCCTAAACCCTAAACCCTAAATCTTCGCGCCTGGAGAACGCTTGGCAACCACAAAGACGGCTTCTTCGCACCCCTTTGCCGGTTGTTGGTGCAAGTGGCAAACAAAAATGCAGCTGTCAAGGTGAGGGCGACGTCCTTCTCTTCATGGGGCTTAGGCTTCAAGTGCAGTCCCTGGCTTCAGGCCTACAATTTGGCCTCAAGCCAAACACTCCAGATAATACGCACCACCCGGCGACGGCAGCCCAAAGAAACAAATAGACATATAGGGTTATCCAGTCCTTTCGTTGTTGTCGTCTGTGCCATATGCACTGATCACATGGCCCCTGTTACATGTGCTAAGGTATGGGTGCCCGCACCAAACTTACAAGAGCGATACTCCCATACTGTCCAAACCTAGCACCCCTAAGGTTCAAAAACCTCAGAGCTCTTAGCACCCCTACACACACAAGCCCTAAGGCTCAACACCCTAATTCCTTTTTAGACCCTAAAACCACTAACATCCCCTAAACCCCTATACCCAAAACCCCCAACACCCTTTCTTGCCGTGCCTGGGCATGGGCCGCTTTGGTTGGTGGCCTGCAGATCACCTGCTTCAGAGACGACGTTAAGTAGCTTTAGTAAGGCGTTAAGGGTTTAGGGTGTAGGGTGTAGGGTGTAGGGCTTTGGGTACAAGGTGTAGGGTTTAGAGTTTAAGAAGAAACCTTGAAGATGCCTTACATGACAGCTGCTCTGACAAGTATTCTGGCTTTTGCAAGGTATGCCCCCCGGAGCTTCCGAACACATGCTTCGCTACAACGGTCAACCCACACGAGTCTTCCATGCTAAGGGGTTTGCGTTTCGAGCTTGGGGCCTTGGGGGTTAGGCGTTTGGGGTGAATGGCGAGCATTGTTTCGATAGTGTTGTTTTTTGATATTTACTTGTGGTTTTTGAGGGTTGAGGGTCCAGGATTTGGGATACAGGGCTCCGGCAACTGAAGCAGTGGTGGGGCTGCATGTAAAACATATCGTGCTCTATTTCTCTGCCTGAGGGCCTTAGTCTTGTATAGTGTCCCCTGGAACCCAAAACGCCCCCCCCCCCCCCCCACAATAACTCCAAGCCTTTGGAACTTTTCCGGGATGTTAATGGCCTTCCTGACTACCTCTCCTCGAAGCGAGGATGTCTTTGAGGTTGGTTAGGCCTGTGGGACTTGGATGGACAGTCACGCGATGGTATGGAGTGATAAGCCTGATGTGATTCGGGAAAAGCGGAACCAGTGGGGATAATGGGATTCATACGACAGGCCGAACATGCCAACAGCATGCTGGCATGCTCATGTTCACAAAATGAGAAAGGAAAGCCCGCCTCGTCCAAAAGGCCACCCGTGAGCCAAGCCAGCCGCCAACTGCACAACCTGCACGACCTGCCTCATCGACTTGTTGCCACCAAAAAAAAAGGGGTGAAGGCACCAAAAGGCGGAGTGAAGGCACCAAAAAGGGGAGTGAAGGCACCAAAAGGGGAGTGAAGGCACCAAAAAGGGGAGTGAAGGCACGCAAGCAAGAGTTAAGGCACCAAAAAGGGGAGTGAAGGCACCAAAAGGGGGAGTGAAGGCGTCTGTCCACTCAGAGTCCCTGGCACGAAGACCGGCGAAGAATGTCGATGAAAGGCCTTTGAGCCTAGCTTTGTGGGGGGAGCTCAGAGCACTCACTCCTGGACCGAGCCAAGAAACCATCCAGCACTGCTGAACCACTGCTCCCTCTGCTCCCGCGCTCTCGCTCTGGGCCTCTGCCCTCGGCTTTTCGGCGAAGACGAAGGCCTGGCAAAACAAGCAAGGGAGGGCGGGGGAACTCTTGAAGCACGCAGCCGCACAGAAAGACACCCCTAAACCCTAAACCAGCCCTAAACCCTGCCTCTGATCGAAGGTGGCTGCGAGGAAGAAGCTGAAGATGAGCACCTGGCCGCGAGAAGGGGCCCGGGGTTTCCGGGAGAGGAGGGAGGCGCACAACACTGTAGGTTACAGGGAGGGCGGGGCAAGGGACAGCGCAGGGCACTCTTGCAGACAGACACTCGATCGCAGAGACTCACAAACCCAACCCTTCCAAAACCAAAGAAACCCCGTCAGGCTCGGCACGGCACGCCAGCGAAGACGGTCCGACCTGAAAAAAAGGGTTAGGGCCGGCCTTTGGGCTTCCAGAAAGGCAAAACGACCGGAAACCCTACTCAAACCGTGCGCTGAAAGCGTCCGACCAAGGCGAGGACCCGCGCTCCCACAGTCCCAGCACGAAAGCCGACCCGCCCACGCCCTCCTACCCTGCACTGCTCCTCGAGGCGCGGCGCGGGTGGCAAAAACATAACGTGTACTTCCCCAGCAACCAAATCAAGCATGCCTCTGGTCACTTTAAGGACCCATGGTCCTCTTGTAAAACATAGCCAAATGCACGCGAAGGAGTTTTTTATTCGATTTTAGGGTTTAGGAACATTTGGGCAGAACGCAGAGGCAGAACATTTAGGCAGAACACAAAGGCAGAACATTTAGGCAGAACATTTAAGCGGTGGGGCGACTTGAGCCCAACTGTACACGGAGCCCGCAGGGGCTTGAGCCAACTGCACAAGCCGTCGTGTCGCCGTCGTCTATCCTAGTGGGCACGCTGAGCTGCAGCCCAGGGCCGAGGAACCTCGCTTGCGGGGGGAGGCTCTGGGTCGCGGCCCGGCGGTCCAGCGAGTGGAGGAGGTACCCGACGCTTAGGGTTCAGATGGGGCCATGCGTAACCCATCGCCTCCTGTGAAGCTCGCGCAGGCTGGGGAGCCTGGGAGCGGCTCCGAACACCCCAAAACCCCCACACACCTGGGTCCCCGCCCTGGGGAAATGCTGCCCGTTTTTACGGGGAGCCATTTTCCTGGGATCCGGGATCTCTTGGGGAACAGAATGCTGCCCTTTTTTGCAGCATTTCCCGGCGGCAGGCCTCGTTCATTCGCCCAGCATCTTGCCGGCCGCCGTTGAAAAAGAGACCCAGCGTCCGGCAGCGCAGCTTTCTGAAAGCAGACCAGCCATTCTCGGGATTTTTAGGGTTTAGGGCCTTTAGGATGAAGCGCAACGCGTTCTTCGAGGAGCTCGCGCCGTCGAAGCGCCTGCGCGCCTCGGGGGGGTTCGAGGCGCTGCCCGACGGGGTGCTGGGGATGGTCGTGGACTTGTGCCGGTCGCCGAGCGCGACGACCGCCGCCGCATGGCCGAGCGCATGTTCGAGGCGCTCGCGTACAACCACGAATTCATGCCGCTGGCGCGGGACGCGCTCGCGCTGTTGGGGTCCTGCCGGCTGCTCCGCTACGGTCCCCTGTTTGCGCGCACGGTGGTGTTCCAGCACATGCTCCACCAGAACTTCCTGGAGCTCTGCTTTGAGAAGCTCGCCGAGGGCTGCCGCTTGCCGCAGCACGAGCTCCGGGCCCTGCAGATCACTGTGGAGAGGATGTCTCCCGCCCAGGCGCGTCGCCACGCCCTGGAGCAGGCGCTTCTGCGCCTCGCCGTCCGGTGCACGACGGCCCGCTACCGCTGCAACCGCCACCTGGCGCGCGGCGCCGGCCTTGACCGGCTCACCGGCCGACCTCTCCGGAGCAAGCTGGAGGACATCGAGGACGAGGGCAAGGTCAAGCAGCTGGTGGTCTAGGCTTGGAGCCCAAACTAGCAAGGTCGGTCTTCCGACCTTGGTCCCAGGCGCGTTCATCCGGCGAGACCGCCGACTCCCCGTATAGAAAATCATGTCTAGTTGGGCACAGCAACGAGAAGCCATCCGCCGAGCGGCCCAAGGCGGCGTCAGAGCGAGGACGAACGCCCAAGGCGCGCAGCGGCTCCCGCTCGCCAACAACCGCCTGCGGGAAAGCGGGCCAGTTCTACTACGGCCTCGTGGGAGGCCGCCCCGCCTCCAGACAATTCGACGAGGAGCAGCTCCGCGAGGGCCCCACCGACTACATCCTCCTGCGCTCCGGCCTCAAGAAGCCCGTGCGCTCCCTGCAGCCCGACGGCAGCTACCACCTCACCAAGCTCGGGAAATCCTTCTTCCGCGACAAGTACACGGAGTGGCTGGCCCACGTCCCCGTCCGCATCACGGGCACCCGCCAGCGCGGCCGCAATGCCGGGCGCGCCTACATGCGCGAGGACTTCCTGCCCGTGACCGTGGTCAACGGCAGCCTCTCCCGCCAGTCCAGCGGCCTCAGCGACGCGCAGGCCCACGCCCGCGTGAAGGCAGCCGCGCGCCAGCTGGGCAACCCGAACGACGGCGACCCGATCATGGAGCTCAGTCAGGAGACGTACCGCTACGACGCCAACCGCGACTGGGCCTTCTCAACCAGACCCTGCAGGCCATCGACAACCGGGCGCAGACGGAGGTCGCCCTGCGGCAGCCCATGGGCGCGCTGCAGGAAATCACCCAATAGCTCCGGTTAGATAGAAAACTTACTTTGTTAAAATATCACAAATTAGTGATAATTTTAACTATTAGTTAAAATATGTTTTGACGAAAAAATGTAACTAATAGTTAAAATTTGTTTCAAACTTTTTCCAAGAAATATATATAATTTTAGCAAATAGTTTCAAATGTTGTCGGGAAAAATGCAACAAATAGTCAGAGTGAAAATAGCAAGAAATAGTTAAAAATCTGCGGGCCAAGATTGAAACTATTTCCTGTGATTCTGACTATGGATCACAGGCGCGGGGGGTCGAAATTTCGACTGTGGAGGGCTGCAAACTTCGACTGGTTCTTGCTTTGATTTTGTGGTGGCATGTGTGCCAAGAACAGAGGGTTTTCAGAAATGACAAACCACACATGACACAGCAATGCATACACCTTGAAGGAAAAGACATAGGATATACCTCGAGGGAATTTACATGTGTACACCTTGAGAGTAAAAAGGAATACAGACACCTTGAGGGAATACACACGCACACATGTAGAGACGGAGAAACAAGGGATATATATATATATATGTACATATTTGTATATGTATATGTATAAATGTATATATGTATATATGTATTTTTGTACATATATATATATATGTGTATATATGTATATATATGTACATATGTATATATGTATATATGTATATATATATATATATACATATACACATGTATATATGTATATATGTATATATGTTTCTATGTATATATGTATATATGTATATATATGTATATATGTATACATGTATATATGTATATATGTATATATGTATATATGTATATATATATGTATGTATACATATGTATATATATGTATATATAGTATAGTATATATATAGTATATATTATATTATATATATATATATATTATATGTAATATATATGTGTATATGTATATATGTATATTATATATATATATATGTGTATATATATATATGTATATATTTGTATATATATATATGTATATATGTATGTATATATATGTATGTATATATATGTATATATGTATATATGTATATATGTATATATGTATATATGTATATATGTATATATATATATGTATATATGTATATATGTATATATGTATATATGTATATATGTGTATACGCATATATGTATATATGTATATATGTATATATGTATATATGTATATATGTATATATGTATATATGTATATATGTATATATGAAAAAATGTACATGTGTATGTGTATGTATATGTATATATGTATATATGTATGTGTATATGTATATGTGTATGTATATGTGTATATATACCTAAGCCCTAAACCCTAAACCTTAAATCCTAAACCTTTAAACCTTTAAACCCTAAACCCTAAACCCTAAACCCTAAGCCCTAAACCCTTTTGAAACCCTAAACCCTAAACCCTAAACACTAAACCCTAACCCTATAAATTCCTACCTTGAGCGAAAGAGATATACCTTGAGTGCAGTGCTGGTCGAGGAGAGGAGATCACAGGGCCCAGCTTGGACCTTTGACGCCTTCTTGAATCTCACACACCTCTCGTGGTATCTGTCTCTGGTAAGCCACACACACTCCGAGGTAGGAGAGCCTGCTTTTTTTGAGTGCAACGTGCAGCGATTGTATAGGTTGGAGTGCCTGCTTGATTTCTGTAGAGCTCTCGGACGTCGCATGGGTTTAGGTGTTTTTGTGGACACTGTTTGCAGGATGGGCGGCAAGAAGCTTTCTCCATCCGCGGGGCGAAGGCTCGCTGGTGCCCGCATGTTTACCCATGTAGTCAACTTTCAACCCTCTCCCAGTGCCAAAACCACACACGCTCTCTCTCTACACTTTTTGTTGTTTGCGCCGTGCATGTTGGACATGTTCTGCAGCTCTTTGTTTCTGTCATGTGTGAGTTGGAGACTATGGCTGGGCTTTCTAACGGCAAAGGCCGCTTGATAGCCGACCCGGCGATCGCCGTCGGGGACCTCATGGCCGTCATTAACGGGTTCCTCAAAGAGCAAGGATCGCGTGATCTTGAGCGATTGCTGCAAATCCCTCGTGGAGCCAGCTGGAAGACCGGCTTGAACATTGAGTGGATGGCAGCTTTGAGCGAACTCTTCAAGGGGTATGCTCGAGTGGCTCCAAACACGATTCTGCCTCCAAAGAAGCACCGCTCGGCTCTGCTGAATTTGCAAGGGGAGGAAAAAATCAACTACGGCAAAAAAAGCGATGAGGACTTCTGCGACTACATGGACCAGATGATCAGAGTTTGCTTTGGGCAGTTTCGGCAGCTTGCTCAGAGTCCAGATGTAGCGGAGCGAGCCTTCAGGCGAGCTTCACCTTCACAGGTGAGGGCTGTGGAGGAGGTTCTTGCATTGCTGAGCGTGGCCAAGGACATATCTACTGGTACCCCGACCAGGAGTGTTTCCAGCGATTCTATGAACGTGTGCTCTCCCGTTGCAAACGTCAGTCAGGCAGCGGAAGCTGTTGAGAGTTCCATAGTGCCTTCAAGCTCCTCACCGCCAGCTGTGGTGCCAGAGGCTGTGGTGCCAGAGGCTGTGGTGCCAGAGGCTGTGGCCCCAGAGGGTGTTTCAAGAGCCTCGCCTTCAAGCCCCGTGAATCCAGAGGAACTCTTTGCCAGCATCCTTGCCGCCGATCATGTCTTTGTGCCTCCCACCCCGCCCCGTGTGGATAGTGTGCCTGAGCAGCCGACAACCCCGACACGTTGTTCTGCTGCAAAGAGAACCAGCTGCTCACCGTTGGGGTTCGAGAACTTTTTGCAGGCGGAGGGTCTTCTTGTGGGCGACAATGCCGAGTTGCTTGAGAGGGCAGTCGAGACAGTGCCTCTGGGGTCGGACGGGAAAGTGCAGCTCCAGATCTTCCGGGAGAATGTGAAGAAGCCTCAGCCAGGACCCAAGAAGGGTGGCAACAACCAGGGCGGTCCTGCTGCAAACAAGAAGAAGCCAGCCCAGCAGCAGAAGAAGAAGCAGGCCAGGCCTGCACCTGCAGAGGTTGATGAGGGGGACTGCCCCCCAGAAGTTGTTTCCCAGAAGCAGCAGAAGAAGAAGGCGAAGCCTGCGCCCAAGCAGATTCAGGAGCCGGGTCAAACTGTGGAGGTAGTGCCAGCCAACAAGGTCAAGGTTTTCCCCGAGCAGGAGATCACGACGAGAGTTCGTGGCAAGCAGTCCCTCTCTGGGCCGGGCCAGCCGATCAGCAAGAAGAAGAAGAACAAGAAGTGCAACAAGAAGAAGAAGCCCGCTGTGCCCAAGGTCAAGGACCAGAGTCGCACAGCTCGCCGGAAGCGGCTGGTGAGCAAGGCGTGGCATGACAGCTATGACTTGAACATCGCTCGCGGCGTTTGCGATGAGAGAGCCCGCCGGGCTGCTCGCAAAGCTCACAAAGTGGCAGGGATGGAGTTTGATGCCAAGGAGCCAAGGCGTTCCAAGAAGCCGGCTGCGAAGAAGCCGGCAGCCGCCGATGTTGGCGGTGATGTGTGATTCCGATAAATCACAGAGGCTCGAGTGCGCCCTTGTAGATCCTATACTTTTATTTAAATACACACTGAGACCGTAAACCCTCTCTATTCCTCGCAACCAAAAACCTTTATCGCTCTTTGTCCTGAATCTGCAACAAGATCCATACCTGTGAGATGGTTTGTCCATGAGGGCGGGCTACCTCGAGCCAAATTTTGTATCGCAGGTCTCATTTGGGCATACGTGTGTGTGCTTCTCACACGTGCAGCCACAGTCAGGGGGGCATGGGCACAGGAGGTGTCTCACATGATGGCCGGGACGGAGTGCTTTCGCGAACCACAGAGTGCGACAAGAGCTGTTACCTGTGGAGATGTCCATGCCTTGAAGCAGCTTGTGCAGTGAGTGCTTCAGACCTGTGTAGTTCAATGAGACAGATAAGAACAAAATACCCTGAGAGTTTCCCTGAGAGTTTTACCGTGAGAGTTTTTGTATATATACCTTGAGAGGGGGGGGGGGGGGGGGGGGGGGGGGGGGGCGCTACCTGGAGAGTGTGCATGTACCTTGAGAGTTTCGCACTTGCAAGCAACCGTGTAGCCCTGAACCCTTTCAACCTATAATCTGTGAGCCCACACAGGTGCGAATGGCCCGCAGCTCGCAGCGACGTGCTGACGAGGAGGTGCTTCTTCCCGATTCTAGGGGGTTGGGGGGGCCCACCCTTTGTAATCCAGGAACCCAAAATTTTGTGTGTGTGTGGCTTCGGAAAGGGAGAACTAAAAATTTTAGTTCCCGAGTCCAGGGGGTTGGGGGGGTTGGGGGGCTTGGGGTTGGAGTGGGGGTTGAGTTTCAGCGACCCTTTGGGTTTGTAGGCGGCCTTTGGTGTAAATCTGTTAAAACACAAAGTCGACCCACAACACTCTTAGACTGTGTAAGTCTCTCTGGGCCCTTATTGTTGTGAGTAAACCCTAAACCCCTAAACCCCACAGACCCTAAACCCTAAACCCTACTGTAGACCCTGAGCTTTAAAACCTGGAAGCTTCACCTCTTGCAGGGTATACAATGCATTCTGCATATACCCATACTGCAACCCAACCCCCAAACCCCAAACACTAAACCCTAAACCTTAAACCTAAAACCGAAACCTCCGGGCGTGAACATGTCAGCTGCTCAAAGCACAGTTAGTCCTGCACCCATGTGCTTTTATAGTTTTAATTGCATATACCTTTGTGTTTGAATAACGGACAAATATGTATATATGTATATATATATATATGTATATATTTAAGGACCCAGGCTGTCTGTACCTATACACGCTGCCACAAGCTTTGCCCCTGCATTGTGCTCCATGGCTGCTTCCGTTGACCTGCGAGTTTACCTGAAGAACCTGCCCTTTTCCATCACTGAGCGAGTGTTGCGTGCCGGGCTGGGAGGCTATGCGGTGCAGAACGTGTCCATTGAGGAAAGGTTTGCGGTATCAAGCAAATAGTATGTGTTCGGCCTTTCTGACAGTGGGATGCCAGGCTGAGGTGGATCGTTTGATTTTTGGTCTTGATGGACGACTTATTCCACAGCTTTCACCATGGAGGTTGAGTGCATCCGCTGCGATCCCCAGAATGCGGTCAATGGCCAGCATGGCTTCTGCCGTGGGATGCCAGGCTGAGGTGGACCGTCCTGCTGGCGACGTTCCTGGCCCTGCTGGCCCTGCTGGGCCTGCTGGCCCTGCTGGCGACGTTCCTGACCATGCTGACGACGTTCCTGACCATGCTGGCGACGTGTGTTGGCTGGATCAGGAGGAGGAGCCAAGCACGAGGGCCCAGCACGAGCCCCAACAGGAGCCTCAGCCGGAGCAAGGCCCAAAGAAGGACAATACCGCTGCCGAAACTGTCGATGCCGAGGCCACTACATCCCCAGCTGCGACAGAGGACCGGCGGAGGAAACGATCCAGCTCGAGGCATCGCGGCAGGCGGAGACGATCTTCGAGCTCAGTGTCGAGAAGGCCAAGACGTCGGGGCAAGAGGTCCCGGAGCCAGCGACGTCGCTGTCGCAAGGGGAAGAGGTCGTCCTGACCGGCCTCATGCTTTGTCGCTACTGAAAAGAGTGTCGGGTTGGGTTTTCCGGTGCGACTGAGAAGGGTACAGATTTCGTGTTCTTGTTTGTTTTTCTCCTACACACCTAAACCCCTAAACTGTGAGGGTTTAGGGTTTAGGGTTTAGGGTTTAGGGTTTAGGGTTTAGTTGAGAGTTTAGGGCTGAGGGTTTCGGGCTTGGGATTTGGTGATCAGGATAACACCCTACAAACTCTATAGACCCCACAAATTCGCACAGCCTTCTCAGCCCTTCAACGAAAAGGGCCTGTTAACCCTAAACCCTAGACCCTAAACCCCAACCCTAAACCCCAAAGCAGTGAGGAGTCTGTGGGTTTAGAGTCCTGCGGGCTGCCCTATGGGGTCACCTCCTCCAAACCCTCAAGACCCGGCATCGGCAACCCTAGAACCCTAGACACTCCGAGACCTTAAACCCTTAAACCCTGAACCCCAAGCCCCCTCATCCACCCTAAGCCCTCTCTGTGTATGTATTTCTCTTTCTAAAGCCGTCCCACTTTCATGTGAACCCCGCAATGCTGATAGGTGCCTCGTCGCCTGTGCCCTGTTGCTGGCGCCGGCAAAGGATTCAGGGGGGGGTTGAAGGACGGCAATTTTATCAGTTGTGTGTCTGTGGGTTGGGGCAGTGAGCGGTGCCAACCCCCAACCCCTCAACCCCAACAAAAAAAACTTCCCCCCAAACCAAACCCAAATTTTCTGGTGGCCCTATAGACTCCAGACAGTCCTACAGCCCGCAAAGCTGTGAGAAAACGTCCATCCGACAGGTATGACATTGTGGCTCATCTTCGTGCCTGGGGCTTGTGTGCTTGAAAGCGGACAGTGCTGCTTGCACACATAAATGTGTTTGCTACAGGTTGCAGGACAAGCTTCTAGTCTGTGGTGTCTGCTGCGAGTGGCCGAGTTTCTGAGGACAACTTTGTCGTGTGTTCGCCACAGTTCGTTTTGGCTTTCTCTGTTTGTGCCGACTTGTCCCATCGATCCCCGTCCTTCATCATGACGGCTCGTGTGTCCTTGTGCTACCAGAGCTTTGAGCAAGATCCAAAGCAGAGTGCATGGACGGAGTTTTGCGACGTTCGCGACATGGACTGGAGCCCGATCACTCGTGACTCCCATTGCATGGAGAGCCTCTGTGCTTTCATTGCTGACAAGAAGTACGTGTTGCAAGATCGCTTCTGCCACGAGGGACACCTTGAGTTCAATGTTGAGGAGTCGTTCTTGCCGCCCCACCTCGTTCCGGCCCAGTCTCAAGACGTTTTCCATGTCACCGTTGCTGGGACCTCCGAGCAGTTTTGGCTGGCCTTTACAAGCCAGGGCATGGATGAGGAGCCGGAGACCCCCCTCAAAAAAAGGCAAGGGCAAGCTCTTCCTCATGGACAGCAATGGTGGGCTGAGGGAGGCATCTTTGCAGGAGGGCACGGAGGCGTTGCAGCAGCTTACCATGATGCACCTCCTGGCAGGCATGGCAGAGTCGAGTTCTTCGAGCGTTGGCCCAGTCCGCCCAGCACGCCGCTCTGCCTTGAAGAAGAAGTGAGGGCATAGGACTCCCTAGCAGTGTGTATAACTTGCAGTCTCTACCCTGTGAGAGGCGAAGCTTCCAGGTTTGAGTGGTTTGGGGTTTGGAGTTTACAGGGTACGGATTCAAGGACATTGTGTGGCGAGAACTCTAATACCTTGGGAGAGACACCCGGAGCGAAAAGATGCCCGTGCAACCGTGCTCATCATGTGCATTCTACCGTGTGTAATCTGGTCGTTTCGCAGGGAGGATTTACCTGGAGAGTTTCGGTTTGTGCCTTAGGTCGGAGCAAGTGGCAGACGAAGTTTCGTCGAAATTTCGGCCAAACTACGGCTGTGGAGGTCGAAACTTCGACTGCTTCCAGGCGGACCAGGTCGAAGTTTTAAAGTCTTGAAATTCATGTTTCGTGTGTGAGGTGCTGTGCTTGTGACGTTTGCGAGTCGAAGTTTGCTCTTGAACTTCGACCAAAGTTCGACCGAAACTTCGTCGAAGTTTCGGTTAAAATTCGACACGAGTTACTCGAAATTTCGACGGAGTTTCGATCAAACTTCGGTGCGGCTATGTCCAATATATAACAATTTTTGCATTAGTTCACCGTCGGTTTTTCTTCGTGATTGTACCTTGGAAAGAAGATGGCCGACAGTTCTCCTTAAGTCGTTCTGTGGAACTGAAGCAAAAGCACGACAGAGTGTGCGGAAGCCCTGAACCCTGCACGTGTCTTCTTCCTGCGAAACTCGCTGTGTGATGCTGTGCATGCAAGTCTCTGTTCTTGCAGCAATGTTGAGTAGTAGCTGTGGGCTGCTGTGCAAAGCTTTTGTTGTGCATTGTGCTGCCAGCTTCCGTGCTTACATATAGCGACGACTCTCGTGGCCTCCGTCTGTCTGTGTACTAGGTCTCCCTGGGAGTCATGCCGGTGAAGCGTCCTGCAGCTGCTGCTTCCTCGTCCAGTACCAAGGCAAAGCGTGGGAAGGGCAACACCGATGCCGGTGCGAAGGACGGCACCCTGAATGGCCAGATCGAGACCTGGAAGAAAGGCGTAGCGGACCAGGATCGCGGTGAGGACACTCACCGCGACAAGGGCAAAGGCGAGAAATGGGCGAAAATGAGAAGCGCCGACGAGATCGAGCCACACATCTTGCACATGTACGACAACCCGCCAAAGGGGGAGTCGTCTCGCAAGTACCGCACGGCCTTGATAAACAGACTGTTTCAGAGACAGTCTGACGGAAGCCTCTACTTGCGATCCGGCGACCCCATGTTTCAGCAAGCGAAGCAGGTGTACGAGGAGCGGTTCCAGAAGAACTTAGAGAAGATGTACACACGCCTCGTCTTCGTCGCGAAGAACTTCAACAATAACGAGGCCGCCTTCGAGAAGGCCCTGTCGGCCGGAGAGATCCTGGAGGAGAAGGGGGCGGATGGCCTGCAGTACTACGGCTTCAAGCAGATCAGCCGGGGTCTGCAAAAGGGGTCCAAGGACAGCTTCCACTTCGAAAACAAGCAGAAGATCGACAAGCGAGATGCCCAAGCCCTGGCGGACCTCTTCACGGACCTTAAGTGGAAGTACACCCCGAGCTTGCAGGACCAGAAGAAGATGGATGAAGAGGGCGAGCTGCCAGCTTCGGCAAAGAAGTTGCTGACTCAGGCGGTGCTGGCCCAGGAGAAGTTGTGCAAGCTCTCTTTGGCTCTTCTCAAGAACCCGGGCGACATCCCGGCGGATTTGCAGAAGTCCATGCGAAAGGGCCATGCTGCGGCGCAGCAGCACATCCTGAACTTGCAGCACATCTCGAACTTCTCCGAGTTCCCCACGGGCGAGGCCAAGCTGAATTCTAAGAACCTGGACACCTACATGCTGGAGGTCGCAACCAACACGAAGAAGCTGAACGAGGACATTCACCAGTGCCAAGGGCTACTGAAGGCCCGAAAGGCCTAGAGGCTTTTGCATCTGGTGGCAGCAGCCCATTTTGTATCTTCAGGGCAGGACCACACAGTCTGAACTTTTCCACCCGTGGGGTCGGTTTTCCGCTTGTGCTTCTGTGTTTGTGTTGGGTCATGCGTGCTGTGTCGTAAGCTCTGTAGCCACAGAAACACACATACACTGTACAGACACACACACACACACACTCTACAAATGACAGTGCTGCCGTTAGCTCTCTTTCGGGACTCCGACCTCGTATTTGTCCAGACACCGTTGCTGCCAGAAGTGCCAGCTCAATCTCGCTAGACGTGCCGGATCAGGTCTTCAGAGTCTCAGGGCAAGAGAGAGTGTCAGAGCTGTTCGTATATACTCTGTGCCAGTGGTGAGCATGCTCTGCCTTGTGGTTTCATGAGCTTCGCACTCCATTTGAAACAGTAATGTGCCAGTGCCTGTGTGATTCTAAAACGAGGCCAGTCCTTGCTCGTGCAGTCGCTCTGGCGCCGGAGGCATCTTAGGGTTTAGGGTTTAGGGTTTAGGGTTTAGGGTTTAGGGTTTAGGGTTTAGGGTTTAGGGTTTAGGGTTTAGGGTTTAGGGTTTAGGGTTTAGGGTCGAGGGTTCAGGGTTTGGGTTTAGGGTTTAGGGTTCTGTGAGTACACAGAGGGTATAAGGATACACATTTTCCCGGGCTTTTGCTGCAGTGCAAGGGTGAACTCATGCTGGGGCTGCCCTCTCTCTTCTATAGCACTTCCCAGACCCCCCTGAAGGCTGTGCACAGCCAGCCTGAATGAAAGTGCGCAGCATCACATCTTTCATTCGACGGCGCTCGAGACTTCAGGAATGCAGTCACGGAGCTGCAGGGCCGCAGTTCTGCAGCAAGCAAAATCGCACTTCAGAGCAGTTTTTGGGGTGAGCGTTCCGACGATAATGCCTTGAGGAGCAAGATTCTGGGGGGGGTCCCCTTCTTTTTTTCTTTCCCTTCTTTTTTTTTTTCTTTCTCCCTTCCGTTGTTTTTTTTTTTTCCTTGTCTTCTTTTGTTTTTTCCCTTCTGTTTGTTTTTCCCTTTCCCTTCCCTTCTGTTCCCTTCCCTTGACCCCCCCAGAATCGCGACGAAGAGGCATTCTCATTGCGAGCACCCAAAACTGCTCTGAAGTGCGATTTTGCTTGCTGCAGAACTGCGGCCCTGCAGCTCCGTGACTGCATTCCTGAAGTCTCGAGCGCCGTCGAATGAAAGATGTGATGCTGCGCACTTTCATTCAGGCTGGCTGTGCACAGCCTTCAGGGGGGTCTGGGGAGTGCTATAGAAGAGAGAGCTGTGCCGCTTCAGCTTCTCGAACATGGAAGCGGAGCGCGTGGACCAGTGTTTTGCGCACAGGCTCAGCTACCAATTGTGCACTTTGAGCTCAGAGCCTCAATTGATAGAGTAAAAAATGAGTCTTTTCGAGTCGACCATCACCGGAACATCTGAACGATGGCCAGACCCCCATCACCACTATCGAGATGCAGGGGATCTCTGCAGGCCAGCTAGCCACGGTCCTCACGGCTTACACGATCCTGACGGACACGGCTGCCAACACCGCCTCCATCTTGCGGATGGGGAAAAAAGTGCACTTAGTGGAGGAGGTTGCCGGAGGTCTTCAAGGGCCATTTTGGCGATGCGAGAGGCTTCTATTCGTTGCGGGGCGCAGGCGCGGCCCGGTGCGCGGCCGGAGGTGTCCAAGCTCATCCGTGCGCTGCTTGGTGGCCTAGCTGTGTATGGTTGTAGCAACAGCCATGCGCGGGGTCAAAGCTTTGGGTGCAAGAAACCAGTCATGCCTTCAGTCAGGTCCTTGGATTGAGTCTGACATGAACCCTGAGGCAGTAAGTCAGTTTTGTTCTTTAGCAAGTTGTGACGTGGACGGTGAAGCCAGGCAGACGTAGACTGCATTCCTTTTTCTGAACCCGATTGGTGAAAGACCAATGTGTACCTTGACGTTCTGCCTGAAGGCGCCAAAGGGTGAATCCAGTCCTGATAAAGGGGTTTCTGCAGGGTTTCCGTTCATGTTTGTTAAGCTTCTGGAGGGTTTCCCTGGGTTTCCCTACAGTTTCGCGAGGGTTTCCGCGGGGTTTCTGGGGGTTTCTGTTAAGTGTACAGCATGTATCCAGGTACAGTGAATGGGTGCAGTAGGAAAGACACCAAATGCCCTAAGGCATGTTGAGTCTGAGCAGAACGAGTTTGACACCGGAGGCTTAGGCTCAAGAGTCGAAAGCGAGAAAAGTTGTTTTGCCTTTAGAGCGTGGTAGGAAAAGTGAGCCATGATGTTTACCACGTTTTTCAACATGGTAGCGGAGCACCTGAGTCAGGGTGCGATGATGCTACAGCAAGCTGGATGGACGAAGATTTTTCCATGGAGCATGATGGTTTTCATGTCTGTGCGAGAAGTGTGTGCCAGCAACCTCCAGAACCTTCAGCAGATGGCAGAGCAGACAGTTGCAGCAAGCAGTGGTGCCCTGGACGCTTTGAGTTCAGGAAGATGGCAGCAGGAATTGTTCCTGTTTGCAGTGCTGGTTTTCATGAGCAGCATTTTAGCAGGAATGGCGTGGTCGTTCTTGCGAGAGATTGCAACTGAAGAGCGAGAGATCGAGACTGTCGCCCATGAAGAGTTCATGCCTGATGTTTACATTGCAAAGTCAAGAACAGCAGTGCACAAGCATCGAGAATGCCGTGGCCTGGACAGTGCGGATCAGGCGCAAGTCGTACGTGCACCTGGATGTAGAGTTTGCTTTCCAGATGGCTATGTTTACATTCAAGGGCAGACAGAAGTAAAGAGAAGGAGGTTTACCCAGATGACTGGATGTGGTTTCTGGATGAGAGTCCTTTGCAGTGCAGTTCTTCTACTTTGTGCAGGGCTCGTTACAGCAGAAGGTTGGTTGTTGATGATCAAGAATGTGAAAGCAAAGGCAGCAAGAAGCAGTACAGAGATATTGCTAGATGAAGCAGAGCTCGTTATGTCAAAGCCGCTGCCCAGGAATTCGATTTCCCTCCAGGATGACCTGAAGACTATTGCCTTGGAGGATGAGCATGCCGAGGTGCAGCATGCGACTCATGCACTTGGTGAAAGCAGCAAGAATGTGCATGTGAGAAGAGAGAGAGAAGAGACAGAACATGTGGAGCTCATGTCCTTCAGTTTGCAGCGTCGTCAAACCAAGAAGCCCCAATACGCTATGAAGATCAAGACAACGAAGAAAACTACAACCTCGAGATTGTGAAGTACATGATCGCAGGATTTGAAGCATCAAGAAACTTCGACATCACGAATTTGAAGATTGAGGTGAAAAGATGGTATGAAGGTACAAGAAGATTCCTTCGAAGCCTTGAGTCGAGCTACGCCCCTGAGATCTCAGTCATGTTTCACAAGCAGAAAGAAATCATTTTCGTGTTGATGATCGTGATGTGCACCCCGATTGGTTTGGTTACTTGGATCAGCCTGTACAACATGTGTGCCATCCAAAGCAAAAGAAAAGAGTGTTTGAAGAGAAGAGTTTCAAGGAGAGCCAGGTATCAAGAAGTTCGTGCATGTGGTGTTCAGAAGAAGACGCTCATGTTCATTGTGTTGCTGTATACAAACACGCAAGCAGCTGAAGCCATGAATGCTCAGATGGAGCAAGCAATGCAATCTTTGGCCCAGCAGACAGCAACGAACACCCAACAGATAAACGACCTGGTTAGCGCAGTTCAGCAGCAAGCATCCCAGCAGCAGCAAGCAAGCACAGCAGCTCAAAGTGCAGCAGCAGCCAGTGAAGGCGAGATGAGAGAAATGTTTCGCAACATGCTACAAGTGGCTACAAGAACGAGCACAGCGGTCCACGAGGCAGCAAGCATGATCAACAATATGGGTCAAATGCATCGAGATTTTCGTGAGCATCAAGAAGCACGAGAACAAGCACAAGCAGAAAGAGAAAAGAGAAGAGAGAAGGGAGATGTCGAGTTGCACAAGATGATCAAGACCCCCGACGTGTTCAACCCAAGCAGTTTCAAAGAAGAGCATGAAGGCTGGAGTGAATTCAGACACAAGATGCGAACCTGGATTGGAGCGTTGGATCCAGAGATGTTAGCAAGAATTGAAGCCGTTGAAGCAAAGAGAAGTGAAGCTGTTGAGTTTTCCACCTTGAGTGACGAGCACAAAGCCGTTAGCAAGAAGCTCTACACGATCCTCACTTCGTACACGAAAGGTCGCCCATTGAGAACGATCAAGCAGATTACAGAGGAGAATGGTTTAGAAGCATGGAGAATTTTGCTCGAAGAACACGAACCCTACACTCGTGGTAGAAGTCTTCGTCTGCTGACTAGCCTCACGAAGTACAAGTTTGAAAACAAGAAGACCACCTTGGAGAACATCCTTGCATTCGAAGAAGCAATCGAGCAGTATGAAAAGGCATCAGGAGATGTGGTGCAAGATGATTTGAAGATTTCAATTATCCTCAATCAGCAAGATGGTCAACTTCGACAACACATGTTGCTCAATTTGAGAGATGATACAAAGTATTCAAGTCTTCGTCAGTTTCTCCTGTCCTATGAGCAAAACACGCGCTGGACCACAACTGACTTGATCAACGCCGGCAACGACCACGGTGGACAAGCAGACATGGATGTCAGCAACGTGAACAAAGATGATAGAAAAAGGCCCTGGAGATCCAAAGGAAAAGGAAAAGGAAAGTTCAGCAAAGGCAAAGGAAAGGGCAAAGGAAAATGGAGGAAAGGAAAGTCCAAAGGAAAAGGCAAGTATGGCAACGACTACGGCTACAACTCCAAAGGACGAGGAAGAGGAAAAGGTCGTGGTCGAGGTCGCGGTCGTTTTGGTCGTGGAAAAGGATTTGGTCGTGGATTTGGAAAAGGACGCGGAAAAGCAAGCTTTGGTCCTCAGTGTTGTCATTACTGTGGAAAGCCTGGTCACTTTGAAGCCCAATGCAGACAGAAGCAGAGAGATTTTGGTGATGTTCGAAACGTGAACGACGACCAGCAAAGTACCACAGCAGCCAGTTCTACTGCAGCACCAAGCACGTCAAGCACCACGAACGTGACGAGCGTCAGCAGGAACCAAGCAAAGACCGTGCGTCAAATCTCCATGATCCACATTGGAGATCCTCCACAACAGTATCCAGAAGTTTTCGAAGTCGACACGGAGGCAGAAGAAGAACTTGAGATTGACTATTTTGGTCGTGTGCTACGTGTTGAAGAATTTCAGCTTAGCGATGCAGAGCAAGAAGAAGAAGAACACGAGCACCAAGAAGAAGATGATCCTTTGATGTTGTGGTGGAAAGATGGTTGTGAGCACGAAGAAGATT
Source organism: Symbiodinium natans (assembly GCA_905221605.1). Classification (NCBI taxonomy): domain Eukaryota; class Dinophyceae; order Suessiales; family Symbiodiniaceae; genus Symbiodinium; species Symbiodinium natans. Next base: position 75,507 of record CAJNDS010002600.1, on the reverse strand, counting down.
GCAACCTTTGTGTTCGTGCAGTCCAAGAATCATTTTATGAGAGCAGTCCTGTCTATGAGAAGATAGAAGTGATCTTGGACAGTGGCGCCGATGTCAGCCTCATTCCTCTGTGGCTTGGCAAAGAGGGAGTGCCTGTGAAGAAGAAGAACGATTCAGGCATCAGAGACGCACAAGGAAGAAAGATTCCTGTAAAAGGAAAGAGAGCAATCAACTTGACTATGTTCAGCTCGAAGCAAGAAGCAGTCAAGATGCAAGAATGCTTCATCGTTGCGAATGTGGTCAATCCTTTGTTGGCAGTCGGAAAGCTACTCAAGAATGGCTGGGAGATTGTCAAGAAGGATGATGGCTTGATGTTGTCAGACGGAATGTCAGACATCCCTGTTCACTACCACAAGAACTCGCTGGCTACTTATGCTTATTTGCAAGCAGGAAAGAGGTATGAGAGCGAAGCCTATGTGAACCTGGAGCAGGAACACGTTCGCACCGTCATTCAGCTGAACTCCCACATAGCTGATGCAGCAAGAAAGCAAGAACCTGGCTGGCATGATACAGACAGCATTGTGGTTGTGCACTACTCCCCGGCGCAGTCGAAGTACAAAGATCCCACGGACATGTACCGTACGGAGGATTTTCCGTACAGAAGCACGATGATCAAGATAGAAGATGGTACATGGAAAGCCGTTGAAGTGTGCAAGAAGTATGCGCAGAAGATGGACCCGTTTGAGGATATCAGCGCAGGCGGGGAATTTGAAGTGGTGACAGCATTGTCGTCACGAGTTATCCCGCTGAATGTCTTGGGCATCCCCTTGAAGAAAGATGAACGCCAAGAACAAGAAGCAAGAACCAGCGACACGTGGAGCATCGAGAAGGCTGGTACGGAACTTGTGCGGTACCACAACACGCCGCGCACCCACAAGTTCAACCCTGAGAACGTAGCTGGAATGCCCACGGACATTGAGAATTTGACGTCCTGGAGATACACTATTGGCGAGTGTGTCTATGCCACGAATTTGTATGAAGACGAAGATGATTGGAGCAGAGACACAGAACCTCCTGAAGAAGCATTCGCTTTGCCGTGGTATGGTCAGACCAGATTTCGTCTCAAAGAACCTGTTCGTGAAGATAGAAGAAGCAGTGCACAAGAGCAAGAGGCAAAGAGACAGAAGCTTGAAGAAGAAAAGAAAAGTTTCCTCCCAGAAGATGTGCAGATGGAAGAAGCACCTCGAGGTGAAGTTGAACGAGATTCTCTTGTGTTCACCTACGATGGCTATGAGTACAGCAAGAATAGCAGCGTGCAGATTTTACGTCAACTTTGTCGTGAATTTGAAGTACCAAGCAGTGGCAGCAAAGAACAGATGCTGAAGCGCTTGTCTCGCGCAGCTCAGGAGCGCGAAGCGGCAGACAGCCTAGCCCTCGGGCGCAGGCAGTATGAAGCGCAAGTCGCGCCGCTGATGAGGAAGCGCGAAGAACGCCCCAATGAGCAGGAAGTGATGCTACACAACCTGACGCACCTGCCATTTGCTGGCTGGTGTGAGCATTGCGTCGCCACTCGGGCGAAAGAAAATCAGCATCGGAAGAGCGAATTGACTCGCTCCCCCGCTGAAGAGAGCAGCAAGTCAACACTCTGTTTCGACTTTGCGTACACCTCAACGAGCAGCTCTGAGGCGCAGCCCATGGTCACGCTGATCGCGAATGATGCATGGTCCAAGTGGTTTGTCGCCGTGCCCGTAGCAAGAAGAGGAGGCGCAGATGCGCTGAGGCACATGACCGAAGCGTTGACTACAGCTACACTGCAGCTTGGGTACTCAGAAATCAATGTGAAGGCAGACAATGAAGGTGTTTGCAGAAGCTTGAAGATTGCACTCCAGAAAATGCGTGGAGCGCATGGCCTGAGCACTACACTTCTTTCAAGTGTACCCCATGATCACGAAAGCAATGGTTTGGCCGAGCGTGCAGTCCAAACAGTCAGAAGGCATGCGAATTGTATCCTGGATGAGGTCAGAGTGAAGACAGAACTTCCTCTTAGCCATGAACACCCACTGATGTCGTGGGCAATGCGACACTCTGCGTGGCTACTCAACCGTTTTCATCGGTCCTCAGCAACAGGAAAGACGCCGTATGAATTCATGACAGGCCAACCGTATCGAGGAGAACTCGTACCATTTGCAAGCACGATTATGGTGAAACGCTTGAGACCGAAGCGCAAAGGTGACCGTTTGTGGACGTTCGGAGTGTTCCTCGGCAAGACTGAATCTGGAATGTGGCTTACTTTCCAGAGCGATGGCATTCACGCATCAAGAAGTGCGAGACCAGTTGGTGAAGCTTACGACGCGAAGGCCATCAGCAGCGTGAACGTTTTCACTTGGTCGATCAAGAACAACACACTTGGCAGCCGAGTACTACCTCAGAAAAGATTGGTTTCTCCGCAGATTGTTCTTCCAGCAGTTGCAGCAGGTGAAGAACGAAAGAGCCTTGAAGATGAAGTTGCAGACGAAGCCGCCTCTGATCCTCCAACAAGTGATGAGGAGAAAGCAAGGAGAGATGCAGAAGGAATGCTTGAAGAGTTCGAGCTTGTTCATGATGAGCATGATCCTCTGGCAGATATGGTTTCCGAGCATGAAGATGAAAGAGAAGAAATTCCTGAAGAAGCAAAGATGGATCGAGAAAGCAAACCAGACTTTGAATGTGTTGGTTCACCAAGCAAGATTCCAAGAACAAGAGTTGAGCTTCCCAGGTTTGGACCTGGAGCATCGTCTTCGGTGATGAGAGCAGAAAGAATGCCCGACAATGATGAGAGGTCGGACGAAGAAGAAGATTGCTTTGCAGGCAGTGAAGCTGGTGACTTTGAGACAGAAGATGAATGGAGTGATGAAGAGCAACAAGAAGAAGTTCAAGTCCTTCCAGAAAGTTTCTTCTCAGAGGAAGCAGGACCTCCTCAACTCGCAGAAGAAGACCTCGAGATCTTTGACGATGCCGCAGCAGGAAAAGAAGTTTCCAGATTGACAAAGATGGGTGTCATAGAAGAGGTGCCCATGGAGCAAGAAGAGAACAAAGAAGTTGTTTGGTTGACAACAAAGCTGGTTTTCGACTGGAGATTTCGGGAGTCAGAAAACGTCATCTGCGAGAACGAGATCCCTGAAGGGCAACAAGAAGTTCCTCATGAAGCCCTGAAGCCACGAAGATGTTGGCAGAGAAGAGCAAGGCTGGTAGCAAGAGAGTATAACAACTCGAAGCGAGAAGATGTGTTCAGCCCAGCTACCTCTCCGTCGTTGACGAAGCTGATTCCAATTTTGGCATTGGCAAATCGATGGAGTATTTGGTCGCTTGACATCAAAGATGCATTTTTGCAGGTTCCCCAGAAGAGACCTGTACACTGCAAGATTCCACGAGGAAAAGGAAGTCAAGCAGTACACGGAATGGAAGCCAAATGCTGGCGTCTTGGTCGTGTCCTTCCTGGACAAAGAGATGCTAGTCTTCTGTGGAGCGAATTTTGCGCAGAACTTTTGCAACAAGAAGGCTATGAGAAAAGCATCGCGAACCCAGCGTTGTTTCGCTTGATCAAGAACGGCAAGGTCGTATCCGTTTGCATCGTACATGTCGATGACCTTCAAGTAGCAGGAAAAGCAGCAGTGGTGAAGCCCGTCCTCGAAGCTTTAGCGAAGAAGGTGAAGCTACAAGTAGAAGGACCTTTTCTGACAGAAGAAGATTATCGCAATGGATTTTCCAAGCAGTCTGTGCGTTTTCTCAAGAGAAGGTATAGCTATGAAGACGGAAAGTTGTTTGTCCGCCCTGACACCAAGTATGTCACCAAGCTCCTTGAAAAGCTACGCCTTGGATCGAGAAGAGAGAAAGCTACCCCTGCAGCAGGAAATGTGCAGAACACCGATGAGACAAAAGAGCTGGACGAGAACAAGAAGAATGTGTACCGAAGTTGTGTCGGTATACTGCTATATCTTGCCCAAGATCGTCCTGACATCCAGTATGCAGTCCGAAATTTGGCAACTGGAATGAAGGCTCCTACGCAGAAGAAGCAGAAAGAGCTCGAGCATTGCGCGTTGTATCTGAAGAAGACTGCAGGCTATGCGGTTTGCTACACAGCAGGGAGACCTGGAACGGCAACCTTGCAAAGAAGCAAGAATTTGGAGCAAGATTCCGAGAATGAGAACGAGAAGAGCATCGAGAGTGGCAGTCACCTGGTCGAAGTATTTTCTGACGCCGACTGGGCCGGCAACAAGAGCAGCCGGAAATCTGTATCAGGAGGAGTCATCTTCCTGGACGGCCAGTATGCGTTTTCTTACTCAAGAACGCAGAAAACTGTGGCACTTTCCAGTGGCGAGTCCGAGTACTACGCACTCACTGGTGCTGTCGCAGAAGGAATTGGCATTCGAGAAGCCGTAGAGTTCCTTTCTGGCAAAGCAGCGCGAATGAAGGCGTACACAGACAGCAGTGCAGCGCGTGGCATTGTGCACCGGCAAGGTGTTGGTCGTATCAAGCACTTAGCAACGAGAATGCTCTGGTTGCAAGAAGTTACCAGAAACGGCCTATGCAGCGTGAAGGCAGTGAGCACTGTTTTCAACCCTGCCGACTTAGGGACCAAGCCCCTCAACGCATCGAGAATGAAGCTACTTTTGAACATCCTTCAAGTTCATGATGATCGAGAAGCAATCGGTCGTGAAGAACGAATGGCCGCAGAGAGCACAGCTACAGTCAGAAGATTGACAAAGGTATCCGGAAGCAGACTTGGTTTGACGTTATTGTCAGCTTTTGGTTTTGCAGTTGAATCTGCAGGTCAGCAAGAAGGAGATTTTGTAGCACGAAGATATTTTTGCATGCAGTTGATGAGTTTTGTGTTTGGCCCGTTTTCTACAGCTCAAGAGCCACCTCAAGAACTTCAAGAAGTTGAACAAGAAGTTTTACATGGTCAAAGCAGCAACAGCAGCATGAAGTTTTCACACGTTTTCACGAGCATGCCTGAGCTTGAGATGTTCGTGCCCGTGTGCATGGCTGTGATTGTTGTTCTGGTGACGATCATTGTCTACTTGGCAGTGAACCAGAAGAAAGAGAAGAAGGGTGAGAAAGAAGAGAAGCCCAAAGAAGAGAAGCCTGAAGGTGAAGTCACAAAGAAGAAAGAAGAAGAAGACAAAGAGAAGAGCTCGCAAGGTGTCCTCGAAGACGACGAGACCGTGAAGATGAAGTTCGACGAGCTGATCGCGAAGATGGAGAAGCAAGAACGTGCCTTGGAGAAAGAAAAGTTGAAGAGAGAAGAAGCAGAAGAAAAGGCGAAGGAAGCAGAAGAAGATCGTGACCAAGCATTTGCTTTGAAGGCGAAGGTGGTTGCGAAGTACAGTGAAGCCGAAGCAGAGAGGAAAGCTTTGGAGAAAGAGAAAGAAGATCTAGAGAAGCAGAAAGAAGCGTACAAGCAAGATGCCAAAGAGGTGAGAGAGCAGTTGAAGAAGGACTACGACATGATCACGAAGCACATGAAGAAAGAAGCAGAGGAGAGAAAGAGAGAAGCAGAAGAGCTAGAAGCAGCAGAACAAAGAAGAGAGGAGGAAGACAGGATCAATGCAGAGATCAGGAAAGCCAACGAGGAGAAGATTGAAGCAGCAGAACGACAAAGGAGGAAAGAGGAGACAGACAAGAAAGCCGAAGCAATGAGACAAAAGGAGCAGGCAAAGAAGGCCCAGGAGGAGAAAGATGCCCAGGAGAAGGCAGCACAGGAAAGGAAAGCACAGGAGGAGAAGGAAGCACAGGAAAGGAAAGCACAGGAGGAGAAGGAAGCACAGGAAAGGAAAGCACAAGAGGAGAAGAAGAAGGCAAAGGAGAAGAAGGCACAAGAGGAGAAGGAAGCACAAGAAAGGAAGGCCCAAGAGGAGAAGGAAGCACAAGAGAGGAAAGCACGCAAGAGGAGAAGGAAGCACAGGAAAGGAAAGCACAGGAGGAGAAGGAAGCACAGGAGAAGGAAGATGAAAGGAACGAGGCAATCGCGAAGGAGAAGGCGAAGAAGCAAAGAGCAAAGCTAGAGGCCTATGAGGAAATGAGAAGAAAGGAGCAGGAAGCCCAAGAAGCGACGAAGGAAGAGAAGGAGAAGGCAAAGAAGGAGTTGAAGGAAGCACAGGAGCGAAAGACCCAGGCGGAAATTCAGGCAGAGAAGGAACGAGAAGGAATGAAGGAGATTGAAGTCGTTGAAGTTGAAGATTCAGGATCTGAAGATGGAAAGCCCACACTAGGAGCAGAAGGAAAGAAGGATGCAGAAGGCAATGTGTGGCAGATCCACAAAGGAGCATTGTGGGTCAGGATCAAAGGCCAGTGGTATGATCCAAACTGGTGGACAAAGAAAGGATACAAACCACCGCCTGACTGTGCAGAGTCGAGCGAAGAAGGAAAAGAAGAAGGAGGAGCAGCAGGAACAGAAGAAAGAAGAGAGCAAGAAGAAGAGCAGCCCCGAGAACCACCGCAGAGAGGAGAGAAAGGTAGCAAGAACGCAAAGGGCAGATGGAATGTGGTCACGTTCACAGATTGTGGTTGGATCTGGGAGTATTGCAAAGACACGAATGAGTATCGAGCAGTTCGGCTCGATCAGAAAGGATCAGCGCAGGTGAAAGGAGCGCAGATCAAAGGTGCCGAAGACTGGAACCTCGTGACCAAGCACTTCAAGAAGACAGGAAGGTGGGAGAGCCCCACAGAAATCAGAAGAGAGAGAGATGAGCCTGAGGTGCAGCAAGAAGGAAAGCGAGGAAGAAGAAGTCGAGAGCAAGAAGACTGGCAGCAAGAAAGTTGGCACCAGCAGCAGGACTGGTACGCCGACGACGGTTGGAGCCAGAACTACTGGGAGCCGGACTACGCCTACTACCACTACGCCCCGAAAGGGAAGTACCAAGGCAAAGGGAAATGGAAGTATGGTGGTGGTGGCAAGAAAGGCTGGTAAGAAGAAGAAGCCAGCAAGAAGCATCGAGAAGGGTGACGACTGAACGCAGCGTGAAGCATGTATAGATTTTCTGAAGCTGTGTACATAGAAGTTCGAGCACCCCGAACATTGCACGAAGTACAAAGTAGGTACAACGAATGTTTTTGAATAAGCAAGGACCCCAATACGCCTTGTGATATTCACACGAGTTTCACCAAGAAGAAAGTAGTTTCACGAAGAGTTTCACGAAGCAGGACTAGGAGTGTAAGGTGCAGCCAGGTAGAGGCAAGAACAGTTGAAGAAAGAAGATGGTTAGGTAAAAGAGAAGACCACACAAGAGCCATAGGCTGGCCACAGGGCTGAGACTCACAAGATGAGGACTCTAAGACAAGCCCGTGTAACTAGAAATTCGAGGTTAGGAGTTTATGCATGTTTCAAGAAACAAAGCAGAAAGAACTGGGTAAAAGACCTTGGACTAGAGGAGACGAATGTCCCCAGTTCAGTACACTTGAAGTCCGAAACAGCTCTTCGTCTTTTGGCACAGCAGTGAGAATCACTGCAGGAAAGAGAACGCCCTAAAGCCTTCGATCTGTTCCGAGGCGGGGTGTTAAGTGTACAGCATGTATCCAGGTACAGTGAATGGGTGCAGTAGGAAAGACACCAAATGCCCTAAGGCATGTTGAGTCTGAGCAGAACGAGTTTGACACCGGAGGCTTAGGCTCAAGAGTCGAAAGCGAGAAAAGTTGTTTTGCCTTTAGAGCGTGGTAGGAAAAGTGAGCCATGATGTTTACCACGTTTTTCAACAGGCAGGCGGTGGTCCCTTGCCTCAACGATATCATTGCGGTTCTCCCCGCTGCGCTCAAGGCAAACTTGGAAATCCAAATGGTCCTCATGAACGGCCGACTTTCTGATTGGGCTCACCTTGCTGCATTGGCTAACCAATAGGCTTGGGCCCAAGCTTGTTGTGTCAGTCAGGTCTTGGGTTCTCCAGACCATATCCCCTGGGGCCAGCCTGGGTTGACGTGTGGAACTGCATACGCGCCTCTATGCTGAGCCACTGGCATGTGTTACCCGGCCTAAGCTTGGTGCTCCAGGCTAGAAGGGGTTGTGTGACGGCCAGTGGTGTTACCAGGCCTAAGGCGTGGTGATCCAGCCTGCAGATGAGCCGGCAGTAGTTGCTTGTGTACCATAGGGTAGGTGTTCCACCGACTGTTTCACCTGAGCCATTGTGGCCACAGGGTAGGTGTCCCCCCGACTGTTTCACCTGAGCCAATGTGACTCCAAAGGCCTACGGCCGCCTCGTGCTTGTGGTGTAAAATTCACCTGGAAGTTGGCCCCAGTGCAATTGGAAAGGTTGGCTGCGTTCTTCAACACTTGGGAACGTCAGGGTGGTTTCCCGGCCCAACTTTCTCTTGTTCTTGTCGCTTTCATCAACAAGTCTGAGGATGAGGAGCGACCGATTGGACTGACTCCTGTGCCATATCGCTTATGGGCCAAACTCCGATGGCCGGTCTTCAAAGCATGGCTTGATAAGTATGCCGCCACCCAAGACTGGGACCGCGCTAAGAAGGGCTTATCAAGTCTTGATGTTGCGTTGCGCCGTAAAATGTCTCATGAGATCCTGTACCGGAAAAAGAGACACGGTGTAACGGTGCTTTTGGACCTTAAAGCATTTTATGAAAATGTCTCTCACCACAGTTTTGTGGCCCAGGCCCTTGCCCTTGAGGTACCCCCGCTCATTTTAAATGCTGCAATCTCACTTTACAGTGCGCCGAGATGGATCAGTGCTGAAAAGTGTATCTCTGGGCCTCTCAAGCCGACGAAGGGCTTGGTAGCTGGTTGCCCCTTTGCCCCGGGACTCAGCAAGATCCCCTTCGACAGCATCTTACGCCCGGCATGGAATACGGGGCTTGCCAAAACCATTGACCTTTATGTCGATGACACTAGTTTTGACACTGAAGCTGCTAGCCCTGAGCTAGCTGCGCGCAGGGCAGCGCAGCTGTACAAAGCTGTGGTGGGGGGCTTAGAGCAAGCTGGACTTCCCATCAGCATTGGCAAGACGGCCTTTGTGTGTTCGTCAAAGAAGGTCGAGGCTGCCTTAAAAGGGTACCTTCCTGAGTCTGAACAAATCAAGGATGCTGCCAAGGATTTGGGCATTGATTGCACTGCTGGTCGAAGGAGACGTATCCCGGTGCACCGGAAAAGGTTTGGTAAGGGGGTTAAGCGTTGCGCTAGGCTTTCGACTCTTCGGGTTAAGTCGACACCTGTCAGGGTCCGTGCTTTAAGAGCGGGAGTGCAAACCGTGGGCATGTATGGCCATGAGTCTGTTGGACTTGCTCCCAAAAGGATGCACTGGCTGCGTGCCTCCTTCGCGCATGAATTGGGGCGCATGTCGCTGGGTTCGGTGGATCTGACGATCGACCATGCTGCACCTAAGAGACCGGACCCGGCTTACACGATTATCTCCCAGCACTTCAAAGCGATCCACCGGTTGCTGTGTTTTATCCCTGACAGGCAAAAACAGCATTTTGATGACATACTGCCTGACATGTGGATGGAGTACCAGCAAGCCGAATATCCCTGGAAGCGCGCTGCTGGTCCAGTAGGGGCACTGCTGTGTTACCTGGTTGACTTGGGTTGGACCCCGGTCAGTGCATCAGCATGGAAATGCCCGGAAGACACATGCCAGATCACCACTAAGGTCGGCATGCATCATCTACTGTGCTCCCTTGCCTTGGAAACGGATAGGTGGAGGCATACTCGCATTGCCCAGCAGGATTCCCTCTCGCCCCTCTTGACTGGAATCGATTGGCACCCGCTCAAAAAGCTTAGATGTAGGCTGCCGCCGCAGCACAAAACATCGCTCATGGCGGTGTGGCAGGGTGCAATCCGGGCAGATCCATGTGCGACCTGCCTCACATGCGGATGCGCTGCAACTTTGAATCATGTGCTATGGGAGTGTTCCTGGTGGCTAACCAACCTCCCAGAGCCTCCTGCTTTTGAAAGATTCAGAAAAGAGTGGCCGATTTCCTCCTTGTGGTCTAGGGGGATGACCCCGGCTACCTCCTACCCTGACGATGGCCAATGGGTGCGCACAACGGGAGCGTGGAATGAATCTCAGCTCATCAGTGGAGAAGGGGTTTATTTCGCCACCGATGGCTCCCCAGGCCGATCCAAAGATGTCCGATTTCATCGCTATACGTGGGCTGCAATTGCCTTTAGACTGGATGATGCTGAACCCGCTGTTATTGCAACGGCGGTTGGTACCTTGCAAACCCCGCTTTCGGTGTTCCGGGCGGAGGCGGCTGCTGTTAAATTTGTTGCCGAGCACACTCAAGGGGATGTTGACCTCACAATGGATTGTAAAGGGATTATCCCTAGGATCCAGGGGAAACCTTCCATCCAGTCGGCTGATCTTTTTGAGCCAATCAGGGAGCATTCCCACAGAATCCGCCCCACTTGGATTGCGTCGCACCTTTCGGTTCCCAAGTTCATTGCGCGGTTTGGTGCCAACCAACTCTGGCGTAGGCGGGCCAATGAGCTGGTCGACCGCCTGGTGGGTGAAGCGGCTGAACAAAGAAGAGATCCACTCTATGAGTCCAGCATCAAGAAGCTGGATGCTGTGATCACTCAGGTCAACACCTTGTTGGCCAAGCGCTCTGCAGCCCTTCTCTCTTATGACAAGGACCAGGGCCTTCAGGTGCAGTGGCCGGATAAGGACCAGCGGAAAGCTCGGGCGAAGCCTCGTGTTCGTGATTCTGCTGTCATCAAAACGAAAAAGTTTTCAAAGGAGAAGGGACCTAATAAGCGGCTGCAACTTGAAAACTTGATTGCGGGTAAACAACAGCTTGGGCATGCCTGGGTTGAAGGGAGTCGGAAGCCGTCTAACCTGACTGCTAAATGTTCGAAGTGTGGACTGTATATCCAGCAGACAGACCCCATTCATGCCTTCTCCCTTAAGTCCTCGCACCCGTGCCTTGGAGTCCCAGCTGACCCCCCCCCATGGGGCCCTCACCCTGACCACGTGTGGGTTAATTTGGGGGTGTCGTGGGTTTGTTCCAAGTGTGACAGGATGGTCAAGGTAGGAGTCCGCAAAATTCCCTCTTGGATCGGCCAACCCTGTAAGCCTAAGGTGAGTAAAGTTGCAACGGCTAGTTCCAAAAAGGCGAAGGAGGTGACTGACACTGGTGTTAGGAGTGTGAAGTCTTTCTTCCAGCCTACGGCCAGTCAGGAACCACATGCCCGGAACGTGCTCCCGAAACCGAAACCCAAATCAAACTCGAAGCAGTCTGGGCTCAAGCAAGCTAAGATTGCCTTCTAAGTATGCCGCCGAAGCATAAGTCCCCTGCCTCTAAGGCGTACTCAAAAGCCCGGCCGGGCAAGCGTGAGAGAGCTCGGCTTAGAGGTGCAGCTCCTAAGATGCGAGCGCCGCCTGCTGGTGTGAACCCCCCGCCCCCTAGGCGGAGAAGGGTGGAACCACAGGACGAGCAAGCTCCTGAGCCCGGGCCACAACGTCCCAACAAGGAGTAAGTGTAATGGCCGGCGCTAGATTGGCCGACGCTAACGCATAATCCAAAGTTCCCCCCGTATTGATTGTGGGGCTTGTCGGCACCGCCAACCGGCCCTTAACCATGGTAGGGTATCCAAGTCGTAGGAGTTCATCAGGAGGGCAGTTCCAATCACCAAGAACCAGCCAGGGCGTGCTGGTTTGGCTAAGGAGCGCAGCCAACCTCCTAAGGATCTCCGGGTTAACCCCTCCGGTCGGGCCCACACCGGACTGGAGGTAAAGGTTGACCAGGAGGAGGTCCCAACCCCTAAACCTAATTGAAACCGACACAAACCCTTTGCCATCCAAGAGGAAAGCCGGGCCAGTCGCCGCATTGCGATGGGAAGGAGCCAGGGTGAGGAGGCCCCCTGAAGATCCTCCCTGGGTCGGTGCAGCAGGGCCCGCCCAAGCTTGCTTTCCAACAGATTGGAATTTGTTCACCAGGGCTCTGGTGTCTGATTCAGTGACATGTGTCTCCTGCAAAAGCCAAAAGGACTCATCCCGATCCACCAACCAAGTTCGAATCTCACTTCGATAGGTGGTGATATTGGCCTGACCAATCAGCAGAAGCTTGCTATCTGACCCCTTTTTACAGAAGCCAGCCAGCACAGCGTCAACAGCCTCAATCACACCCAGGGTGTCATCCTTGGATTGCTCAAGGAGCTGGCAGATACGGTTCAAAGTCCACTCCGCTAAAGACCCTGTTTCATATTGACCGCCAAAGTCCTCAATCCACTGGAGCGGATCAGCCTCTTTGGCAGGCATATCCATCACAGGTGCAGCCTCAAGGATGTGGAGGAGGGCCTTCCACTCCTGAACCTGTTTTTTGTGGGCTTGACTGGGCCTTGGCTTCGATATGGTGCTCTTCCGGGGCCTGGGACTAGGGGAGGCCTCAAGTGTGTCCAAGGATGAAACAACATGATCTGCATCATCAAACACGGCCCTGGAGAAGTACTTGGGCCCAGAGGTCTTCAAGGGGGAGGCCTTGCAAGAGGACGAGGGTTTGAAAGTTCGGCTGGGTAACACCCAAGCCGGTTCATCGCATGGAGGCGGTTGTTGTGTGGGAAAAGGTGGGAGTGGCATCTCATCCCAGGTGAATTTTACACCACAAGCACGAGGCGGCCGTAGGCCTTTGGAGTCACATTGGCTCAGGTGAAACAGTCGGGGGGACACCTACCCTGTGGCCACAATGGCTCAGGTGAAACAGTCGGTGGAACACCTACCCTATGGTACACAAGCAACTACTGCCGGCTCATCTGCAGGCTGGATCACCACGCCTTAGGCCTGGTAACACCACTGGCCGTCACACCACCCCTTCTAGCCTGGAGCACCAAGCTTAGGCCGGGTAACACATGCCAGTGGCTCAGCATAGAGGCGCGTATGCAGTTCCACACGTCAACCCAGGCTGGCCCCAGGGGATATGGTCTGGAGAACCCAAGACCTGACTGACACAACAAGCTTGGGCCCAAGCCTATTGGTTAGCCAATGCAGCAAGGTGAGCCCAATCAGAAAGTCGGCCGTTCATGAGGACCATTTGGATTTCCAAGTTTGCCTTGAGCGCAGCGGGGAGAACCGCAATGATATCGTTGAGGCAAGGGACCACCGCCTGCCTGCGGAGATACGGCTCCAACGGCGTGACGTCACAGACACATCGAAGGGTCTCGATGAAACTGCGCAAGCTATACTTGGGAAACCAACTTCCAGCATTGAGCCCTTCGAAGTGCCAATCCGCGAGATCGAAAAAACACAACATGGGCGTCGCAGCACTGAGTCCTGGTTTAATGCCCAGGTTGGTTTTTGACACATCACGAAGAGCAAAATGACGGCTCAATTGCAAAAGGAGGGCGAAGGCATACAAGGACCACTGAGGGTGGATCTGGTTCCTAGAACCAAAATCCGTGAGGAGCTCGACTTTTTCCACCATCGACCAAGCCACCAAATGGGACCTGAACTCCCATGGTCGCCCAGAGAGCAGCACCTGCAGTGTCGTAGATCCAGCCCCAATGATGGTGGCTGCCACCTTAGGAAGCAAGGCCGAAATCGCCACCTCATCCCCAAACGCCTGCTTCGTCCCAACCTTCAAGACGTAGCCACCGCCAACATCATATCCGAACCTGGTTCTTCCATTGTGGATATACGCCGCAGTGCTGTCCCCCGTGTCATTGAACCACACGTGGATCAGGTCCTTGGGGAGGGCCTGGAAGACACCAGCATAGCCCAGATCGGATTTGAAAGCCACCAATCCTGGCTTGGTATTGCGAGCCCTCTCAGCAATAGCAAAGGCTGCGCCCGCTTCCTGATCCATACCATCAAAGTTCAACGGGGCGCGCAGCATAGGCGTAGCTGGCGGTGCTGGGGGAGGCTCCGGATGCACAATGGGATCAGGCACCATTGGCTCCTCCTCGCTTTCTCCAAAACCGGACCAGCCCCAGGTGCATGGGGATTCTCCCGAAGGACAATTCCAGGGGCTTCATCCCTCTCAGCCTGGTTTGCCACCAAGGCTGGGGGGCGGTGCACAGGATTGTGCTGCTCAAGCTGAGGATTTTCCCGAAGCACGACTCCAGGATTCCTCATCCCCTGAGCCTGGTTATCCACCAAGGGCTCAGGGGGTTGCACGTGTTCCGTTCAAACCCCACGCTGCGGTTACCGTTGAGCTGAGGCTTGAGGTTGTGGACCTGCCTCTCCGGCAACTGAAGGGATTCTCCCTTGAGCCAACCGCATCATGCCCTGATGAGTTGCATCTCCCTGAGGCTCAAGCACGTGGTTTGTGGGATACCTCCCAACCACTTGACCATGAGTGGGCTTCCTTCAGTGCTGGGGTTGAGGAGCAACTCTTTTCTGCTGCTGCGGGTCGTGGGTGGAAACTGGAAGACACGTTCCTTCCCCTTGTTAAAACCAGCAGCCCGGAAAAAATTTGGAAAGGCTCGAGGCCGGCCTTTTGGCAGTCCTTCCTCCTCTGGACTTCGAAAGCACTTGGAAGTAACCCTGAAGTCAGAGTGATGTCGCTCTTCACTCAGGCGAGGATGAACGATCACTGGATCGACATGCCACCACACACTCTCCAAGCCTTGGAATGCCTGCTTGATGCAGATGACCTTCAAAGTCACACGCAAGCTCTTGACATCATTGGGCTCCAAGGGCGAGCCGCTCTGAAGGAAGCCGTCAAGCAGAGTGAAGAGGCCTATAGTCAATGGCTGGAAGCGGCGTGTAAAGGGGGTATGAGAGGTCTGTATAGGGCTCTTAAGTCTGAGGATTTGATTCCGGACAGACCGTACAGACACATCCCCCTTGAAATTCGACCGCACATACGCAGGGCACATTGGGCTGAAGTATGGCGGCCTCTGCCAGGCAATGGAGATAACCTCTTAATTGATTGGCACGAGTTACAACACGCAGCAGTTGCCCAAGCCAGGACGCTCCAGCCGATTACTGGCTCTATGGTTGAGAAAGCCATTAAGAAAATGCCCCAGAAAGCCATTGGTGCTGACGGTTGGAGTGTACAGATGCTGCAGAAGTTGGCCCCAGTGCAATTGGAAAGGTTGGCTGCGTTCTTCAACACTTGGGAACGTCAGGGTTGTTTCCCGGCCCAACTTTCTCTTGTTCTTGTCGCTCTCATCAACAAGTCTGAGGATGAGGAGCGACCGATTGGACTGACTCCTGTGCCATATCGCTTATGGGCCAAACTCCGATGGCCGGTCTTCAAAGCATGGCTTGATAAGTATGCCGCCACCCAAGACTGGGACCGCGCCAAGAAGGGCTTATCAAGTCTTGATGTTGCGTTGCGCCGTAAAATGTCTCATGAGATCCTGTACCGGAAAAAGAGACACGGTGTAACGGTGCTTTTGGACCTTAAAGCATTTTATGAAAATGTCTCTCACCACAGTTTTGTGGCCCAGGCCCTTGCCCTTGAGGTACCCCCGCTCATTTTAAATGCTGCAATCTCACTTTACAGTGCGCCGAGATGGATCAGTGCTGAAAAGTGTATCTCTGGGCCTATCAAGCCGACGAAGGGCTTGGTAGCTGGTTGCCCCTTTGCCCCGGGACTCAGCAAGATCCCCTTCGACAGCATCTTACGCCCGGCATGGAATACGGGGCTTGCCAAAACCATTGACCTTTATGTCGATGACACTAGTTTTGACACTGAAGCTGCTAGCCCTGAGCTAGCTGCGCGCAGGGCAGCGCAGCTGTACAAAGCTGTGGTGGGGGGCTTAGAGCAAGCTGGACTTCCCATCAGCATTGGCAAGACGGCCTTTGTGTGTTCGTCAAAGAAGGTCGAGGCTGCCTTAAAAGGGTACCTTCCTGAGTCTGAACAAATCAAGGATGCTGCCAAGGATTTGGGCATTGATTGCACTGCTGGTCGAAGGAGACGTATCCCGGTGCACCGGAAAAGGTTTGGTAAGGGTTAAGCGTTGCGCTAGGCTTTCGACTCTTCGGGTTAAGTCGACACCTGTCAGGGTCCGTGCTTTAAGAGCGGGAGTGCAAACCGTGGGCATGTATGGCCATGAGTCTGTTGGACTTGCTCCCAAAAGGATGCACTGGCTGCGTGCCTCCTTCGCGCATGAATTGGGGCGCATGTCGCTGGGTTCGGTGGATCTGACGATCGACCATGCTGCACCTAAGAGACCGGACCCGGACTTCAAAGCGATCCACCGGTTGCTGTGTTTTATCCCTGACAGGCAAAAACAGCATTTTGATGACATACTGCCTGACATGTGGATGGAGTACCAGCAAGCCGAATATCCTTGGAAGCGCGCTGCTGGTCCAGTAGGGGCACTGCTGTGTTACCTGGTTGACTTGGGTTGGACCCCAGCATGGAAATGCCCGGAAGACACATGCCAGATCACCACTAAGGTCGGCATGCATCATCTACTGTGCTCCCTTGCCTTGGAAACGGATAGGTGGAGGCATACTCGCATTGCCCAGCAGGATTCCCTCTCGCCCCTCTTGACTGGAATCGATTGGCACCCGCTCAAAAAGCTTAGATGTAGGCTGCCGCCGCAGCACAAAACATCGCTCATGGCGGTGTGGCAGGGTGCAATCCGGGCAGACCCATGTGCGACCTGCCTCACATGCGGATGCGCTGCAACTTTGAATCATGTGCTATGGGAGTGTTCCTGGTGGCTAACCAACCTCCCAGAGCCTCCTGCTTTTGAAAGATTCAGAAAAGAGTGGCCGATTTCCTCCTTATGGTCTAGGGGGATGACCCCGGCTACCTCCTACCCTGACGATGGCCAATGGGTGCGCACAACGGGAGCGTGGAATGAATCTCAGCTCATCAGTGGAGAAGGGGTTTATTTCGCCACCGATGGCTCCCCAGGCCGATCCAAAGATGTCCGATTTCATCGCTATACGTGGGCTGCAATTGCCTTTAGACTGGATGATGCTGAACCCGCTGTTATTGCAACGGCGGTTGGTACCTTGCAAACCCCGCTTTCGGTGTTCCGGGCGGAGGCGGCTGCTGTTAAATTTGTTGCCGAGCACACTCAAGGGGATGTTGACCTCACAATGGATTGTAAAGGGATTCTCCCTAGGATCCAGGGGAAACCTTCCATCCAGTCGGCTGATCTTTTTGAGCCAATCAGGGAGCATTCCCACAGAATCCGCCCCACTTGGATTGCGTCGCACCTTTCGGTTCCCAAGTTCATTGCGCGGTTTGGTGCCAACCAACTCTGGCGTAGGCGGGCCAATGAGCTGGTCGACCGCCTGGTGGGTGAAGCGGCTGAACAAAGAAGAGATCCACTCTATGAGTCCAGCATCAAGAAGCTGGATGCTGTGATCACTCAGGTCAACACCTTGTTGGCCAAGCGCTCTGCAGCCCTTCTCTCTTATGACAAGGACCAGGGCCCTCAGGTGCAGTGGCCGGATAAGGACCAGCGGAAAGCTCGGGCGAAGCCTCGTGTTCGTGATTCTGCTGTCATCAAAACGAAAAAGTTTTCAAAGGAGAAGGGACCTAATAAGCGGCTGCAACTTGAAAACTTGATTGCTGGTAAACAACAGCTTGGGCATGCCTGGGTTGAAGGGAGTCGGAAGCCGTCTAACCTGACTGCTAAATGTTCGAAGTGTGGACTGTATATCCAGCAGACAGACCCCATTCATGCCTTCTCCCTTAAGTCCTCGCACCCGTGCCTTGGAGTCCCAGCTGACCCCCCCCCATGGGGCCCTCACCCTGACCACGTGTGGGTTAATTTGGGGGTGTCGTGGGTTTGTTCCAAGTGTGACAGGATGGTCAAGGTAGGAGTCCGCAAAATTCCCTCTTGGATAGGCCAACCCTGTAAGCCTAAGGTGAGTAAAGTTGCAACGGCTAGTTCCAAAAAGGCGAAGGAGGTGACTGACACTGGTGTTAGGAGTGTGAAGTCTTTCTTCCAGCCTACGGCCAGTCAGGAACCACATGCCCGGAACGTGCTCCCGAAACCGAAACCCAAATCAAACTCGAAGCAGTCTGGGCTCAAGCAAGCTAAGATTGCCTTCTAAGTATGCCGCCGAAGCATAAATCCCCTGCCTCTAAGGCGTACTCAAAAGCCCGGCCGGGCAAGCGTGAGAGAGCTCGGCTTAGAGGTGCAGCTCCTAAGATGCGAGCGCCGCCTGCTGGTGTGAACCCCCCGCCCCCTAGGCGGAGAAGGGTGGAACCACAGGACGAGCAAGCTCCTGAGCCCGGGCCACAACACGTGCAACCCCCTGAGCCCTTGGTGGATAACCAGGCTCAGGGGATGAGGAATCCTGGAGTCGTGCTTCGGGAAAATCCTCAGCTTGAGCAGCACAATCCTGTGCACCGCCCCCCAGCCGTGGTGGCAAACCAGGCTGAGAGGGATGAAGCCCCTGGAATTGTCCTTCGGGAGAATCCCCATGCACCTGGGGCTGGTCCGGTTTTGGGTGCCCCAGACCAGGACAGCTGCTCTGAAGAAAGCGAGGAGGAGCCAATGGTGCCTGATCCCATTGTGCATCCGGAGCCTCCCCCAGCACCGCCAGCTGCGCCTATGCTGCCCGCCCCGTTGAACTTTGATGGTATGGATCAGGAAGCGGGCGCAGCCTTTGCTATTGCTGAGAGGGCTCGCAATACCAAGCCAGGATTGGTGGCTTTCAAATCCGATCTGGGCTATGCTGGTGTCTTCCAGGCCCTCCCCAAGGACCTGATCCACGTGTGGTTCAATGACACGGGGGACAGCACTGCGGCGTATATCCACAATGGAAGAACCAGGTTCGGATATGATGTTGGCGGTGGCTACGTCTTGAAGGTTGGGACGAAGCAGGCGTTTGGGGATGAGGTGGCGATTTCGGCCTTGCTTCCTAAGGTGGCAGCCACCATCATTGGGGCTGGATCTACGACACTGCAGGTGCTGCTCTCTGGGCGACCATGGGAGTTCAGGTCCCATTTGGTGGCTTGGTCGATGGTGGAAAAAGTCGAGCTCCTCACGGATTTTGGTTCTAGGAACCAGATCCACCCTCAGTGGTCCTTGTATGCCTTCGCCCTCCTTTTGCAATTGAGCCGTCATTTTGCTCTTCGTGATGTGTCAAAAACCAACCTGGGCAATAAACCAGGATTCAGTGCTGCGACGCCCATGTTGTGTTTTTTCGATCTCGCGGATTGGCACTTCGAAGGGCTCAATGCTGGAAGTTGGTTTCCCAAGTATAGCTTGCGCAGTTTCATCGAGACCCTTCGATGTGTCTGTGACGTCACGCCGTTGGAGCCGTATCTCCGCAGGCAGGCGGTGGTCCCTTGCCTCAACGATATCATTGCGGTTCTCCCCGCTGCGCTCAAGGCAAACTTGGAAATCCAAATGGTCCTCATGAACGGCCGACTTTCTGATTGGGCTCACCTTGCTGCATTGGCTGACCAATAGGCTTGGGCCCAAGCTTGTTGTGTCAGTCAGGTCTTGGGTTCTCCAGACCATATCCCCTGGGGCCAGCCTGGGTTGACGTGTGGAACTGCATACGCGCCTCTATGCTGAGCCACTGGCATGTGTTACCCGGCCTAAGCTTGGTGCTCCAGGCTAGAAGGGGTGGTGTGACGGCCAGTGGTGTTACCAGGCCTAAGGCGTGGTGATCCAGCCTGCAGATGAGCCGGCAGTAGTTGCTCTTGTGTACCATAGGGTAGGTGTTCCACCGACTGTTTCACCTGAGCCATTGTGGCCACAGGGTAGGTGTCCCCCCGACTGTTTCACTGAGCCAATGTGACTCCAAAGGCCTACGGCCGCCTCGTGCTTGTGGTGTAAAATTCACCTGGCTCAAGTCTCGGCTCACTCAACCCCGGTGGGGTGCGCAGGTAGTGAGCGGATCGGTGGCCTGGAGGCTGTACCTAAGGGTGGGCTCCAACAGGACTCAAACCGAAACCACTGTGTTTGCGCTGTGTTTGCTCGGTAGTTCTGCCACATAGCTGCCTGTGTACGGCCTCGCCGAGTGCTGAGGGAACTTTCGACCTCGCTGCTGAGGGTGTTGTCGGCCTCGCTTGAGCTGAGGATGGTGGAAAGTCTTCGGCCTCGCTTCGGAGGGACAACATAGTTCGGCCTCACTACGGTTGAGGGAAACACCTCCTGGAACTGAGGTGCAAGAAGATAGCAGACCTGTGCGAGCGAATCGGGTTCCGAGGCCTTAACTTCCTTTGTTGGAACAGGGCCCCGCCTCAACCCCAGATTTCCGCCCGTGGGCTATCGGCGACCAGAGTGGCCGTCCACTGTGCCCTGGACAGTGTGCCACACGCCAAAGAGACTTGCTGCAAGGCAGACGGAGAGCGACGGACCATGCCGGCAATTGCATGCTGTGTATTTGCATGGTCACACCAGGGGCGTCGTGAAGGGCTCTTCCTGGAACTGTCGCAGTCATATCGTATCCACTTTGTCCGTCGCACCAGGAGAGGCAACATAGCCTGGGGCAGCTGTGGGAATTGGAATGTCCAAAGAAGCCTGAATGCAGCTAACCTCCACTTGCAGCTCCGGAACTTCCGATGCTGTGAAGACGCGAGGCTTTGGAACATCGATTTCTATGTCGATCCCACAAACCCATCCCTGATGATTGATGGCAGCGGACGTGTAATCAGGTACCTGGGAAGGCTGGTGATTATGGCGTATGGCCCTGATGTGTCGAGAAGGATGCTGGCCTTGTCGGAAGATGATGAGGAATGGATGCTCCTTTGAGGTGATGGAACGTCGCCGGCCAGTAACCAGGCAAGTGGAAGTGGATTGAATTGCGAGCACAGCCTCGCCATTAAGGGCCATGTGAGGGCAAACCCGAATGCAGGCTTAGCTTGCCGGAATGAGGGTGATCAACATACCCTCGCACAATGCTTTCAGGACCCGTGAAACCAGCGGAGATGCCATGTGAGGCTATGCAAGGGCAGTTTCGGCCTCGCTATGCTGGAGCCGGAATTGAGTCTTGGAGACTCTGGAAGCACTGCATGCAGCTTGAATTCTGATGCTACTGGGCGCAAAGCGGTCAAGCAGCTTGAAGCATAGACTCCGCGGTGCCGGTGTGACGGAGCAATTGATAGGAGACAACCGCAGCCCAGCAGTGCTCAATCAAACAAAGCAATCATTCGGCCTCGACTATGGTCTGAGGGAATGTGAGCTATGGATAAAAGAGCAAACTCCAGAATATGGATGAGGGACACTGGCCAGGCATGGAGGCCAGCAAAGGGCAGATACCAGCATTGCAATGGAGAAGCCTCGAGTCCCAATGGGCAGTGAACCTTGTGGTGAGGAATATGTCGACTGGGGAGTAAGCGCGAGAAAGCCAGGGCGATTCTGGGGAGAACAGCAAGGCACGGTTCGTAAGTGCGAGAACACCGGAGCTGCTGAGAACCCTGGATTAGCCGGGACGTATTCCGTGGAGGATTCGTGTCACTGCTTTCAGAAATGCCCACAAGGACCAAGCATGAGCTAACCCGTGGTCGCAGAGTGGGCCTCACTTCGGTTGAGGGTAATCGACTCCCAAGTGAGAGTATGGAGTTTTGGTGGCAAACAAAAGAACCAGCCGACTGTCCTTGGAACAAAGGCTACGGCTGGATTGGAGAAAGTCAAGTCTCACAATGGATAGCGGCCTCGTACATAATACCCTCACAGGCAGGGTGGGTTTGACCTGGTAGTCGGCACCTTGCCCGGCCCCCTGTCAGGCGCCTGTACCGGCCACCTGTTGAAGGTGTGTGGCGTGGGGTCACCGGTGCGTAGCGGCGATTTCGGTCGCTTAGCGTCCTCCAGCCTAAAAAGGGGTATGTTTGGGCAGGTACTTCACCTGGTCCTCCTGCTTGGCTCGTGTTGGAGATGTGTGAATCGAGGGCATGGATCCGTCAAGGTGAGATGACGAGAAAGTGCAGAATTGGGCCTCAATCGGAACGGGGAGGGCATGGATCACCTCCCGGCAAAAGCCACAGGAAGTATGCCCTGTGCATGCAAGAGGCAGCCACCGTAACCAGAGTCCATGAAGCCTTGGGCCATGACCTGGTTTGAAGACATGTCCGGCCTCACTACGGTTGAGGGGTGTGGATGGAAGCACTGAGGACATGCAATGAGACTCGTAGAACGAGCATCTAGGTCTACAGGAATTGACCTCCATTCGGTTGAGGGATAGCGGCCTCCACGAACGAGGGCATGGATCACCTCCCGAATAGACAACACAGAGAATGTGCAAGCATACAGGCAATTTGCCTTGGCCAAAGTCTTCAAGCCAATGGCAACGACTTGGTCAAAACGACATTCCGGCCTCACTTCGGTTGAGGGTAGCGGTACGTCAAAACCGAGGACAAGGAATGAGAGGGGGAACTTACCGGCAGTTTCACCCCACAGTTTTAGTAAGCTTTTGTTTCACTTGAACCCACAGCCCCTTCGGGTGGCTACGCCTCGCAGCGTGCAGACGAAAAATTCACCTTGGCTCAAGGTTTCGGCTCAACCCCGGTGGGGTGCTCAGGTAGAGAGCGTCTTTAGTGCCGTTGTGGCTGGCCCTGGGGCTTGTAACTAAGGGTAGGTTCCGTTTTGAGGCCCTGGCAAAACTGTGTTTGCTCGTAGGCCGGCTGACCGGCTAAGCTGTCATAGAGCGGCGGCCCGCCAACTGCTGCCGACGACGAAGGACGTTCGAGTGCACAGTTTTCGGCCTCGCTTCGCTAGAGGGAAGCTTTTCGTCCTCGCGTTGCTGAGGGAACCTTGTGGCCTACAGTCTGCTCTGGGTCACAGTGAGAGTTACAGCCTCGGTTGCTTGAGGGGTGACGCTAGAGCCTGTTGCTCACCAGAGATTCCTGCTGTCTCTGGGTGAACAAAACCCGCCGACCCTCATTTGGATTGAGGGCTTGTGTTAGGGTGAGTTTGGGTTCCTCGCTCGCTTGTGTGGAAAACGAAGGTGAGTCCGAAACACGGGGGAAAACGGCCAGGCACGCTGCAGACAGTGCAGGCCAACGTCGCACTGCAAGCGGCATCCTTGCAGTTGTTGACAGGAGTGGTTTTCGGGGATCTGCAAGCTGAGCACAACAGGTTATTCTTCGCAGGTAGCATCAGGTAGAACAGATTTGGCCCAACCCTGGTGGATCTGCCTGGACACAAATAACCAAAGGCATCAGTGTCGTAAAGCTCATTGACTGGTGCTACTGAGAAACCGTTGCCAAAGAACTTGCAGTAGGACTGTGGTGCGGCACAGTGCAAGTTGAAGAGCAGCTGTTGGTGGCTGCTCCCCGGCAGACAAATAGTCCAAGATAGCCTTCTTCGGCCTCGCTCCGTGCTGAGGGTTTGTAAAGGCTGGTATTGGCCGGGAAGGACTCAGATGGAGGTTACCCGAACTTCGCGCTTTTCCCATCTGAAGGCAACCAATGGTTATCAGCCTGCTGGACATGGCAGGCCTACTTTTGTTTACATCCACGTCTCCTGCAAGGGCTGGGGTCTGTCCGTGCACACAGACAAGGCGGAACCTTGCAGATGTTTAGGTCCTCGCGGCACGGCCGCTGGAGGTTGTTTGAAGATGTTGGCTCTCACTGTCTGGTGAGTGGTTTGTATGGGCACTTGCTGGGGCAAGGCGGCTCTGGCGTCTGAGGATGGTACATGTGCTGGCTGCTGAGTACGGGCCACCGAAAGAGATGTGTGGTAAGACAAGCGATGAAAGGAGCCGAGGACAGGCTAGCTCACGCGGACGCCACGCAGAGTATGTGTCACTATCTTCAGATGTTGGAGCCAAATTGCCTCGCCGTGTGACGTGAGATGTGGTGTTTGGTTTCGGCCTCAAGCACTGGAAGGCCTACAACAACAAATCCGAATGAAAACTGTGGTCCTAAGACACGCGGAGCAGCTGCTTATACGTGGCACCGCGGGGGTCACATAGAGATAGAGGGCTTGGCAAGGGAACTCTGTCTAGAGATAGCCCTGGCTCAGTGAGGAGCTGAGGGCCTGGCTGCGCAGATGCAGCGGAATGGTTGTTCGGCCTCGCCTCCGCTGAGGGAACAACAGTCAATGCTTCTCTGCAGTGTCGGTCCGGGTTAGTAAGAGCGAGAACGCCGGGACCTCGAGCTGCAGTTTTACCATGAAGCAACCGCGTGAGATGCATTATTGGTCAACTGGTGAGGAAGAGCGAGAAAGCCAGGGTGACGCTACTTTGGGGGAGGCTGCAAGGCACGGTTAGTAAGTGCGAGAAAGCCGGAGCTGCGGACGAACCTGGAGTAGCAGTCTTTCAAACCTCACGTGTTTCACTTTGCGGCCTCGCATGCGCTGAGGGAATATGCCTCGAACAGAACATCCAGTGCTGAGTGGGATTGCCAAACTTACGGAGGCTGATGCCACAACAAGTGCCTCAACAGCAATGCATGCGGAGGGCAAAGTCGGCCTCGCGAGTGCTGAGGGTTGCAGCTGAGAGAGGGCCTAGCTGAGAACGCAACACCTCAAGCGAGGTAATTTTTAGTTTAGTTTCACTTTGACCAACGGCCCCTTCGGGTGGCTACGCGACGCAGCGTGCAGACGTAAAATTCACCTGTAGTGTTTGCCCAGTTGGTGCCATGTGGTGTTTGACCATACAGAGAGAAGCGTGAGAGTTTTTCTGCTGCATGACTTGGCATGAGCATGTTTGGTTTGTCCCAAAGCCCTTAAGCATGTGTGGCATGTCTTGCTTGACGTTGGCATGTTCTTGTCTTGTTGGCATGGCCTAGGATGAGTTTTGAAGCACTTGGAACTGCTTGAGAGCAGTAGTGAAGAAGTGCGTGTCAGAACTCTGAGGTTCTGTCTTGTTGTAACTCACTCCGTGTCCCCGCCACTTCGTTCGTTGCCGTTGGACGTGTAGGATGGGAGTAGGAGTGCAGAGTGGACTCTGAAGCTTCGCTGTTTTGCTGTTCGGAAGTGACCTGAAGTCCCCGAGGTGACCAAAGCAGTTGCATTGTTCTTTTGCTTTACCTCCTTTGTAGAACAAAGTTGAGATGGAATTCGTAGCTTTTTGGAGCCCTTAGCTCTTGGAGAGAGCTTGCTGCAAGAACTGAAGCTTGCTGAACACTTTGGTGTTTGGCTCAAGTGCAAAGTGAAAAAGAGACTGCTGCGCGAGCTCTGCTTTTCACAGTTATGGTACCACCGCAAGCACCGCCAGCGGAAAAAGAAGGGCCCAGCAGGCCAGGTAATGCAAGTTTTCCGGCGGCGTGAAACTAATTGGCCAATGTTTGTGCTTCAACGCTTGTGGATTGCGCAACTGCGCACCAAGATAAAGCCAAATACGTGACCTTTCAATGGAGGGTTTTCTAGATATGCCAAGTGCCATGGTGGCATACAGCAAACAACACCTTAACAGTACCGGGCCGCTGGCAAGGTTTGCCTACTTAAGGCTTTCTGCAAAACCAAGCTTACTAGCCTTTGGTTTAAGATGTACGGTTATCGAAATTCCACAGAGCAGAGCCCTCTGCTCCAAAGCGGTCTTCTTCTTGTTCTTACAGGCATAAGATGAAGGAGCAATTCAGTACAAGCAAATCATGCAGCCCTTAAAGCGCTGGCGCTCTGCCAACACAAACGTGGCCCAGTATCGTTAGTGCTTTTCTTCTAAGGCACTATGCCTTGTGGGGAACCTGTTAAGTGATGGAATTGGTAGCCCTTGGCTTCTCTAGAATAGCCCCACTGGCTGATGACTGGGGCAAGAACATTTGGGCGGTGAACACCTTACCATGGGGTAAGAAGATTCAGTACGGTGAACACCGTGTGCCTTTACGTTGCATTGTGCAGTTGGCCGCAGAAGACCCCGGCTGATCACCATGGAGAAAATAGGCCCACCCTCCCCGGAGGTCAGCGCTGGTGGTTTTCCGCATGTCTTGGTTGCCAACCACTGGTCGCCTTTGGCTCTTGGATAGCCCCACGGCTGATCACCATAAAGAAAAAAGATTTAGTTTGGCGAACACCAAGTGTCTCTACGCAGTTTAGAAGGTTCATTACCATGGGGCAAGTGGCACTGGTGGTTCTCTGCAGGTCTTGGTTAATTTTGACTTCTGGCACACAATCGCATTTTGCGATTCCCCCACTTGACTTGGTGCTGCATTGGCTCTGAACAGGAACTACATTGACGAGCTTGGGTACCGCGTGGAGTCTTATTGGTAGTTTCGCCGCCCCTTCTTGGTTTTGGTTGGTTCTTGTTTTGCTTGTTGTTGCTTTGGTTGGTGGTGTTGTTCGTCTTTCTTGTTCTTCTTAATTCTTACGGCGATATGTTTTACACCTACAGTGGTTGCAAGACCCACAAGAGCGGCCTACTGATGTAGTAAAGAGGCGCCTGTTTTTAAAAAAAAAGTTTAGAAGATGTGTAAAGCGATCGTGAATTTGCAAACAAGAATGCGGTGGACAAGGGCAAACGGAGGGAATACAACACCCAAACGCAGAGAAGAATCGAGCAGCTTGAGAACAAGAACGCGCGGTCATGGTGGCGTTGATCCTGAGTTGCTTTGATATAATCCTTCCCGAGAAGTCCAATCCGGCGAATCTACACACGTGGCTTGGGGAGGTGGCCCGGGCGGTGAAACGCGTACATTTACGACGGGGGAGTACGGATACTCCACGATTCTGCGTGTAAGGGATATGAGTGAAAGCGAATTGGATAGACCATTAAAGTATGCGGCTTTGGAAAACAAGCTGTCGGAAGGGCTGCGGAATATGATCAAATCGACGAATCTTGCCAGTAAAGTGCAGGGGGAGATGTTCAAGCGAACGGCTGTGCGAGAGACAATGTCGGCTATGAGGCTGCCTTGTCGAGTACTGCATGTGAGATGTGCCCAGGTCAATGCGAGGTAAGTATGTTGGACGTTTTTATGGACAAATGGGATATCGTGAATCATGACATCGAGGCCTGGAGGAAGAGACCGGCAGAAGGTAAAACTTACTTATGGTTCTATGAGAGGATCAAGCAAAGGATAGAGGAATGGAGGGCGGAGCAGAACCACCAGTACATGGAAGATTGGGCGCGGCATCTCTCTGCCAGGGGCGGGCCACAACCCTGAGGCTATCCGGGAGTATGCCGTATCCGCTCGGATTATAGACTATACAGATGTCAGAGAACGCTGCGCCGCGAACAGGGATAGGGAACGTCTTCATCCTAATCCAGAGGGTGATTTCATTGCAGCGCTTGTCCCGCCCAGCAATCAGCAAACGACTGATTCCACTGAGGATTTCGTTACGCAGCTCGCCCAGATCGAACGGGGGGTATCTAGGGAAAGAGATTCGAGCAGGGCTTCGCTGAGGGATATGGCCAATGTTGCGGGGGGGTATCCCAAAATTTCAAAGAACAATCCCGGTGTCTGGAGAACAATAATGAACGAGAGAGAAGTCGTCGACGGAATGAAGGTGCGAGCTGGATCGAGATTCAGGCCCAGAGTATTCCGGGGCATGCAGGCTGAGATGGCGAATGGCGCATTGATCTTTGAGACCGGGGAGACGCGGAAGCCCGGTCAGTACGCGTGGTGGTGGCTTGAAGCTCGCACGGGAATAGGATGACTACAAACACGGGGCGCAACTGAGGCTCTGGGATACTGGTGGATAGTTTCGGGATATATCTGGATGGCCGGAATAGTCAGCTTACAGGCGTGGGACACATCTGGGATAAGTCTGCGATAAGCATAGATCGCCCGAGGATACGACTGGACGGACTCGAGGTATCCTGAGTCGTTTTGGCGGGCCTGAGCGGACGCGATATCTTCAGGTCTTGCTTATCGGGGGGGTTTGCTCGGGATGCGGGGGGCAGATACATAGGATTCGAACATATGAGATGCCCGTGAAGAAGATGATGACGCGTGTGTGGCAGGGGCGTGGAATGAGCAGTCTACGGATGCCCTACGTGCGTAATGTTTGCTTTGGTTATCAGGGAGGTTGGCCCCGGGCGCGGTTCTGCACATTGACACATCATCGGCAGGCGCATTGTAATGTCCACGTGCTCGGGTGGCCAAGAGAGATGGGAGCACGGATAGTGAGTGGCATATCGAAACAAGCGAACGGATGACAGGGACAAGCTAGCGAAGATAGAAGAGTGGCGATATCATCAAGTCTTGCTTGTCGGGGGGATTTGTGGCGGAATTTTGCATATCGGGAGTATATGTGCAAGGAAAATGCGTGATTGCCATGGAGTCAAGATTTGGGAGCAAGGGAAATCCATCGAGTCAGGATGTGGGAGCAAGGGAAAGCCATCGAGTCAGGATGTGGGAGCAAGGGAAATCCATCGAGTCAGGATGTGGGAGCAGGGATAGCCATCGAATCAAGGTTTGGGAGCAAGGGAAATCAATCGAGTCAGGATGTGGGAGCAAGGGAAATCCATCGAGTCAGGATGTGGGAGCAGGGATAGCCATCGAATCAAGCTGTGGGAGCAAGGGAAATCCATCGAGTCAGGATGTGAGAGCAAGGGAAATCCATCGAGTCAGGATGTGGGAGCAGGGATAGCCATCGAATCAAGGTTTGGGAGCAAGGGAAATCAATCGAGTCAGGTGTGGGAGCAAGGGAAATCCATCGAGTCAGGATGTGGGAGCAGGGATAGCCATCGAATCAAGCTGTGGGAGCAAGGGAAATCCATCGAGTCAGGATGTGAGAGCAAGGGAAATCCATCGAGTCAGGATTTGGGAGCAAGGAATAGTCATCGAGTCAAGGTTTGGGAGCAAGGAGAATACCCGTCGCGTTAGGCGCGTGCAGCAGGGAGCCATCAAGTAACACCGGAGTTTGTCGCAGATTGGTTTTGGGATAGTGTGGATTTGCCACCCAGACGTCAGGGAATAGCATGGCCAAGGCGAGACTACACCTATGACATTCCATCGCTTTCACGCAGGAGTTAATGGAGGGTGGACACAGTCTTCTTCGACTTGATGACCGCGTGCAGCATAGCACACTGGGGGGCTTCGCTAACCCTTAGGTTTAGGATTGAGACCTGACGTTTGTCATGGACCAACAGGGAATACAGAGCGGAGATCTTTGCTACCCGTATCCTCCAAACACAGCAAGTGCGGGATGGAGGGCTTCGCTGTCTACAGGAATAGGGGTTGGCGACCTTTGCTGCCCGGATCCTTAAGCAGGAACCGCAGAGTGGAGGGTTTTCGATGCCTGCAGGGAATACGGTATACAGAGTGGAGATCTTTGCTGCTCAAACCTCCCCGAAGGGATACAGGTACCGGAGCTTCACGTGCCTCACTTCACTGTTTTGGTCCCGAAGGCATACAGATAGCGGAGCTTCACGTCCCTTACTTCACTGTTTTGGTCCCGAAGGGGTACAGATAGCGGAGCTTCACGTCCCTTACTTCACTGTTTTGGTCCCGAAGGGATACAGATAGCGGAGCTTCACGTCCCTTACTTCACTGTTTTGGTCCCGAAGGGTGAATACACCATTGCCGGTCTTGACGTTTGGCGCCCAACAGTCGGACCTCATCTCAGAAAGGCTTGGAATACATATGGTGTTGGTAGCCGAGGGGATAGTTGTAACGTTACGGATGCCAAGGTGATGTACGAGCCGGGGGGAAGGCATCTCTATGTTCATGTATGTGTCAACGTGAGCCCTACGAGCCGGGGAGAACTTTCTTGTAGCAGTGAGTTTCTTGTCGCGCTGTTCATGCATCACAGGGAGCATATTTATTGCGTGATATATGGAAGTGCATTGCCAGGCAAAGGGAGTATGGTGCATGGTGAGCTTCGCGGACAGCAACCTCAAGGGGATATTTCGCAGCGTTGTGAGCATGAGGAACACGTATAGGGGATAGGCCCGACTCTTCCGGAATAGGGATAGGATTACGATGTATTGTTGATCTTGTATATCTTACTGCTGAACGCCTGGGATAGAAAGGACATAGGTGACATAGGTGTGGTTTTGTTGGTCGACATCTGGGGGGCGGAGGGATATGTGTGACGTTGTGTATGTCCACGCGGTGCCCACAAGCCGGGGGAGCTTTCTATGAGTTTGAGTTCGTCTACGCATAGTTCGCTCGTAAAGAAACGGGATAGTTACGATATCTAGGAAAATGTATGCGTCAACGCGAAGACCACCGGCACAGGGGGAAAGGACAAATATGACTCCGCGGTGTCCACGAGCCGGGGGGAGGGGATAGAAGCGCATGGTACCACGTTGAGGTTACGAATGTAGGGATTACACATCGAGGCTGAGTACGGTGCGCGGGAGAGGTGGTACATGTTGCTGTGCATGTGAACCGGAAGCTGGCAAAGGAAAAGTGCTGACGAACGTCTACGTGACGACCAGTGGCCGGAGGGATAGAGGGAAGAGTCGGGAAGAGGATTAGCTGTGAGCATGCCTGCAACTTCGTGGGAATCAACGTTCCTGGGAGGAGGTTATTCGCGGAATCAATGTTGCAGCAAGACGGGGCGTGCAAGGCAGCGGAGGCATGGCTGATCACCATTAAGTCCTCGCGGCCGGAGTAACGACTATCATTGGAAGTATGAGTTCGCCGTTGCGACGCCCCTGGGCAAGGGAAACCACGACGAGAAGACGGAAGGCGCCTACCACCGTCAACGGCGTCACGTTTGCTGATGTGCGTCGGATGGCTCCTCACGTCGTTGGACGAGGTGGTGTGGCAAGGGATAGATCTGCAGGGTGCATGCAAAGTAATGCCCCTAGCGCATGGAGTGATGCAGCGGTTAGGAATGCCATGGCCCGCTGTCCTCCGCGGCTCTACTTTGTCACGTGAGCCAAGCATGGGATAGGGATATTAGATCGGAGATTTATTCGTCGAGGGCAGATACGTAAAGAAGGCGCAGGGTGAGACGAGTGGGAGAGACACAGCTGCTACCTTAACTGCGAACGGCGGTGCCGAGTGGCCTTCTGGACGTTCCCTGACGAGCGTAGACCAACCAGTGACGAAGGCTACTGTTTGTGAGTGGAGAGGCGTGGCTGCTCACCAGTAAGTCCTCTCGGCCTCGTCAAACAACATCTATGGGCATGGCTGGCCACCATTAAGTCCCATCTGCAAAAGACTGGGCTACATCGTCTAGGAGGGGTACTGAACCAAGTGAGAAGGCCGACGATGTGAGGGATAGAGCCTGAACGAGTTGAACTGAGTTTCGGCGTAAGGGGATAGAAGGTGATAGACCAATTTTCCAAAGAATGTGGATTAGCAGACATCTTGGATGCATGTATTGGGGCACCGTCAAAGACGTGTGTGCTCAGACGATGATTCCGAAGGTTTGTGGGTCGCCGATGTGGTCTTCGTAATCGCGGGTGGTGGTGGGCGCCTAAAGGGGCTGGAGACCATGCTGGCGATCCCTCCTGCGTTTGTGTTGATGGTCTGATGCAAACCTGACGAGGATTCGCGAATTCATCGTTTATGCTGGGAGACGTCGCTCTGCGAGCTGACGCCCCCATCACGGGGGGTGTTTCGCACCACGTCTTCAGGTTCTTGCGGGGGAGCAGTTGTTTTAATGTCAGTTGATTTTGGGCTGGGCCTGGGATATGCTTCGACTTGCGGACGAGCCGGTATAGTGCACGAAGCTGTGGGATAGACGGAGCAGCCTTGATAGAGTTTCGTGTGCTGTTGCTGGGGCAACGTGACAGCAACACAAGCACACTGTACATTCATTCACCTTTCTCTTTTGTTTGCTTCTTGACTTAGTCTGTGTAGCTGCGCCCTGCCTGTACAGTTTTTGCGCCCCCGGGATAGTTCTTCAGCGTCACGAACCTGGACAGCCAACTCGCAGCCGGACGGTTAGAGGAGCTGAAAAGGGTGTTGTATGCTGAGGGATAGTTCCTTGCCCTAACCTTTTGGGATACCTGTCTAGACCCTTTGCAACTCGCAGCCGGACGGCTAGAGGACACTGGGGATAGGTGAGTGTTCAGGTGGATATCTTGTTGGGTGTACAACACGCAGCCGGACGGCTAGTGGATACATCTGGTGAATAGGCCATCAACCCCCTGGAGATAGCTACTCTAGGGATCCTTCCGATAGGCGTCATCGGGAGTGGTATAGGAATACTTGGATAGCTACCTTGTGTTCCCCGTTGGCAGGGATACTGCTACTTCTGGAGCAACTTAACACCTTACAACTGTATATAACCAACTTCCTTGTCTACTTGGGTCTGATCAACCGGAATAGTGGACACAGTTTTTCAGTTCTTCGACGCGCAAGTTTTCCTTGATTTGGACACTTCGCACACTATCTATTATTGTCATCGCTTCGGGCCGGGCCCGTCCGCATTCGTTTTTTTGAGTTGCGCGCGAGGTACTAGCAACTGGGGCACCTTCCAAGTCCAAACTGGTTGCGAACACATAGGGCAGGCGTTGATGGTCGCTTCGTCCGCGGAGGTGCGGCCATCACGCTCTCATCGTGCTCGCGCGCCTCAGCTGGCTGTGTGCAGGCCATCATGAGGCATGTTGATGCCAAAGTCGACGGGTTTGCAAACAGGCTCAAAGAGGCAGGGCGTGACCGCTTGTACACCGTATGGCCAGTGCGGATGCGGGCCTTCAACTTTTGCAGGTCGCATCCAGCAGCCAAAAAACAACGAAAATCATGACCGAAGCCTGCATCTCAGTCAATGCAACTGTTCTGCTGAAGGGCGCATGCTGTGCCCGGTTGATCTGTTTTCTCGGGGACTGCAAGGCAGCGCGCGAGGAGCCGTCGACTGCAGAGGCGAGACCCTCAACGCACTCGTGCGCCTCCCAGCTGCGGCCTCGTGCTGAAGGCCATGGTGAGGCACCTGGACGCCAAAGTCGATGGGCTTTCAAGCAGGCTCAAAGAGGCGGAGCATGACCTCTTAGATGACAGCCCCATCCTGCGGAAAGATAGGCTTTCGTGCCTATGAAGGTTGAGTCCAGAAGCCAAATGATGGCCGCGAAGGTGAGACTCGCGCTCACAAGGTGCCCGCACCTCCACCCTCTACCTGGGGGGTGCCGCTGCAAGCATTGCAATTTTCTTCTACGCCAAGCCGAAACATGCCAAGCTATATAGTCGCACACAGCTAGCAGTAATTCGTACCGTTAGAAGTTTTTCCCATTATCAAGGATTTAGAAGCCTACAGGTGTCGAGTGCCCACATGAGACAGGCAGCTGCTACGGAAGTTTCGAAAAAACGAAAGAAAGCAAGAAGCGCGAGCATAACAAATAGCATTATTTTACTTCGAACATCCCCACCCTCTCTTGGTAGAGATGGGCACTCGAGGGAAACTTTGGGGTTGGGCACTCAGGGAGACTCTGGAGACTTTGGGGTTGGGCCTTTGGGGTTGGGCACTTCATTGAGGCTGTGGGGTTGGGCACTCCAGGGAGACTCTGGCATGGGAGACTCTGGGACTGGGCACTCCAGGAACACTTTGGGGTTGGGCAATGTAGGGAGAGTCTGGGGTTGGGCCTCTGCGGTTCTCTGGGGTTGGGCGCTCCAGGAACACTCTAGAAGCGGGCACTCCAGAACAGCATGGGAGTCCTTTCCAAACCCGTTTTGCGAGCATTCCTGGTAGCCCCGCCCCCCCACCACCGGCTTTTTGAAGCGTTTTGCGAGCATTGTGTTTGCAGATGGTAGCATGGGCCCAACGCCTGCACATTGTGTTTGCAACTGTCTGGGCTGGTTTAGTAGGAGTCTGAGTAAAATACAAATTAGTACGAGTCCTATTAGAAAACGCAGAGGCAGAGCTTTTCCTAGAGGAACACCTATGAATACAGAGGCAATAGAGTTTGTCCTCGGGAAAGCCAAGGAAAGTAGAGGTTTCCTAGTCAAAGCATAGGAAAAGTAGAGTTTTTGCTCTTAAAGTAGAGAAAAGATAGAGGTTTTCCAAAAAAGTAGAAGCCTAGTAAAAACACATACCTAAAATGTCGAAAATAGCAGCTTCCCCTCCCAAAGAAAACAAAATAGCACAGCCAACAAATAGTCTCCACCCGTTCCAAGTCGAGCATCACCAAAACCGTGCGTCGCCAGCAACGAAGAATATGGGTGTCAGTTCATGGCATGAGAGATTATTATGACTTCTGTGTGTCGAAGTGAACCGGGGCTCCTTGATCGCCGCAAGGCCGCGCGCGAGGGGCCGTCCGCGGAGGCGCGGCCATCAGGCTCTCCTCGTGGAGATACAGCGATTGTGTTTGTGGCAGGAATTGCGAGCGAAGTCGCCAAAATCGGAGCAAGACACTCCTGAACTCACGCTGCGTTGTATGGACATGCTAAATGTTGTGTAGCACAAGGGTCCCCGGTTTAAGCGTTGGGGCGCCAATCGCGGTCGCAAGCGTCTTCATCTCATTTGGAAACGTCCTATGAAAGAAGACCGGAAATCGGTCCACTTCTTTTGGGCAATAAATGGCAATAACCCGTATCTGCGTAATTAAGTGCGAGCACTGAGCAACACGCTCCCGGACTCTTGGTTTTTTGGTTCCTGACTCGACCTTGTTCGAGCATTTTGTCCGCGATGCCAATTGGTTGCGAAACCTGCCAAAAGCATGCCTTGCAAAACTCTGTGCAACAGCAGGAAGACCAGGCAACTTGTCCGCGATGCGTCTTGCTGCCAAAACATGCCTCCCAGTCTCTGCGCGCAAAACGGCTGGACTGGCTGGCTGTGTTTTTTCAAGCAGCTTTGTCCGCGATGTTGCTTGTCTGCGAAACTTGCCCAAAATCTTCCTTGCAAACGCTGTGCGCAACACAGCAGGGAGGACAGGTTGTGGTTTGATCAGCAACTTGTCTGACTTGTTTGCGAAATTTGCCCAAAGCATGAAAGCGGCAGGGAGGACAAAACAGACGAAGCAGTCTATATGAAAGAAGACTAGATTGACTCGATCTAGCCGACGTGAGGAGACTTTAAGCTCGAAGACTTGTGGTGCGAATTTCCACTGTTGCGTCCTAGTTCTTGGTTTGGTTTCCGGGTTCGCGGCTTGACCTTGCTTTTGAGCATGGGGTGGCATGTGAATGATGGTCTCATGTCTCAATGCTAGCAGCTTGCGCATTGTCTAACAGGAATCTGAGCAGTGCCTGCATGCGCACATCTCTTTCCGACGTGGGAGTCGTGAGTGCGAGCAATGAGTGAGTGGCTCACTCCCTTTTTCTCAGCCATCTGGGTGCTTAAAAGTTGATGTCGATGATTCGTAGTGTGCTTGTGGTAACAGAAAGCATGCACGTTGGTGTGCGGACCAGACGGCATCAGTAGTTCCCTTAAAGTGCGATGCAACTTCTTCGGACTTGCTGACTTGATTCGCTGAGTCCCCTTTTTGCTCCTGTGCATACTTGGCATGCTGTGCATACTGCATGCTGTACCTGCGCATGCTGCCTGCTGCCTGCTGCCTGCTGCCTGCTGCCTGCTGCCCCCCCCCGCGCTGTCACGCCGGCGGCACTCTGTCTGTGCTCTTTCTGGGCACTGCTCTGGTGCTCTGCAGGGTTCAACGTGTTTTGCTGTTTTCCTGAGGCGACTTCACACCATCAGCGACAAGGTGGATGACCTCGAACAGAAGCTGAGCAACCTGGAGCCCCAGAAGGCCACTCCCCCAGAATGGAGAACGTGGCAGCCGCGTAGCTTGGGGTGCAAGGCAGCCCAGACAGTGAGCCCGCCGACAGCTGCGGCGGCGGCGCCAGCGACGGAGGTGGATGCCGTTTGTCCGTGTGCTGTTCTGATCATGACTCTGTGTTGAGTATGGAGATGACTCTGCTTGGCGCGTGCTTCTCGAAGTGCTTCAGACTGCTTCACGCAGTGCTCTTCGCAGACCGCTTTTCTCAGGCAGCGATGCGGCACCTGAATGCCAAAGTCGACGGGCTTGCGGACCGGCTCAAAGAGGCGCAGAAACTCCCAAAATTCCCTTAAAATTGTACCGCAAGAGTCTCTCTTAATGACAGAGCTGAGGGTTCTCCTCTTCTGCTTCATAAGGTCACTGGAAGGAGAGGACAAAATTTGGGAGAAATCCAAAACGTTCCGCTTAGCTTGTGACCAGACCCCGCATGTGCTCGTTATGGAGATTATTTGGATCTTTTCCTGCAGTGGCGGGCCGAGGCAGCATCTCTAGAGAATATATTGAATATACCGAATGCACCCAGCACCTTCGCAGTTCATGGGGCCCTTCACCGGGGGTGAAGGGCCCATCATGATGATATCACGAACTCATACGGGCGGATCGGTTAAGCACTTGAACGACCGTCCCGTGTGAGTCCCATCTGTCAGAGCACCCCGCAAATATGCCATGACATGGCACATTGTGCACAGAATGGAAGGACCCAGGGACCCAGAGTTTGGATCAAAGCTTTACGTGAGAATTCCGAGGAGAGCTGGTCCTGAAGCTTCTGCTTGATTGCTGAGTGTCCCTGACAGATGGAGAGCCGGGGCCTTGCGACGTCAGAGGCGCAAGAGAAGGCGCTTCACTGAATGCACCTTTGAGACTTCAGAACCTCCAACTGCCGCAAGAATCAAAGAGTCTTCGCAGGAGCCTTTGAAGGTGCCGGTCGCCCTGCCTTCAGCGGGCCAGGTCGACTCGGGAGACTTGAATGACTTGAATGTCAAGGGAGACGGAGCTTCAAGAGAACCGGGGCAGAGAGGTGCAGCTCGTCAACGCGAAGGCCGACATGGAGCAGGCAAGTCCACACTCATCCACACTCATCCAGACTCCGCCCAAAAAATGTGGCACTCTTTTCCGGCTCGTTTCAGCAGCACCGGATTGTCCCAGGCGATCCAAACAGCAGCAATTGGTGGCCACGCCCAGATCGAGGGCAAAGCTGAAGCCCCAGAAAGAAGCTGCACAAACTGTTCCGAAGAGAAGGGAGTCGAAAAAGAAAGGGCACTTTTCTGAAATCAGTTCTTCGCTTGTCACACTGTGGTGCGCGGCCAAAGGATTTGTGAAGTTAGCGAGGCCACAGGGCTCAAAGCACTGCCACGTGTAAGGATTGCAAGGATGGATAGAAAGCCAAGATTGAGGAGAGGAAAGGAAGGAAGGAAAGAAGCAAAACGCGCAAAAGGGAGGAAGCAGAAGGAAGGAAGCAGAAGGAGCAAAGGCCCGCCTCCTTTCTTTCCCTTTCTTCCCCTCTCTGAAAAATAGAAACAGATTCTGAAAAGGTTCGCCAAGAATGGATGGCGAACATGGTCCTCTGCCTTGGGCTACCCGGTGGGCTGTTTTATCTGTTGCAGGAACATGGCTAGGGAAACTCTTTGCAGGTTTTCAGGATCCATCTGCCCCGAAGTCTTGCAAAACCTCGGCACGCCCACTCCTGAACCCGTTCCGAAACCGTTCCGAGCCGTTCCAAGTTCGAGTGCAAACTCTGGAAACCGTTCCGACAAATCAGGGACCAAGGAAGTTGAGACAGTTCCTGAACATGATGAAGTGGTCTTTGAGACAGATGTGGTTCCTGAGATGGCATGCCTCCGAAACAGAAACCCTATGCTAAACAGCCCACCTGGCCAATGCCATCAAAAGGATTCTTGCTTCAAAAGCCGTACCTGCGAGTACTGAGCCAGTACCGAACTCCGCACACACAAAACATTCCCTCAAGAAGCTTTCGCGAAGAAACTGAACCTCGGTAGCCAATTCATGGTTCTTGCAGTGCACTTCAACGCTTGCAGCCCCATTGGCAGTGAATGCCTTCCCTGTGCCCTGTGCTGTTTGTCTTTTGAATTGGCAGCCTCCGCAACAGCCTGAATTTGTTTGATCCTGAACTAGATTTTGTGATCCTCAGCAAAAGCTTGGAGTTCGCAGCACACAGCCTCCGGAGAGGCCACACATTTGTTTGATCCTGGAATCGGATTGTTGATTTGCAAGCCATAATGAAAAAGGCAAGTTGTTTGTCTGCCCCAAAACTGCTTGATCCCTGGCAGTTTGTTCGATCCTTCACCCCGGGTAGGGATGTGGATGCTAGCTAGGTCGATGCGGCCGATCACGCCAGGCCGGATTGCCAACAAAGCCGCTCGTCCTTGATCCACACTGACACAGACTGACACATGCTCAGGGAAGAACTGATTCATGGGCTGAACATCTCCCTGAAGAGCGCAATGACGGAGGCCGAGCCGGACACGCGCCAAAAGAGCCACCAACACACAAACCACATGAGACGCGATGGTCAGGAATAAGCCAGAATATTCACAGGCATTCCCCGTCGACTTCTGTGGTGTTCATTGATCCCTGGAAAGGCACGGGCCAGCCTGCGGTGCGCGGAGTCAAGGGTGGCCGAGACTGCCAGCGGCTCCACTGCACATCAGTGCACTCAGCCCAACAAAGCCTGCGAGACGTGTGCCACGACTTTGTAGTCAACTTCGCCTGCAAACCAGCTTATGTTCGCAAAAGCACATCGAGCTCAAGCTCAGGAGAGGCTGTCGATGGCACCCTCGCAAGTGTCCTGAAGACGTCCATGGAAAATGTTATAGGTTGGAGAGTCCAGATTCGACGAAGATCACCTTTTGACATGTGAGCTGCGTTGTTTTAGGCGCTCGGGCAATGGCTTTATAGCGGACGTTATGTTTTTTTTCCGCGGAAGAGCCGAAGAGGTAAAGAAGATTGTGCGGAAGGGTCCGCGGAAGGCATGGTGGTGTTCGCGGAAGGCTTGCGAGGTTTTTCCGTCGGCATGCTTGAAAATCAATTAGACATAATGGACGCCCAACACGTCGGCAACATAAGAATCGAGCCCCTTTGCTTTTGGAGTGGAAATTCGCCTTCCGGAAGGCGATGGGTCGTTTGGAAGCCCTGAGCCCAGGCCTCTCCCGTTTCTGGTTAAACCCAATAGACCCTAAACCCTCCATACTGACTTTGTACAAGTACCCTTAATAAACTTGACCCTTACCCCGAGACACCTGACCCCGAGTACCTGAACACATTGTTACTTTAAGGGGCTGCGCCCATGGGCGGCAGCGTCCGTGAGCCGGGACGACAGAGAGCCGGCAGCCGGATGGGCGTGAGAGCACGTCTGCGGCGCATCTGCATCTGCGGAGCGTCATTGGCGCGGGGATGGCGCGTTTTCGTTGAATTGTATAGTATAGTACAAATGTGGTACTGGAATCGCTGTGTCCGTGAGCCGGGAGGACAGAGCCAAAGGGGATCACGGGTGGTGCGAGATGGTGTTTTCGCGTCAAGTACTGTATATAATCAAGTACCCTGCATCACCTTATAGATATCTGGTTCTACCCTTCTAGAAAAAGTGCATTCGGAGCGGACTTTAACGTGGGGATTTCATTCTTGTACTCTTGTAATTCGGATTGTGTTCGGGTTCCCCTTGTTTTTTGTTTTGAAGGCTGCCGCCAATGCCACTGCAAACGAGCAGTGCGCCAGCGCGCGCGCGCGGGCGTGCGCGCATGCATGCGCGCATGCGTGCGCGTACGCGTGTGCGTGCGCGTGCGTGCGGGCGCGCGCGACTTTGCACGGCCGGGTCAGCTGCAGGCTTTCATTGCCGGAAGCGCACGGGTTGGCGCCGGGGTCTATAATGTCAAAGCTATGACCCCATAAAATAGCCCAAGCTGCGACCCTCTCTTGACCAAACATGCCTTTTTCCCGGGCTGCATCCATGCCACGGTGACCCGCAGCCACGAGGGAAGCTGTCGACCCAAGGCTGGAGCCGCTGATGCTCATGATGCGCAGGGCTTGGGGGAAACCAAGGCCATTGATGCTCCTGATGCGCATCCCGGGGTCCCGGACTGAACCCACTGATGCTCATGATGCGCTCCCTGTGGGGGGTCATGCGGCTTTCGTGAGATAAACGTGAAACTGCCTGGGGCTGAGGGGAGGAGTATGGCCCAGTATGGCAGTCTGGTGGGGTAGGCGGAGGGTGGGGGTGGGGGATGGTGAGGTGGAGGGCGAAAGTGGAGTCGCGTTTTTCCGCGGAAGTTGAAGGAATGCCCAATACGCCGCGGAAGGGTCCTAATGTTCATCGATTCATGCTTGAGGATACAATCACCGCTCACATGCCAGGTGTTGGAGTGGCTGCTGACTCGCTGAAGTCGGAGGC
Source organism: Symbiodinium natans (assembly GCA_905221605.1). Taxonomy (NCBI): domain Eukaryota; class Dinophyceae; order Suessiales; family Symbiodiniaceae; genus Symbiodinium; species Symbiodinium natans. Next base: position 35,787 of record CAJNDS010002600.1, on the reverse strand, counting down.
TGCCTAGAGGATGATCATGGACGTTCGGTTGCTGCAAGTGACTGTTGGCCTTTAGTGCCTGCCGGTGGTCTCAGAAGATTCAGGCAGAGGCTTTGCGAAGCAATGCCACGTCCCTTCTGAATCAGGCAAGAGGTGTTAGGGCTTTGCCATCCTCACTTTCAACAAGCCGCAATGCCCAGCAAAGCAAATGCAGGTGGAGGCCAACGCAGCACTGGGCAAGGAGGCGGTGCCGGCCTCAGCCCTGCCAATTGGCACGGCCCTAGATTAGGCCAATTGGCTCGGCTTCCGACGCGGCTTGGAGCGTGGCTTGTTGGTCGGCAGGCGCCTTCGGGAGGTCGCTCCACTACCAACTCGGCTTTGGCACGTGGCCTAGATCGGCCTCAAGAGGGTGGGCCCACAGAAGGTTTCCCCATAGCAGAGAGAGGCATGCTGCTGTGTGATAGATGATGAGGTTGAGCAGAGGATGGCCCAGATCCAGGCCGAGCTGAAGGACATGAGTGACGAGGCGGGTTACCGCTCGCCATGTGTTTTAGGTGAAAGGGAGAGGGCGTATGAGGGTGCACATGTTGTGCGCACCTTGCGAAGGCGACGGGGGCAGAGGCTTGGCGGATGCCTCCCTCGAAGCAGTGGAGGCGGCCTCGCAGGCCAAAGTGGGTAGTGTCGTGATTGTCCGGATTGTCCGAAGCAATGCACGTGTGATGTGCACCTTGCAGCACCACCGAGAGAGTCGGTGGACAAAACACGCATGCGATCCTGAATTCTCAGGATTTCGGGACCAGAGCTGACACCATTGATTCGTAGAAAGCAGGGGAATCCTTGATTTTGGCAACCCAGGCTTTCTGTTTGGAACTGAGGCCTTAGCCCTCTAAAAATCCCAAATGGTCCCTCTGTTGCTACTCTTGCTGTCAACAGTCTGTTTGCATCAAAAGATATCATACAACGTCTATGAGATTTCTTCAGCTTGCACATATATATATATATATATATGTAAATATTTTTATATACATATATATATGTATATATTCTAAGGGCCTGGGCGGGCAACGCCCCCAGGAGTAGCAGGCAGAGGCATGGCAGCTCCCAAAGCAAAACCCCTCCCCCCAGCAGGCAACCCCAAAGCGCCCCGAAGAAAGAAAGCGCGCCGAAAGTCTCACAAGCCTCCAACGACACAGGCATCAGGCTCCGTTCCTCGCCTTGTAAGCCCCCCCCAGCATCCTGAGCATCATTGGGCCCCCGCTTCTCCTCCTTGAAGCCATCGGCATCCCTTTCAAGGGGCATGCAAATCACACAAAAACGCTGCCCCTGCCGAGGCGGGATTTGGAGCCCCTCTTCCCGAAACAGCGACGCCGCTGATGCTCATGATGCTCGCCGGGCCCCCCCCAAAAGCACCCTTTTTCAGGTCGAAAAAAAGCTCAAAATCATCGGTGTGGGCGTTTCCTGCTTTGGAATGCTTTTGAAGCACCCTGACTGACTTTGTGTCAAGCATTTTCTTCCACTCGGTGGCCTTGGAGACAACAAGATGTCTTTCCAGCTCCTTTTCCATGACCTCCGCCTTACGCTTCTTCTTGGCTTCCGCCAAGCACACATCTTCCGTCACCAACACTTCTTCAACAAGCAACTCCTCATCATCACGCTCAACGCCACGTGCTCGAATTGGCCTACCGAAGTCAAGGTCACGCAAGCTGCTTCGCATGGCCCGCGTCAGGTCACTGATCGGTCGCTGTGGACCGTACTCTACTGGAGATGCTGCAGGGTCCCTGCCGGCCCCCACGTCTGGCTCTCCATGGGGCTCGGGTTCACTTCCGACACGTCTCCTCGACGCGTTGCCCATGGTGGCATCTTCTGTTATTGGCACAGCCTCGGCTGGTTGTGGGGGATCGGACTCAACTTCCATTTGCCCAGTTTGCTCCTCCACAGCGTCCATGCCAACTCCAGCAACAATCTCTGAACCCGCGGCCGGATCATCCACATTCATGGCTGCCGGTCCTGCTTCAGCCATGTCCTCCTCCACGCTCTCTGAGGCCTGCACGGCCCCATCCTCAGCGCCTTGAAACTCCGGCGGTGGCCGATCACGGCCATCAAGCTCAACAATGTTTCCAGCACCACGCTCACGCAACCCATTCCGACAACTGCGAAGGTCATCAGGCAACAACCGCGCAAGACGCTCTTGCTCAAGACTCAACCGCTTGACTTGTTCAGGTGAACAACTGTTTCCCCCCCACCCCCCACCCCCGCCCTGCTTTTCTTTAAAGCCGCGCAAAGCATGTGCGAGTGGAAGCTTGCTTCGAAGTGTGCAATTCGTTTTTGAAAGCCATTGTTCGAGCATTTTCTTTGGAAGCCCATCATGCCAGCATTGCGCATGCAAATGGGGTGGCTGCGCCCCCCCAACCCCCCCCCCCCCCCCCCCCAACCCCCCAACCCCCCCAACCCCCCCAACCCCCCCAACCCCCCCAACCCCTCCAACCCGCCCAACCCCCCCGCTTTTTTTAATACGCGCAAGCTTGTTTGAAATCATAGTTAGACCACGTGCAAGCTTGCAGCAAAAAGACGACTCCACGCCCGGGCTTAATTAGACCAGTTGCAGCCTCTGAAAACTCAGACATGCTGCTATTTGCGGTAGACGCAGAAATGCTGCTAGTGGCTGTGTTTGCAGCCTTTGAACACGCAAAAATGCAGCTCTTTACAGTACTTGCCGCCTCGGAAAACGCAGAAATGCTGCTATTTACAGTCGTTGCAGCCTTTGAAGTCGTGGAAATGCTGCCACGTACAGGATCTGCAGCCTCTGAAAGCCAAGAAATACAGCTATTTACAGTATTTGCAGCTTCTGAAATAACAGCATGTGCAGCCTTTGAAAACGCAGAAAAGCTGTTTTTTTACAGCGTTTGCAGCCTCTGAGTAGCCTCTGATAACGCAGAAGTACTTCTGGTGACAGTATTTGCAGCTACTGAGAACACAGAAACCAAAAAAAAGACCAAAGCATGAAAAAAAGGGTCAACAAAAAATCCTCGCCCAATATTTCGGGAGACGGTCATTCTGCACGAGTTGTTGCCTTTCTGAATTCCGACATTCTCGTCTATGCGCAATCCGCCTGCCATTTTACACCTCAGATATGCTTTGTTGAGAATCATGCGTAGTAGCATGCAAGGTGTGCAAAATTCTTTTGCGACCTCATTCATTATACAGTTCCATCCCTTCCATTAACCTGAACATCCAGCTTTGGGACCTTGCCGATGGCATCTTCCCGGCTGTCCACCTCCTCGCGACCGACAAGGAGGGCCACGTTTTGTGACAGGGCACACTTGTAGTTTGCAGCTGTGTGCAGCTGTGTAGTGGAAGATGCCAGGCACACGAACACGTGTTGACTTCCAGGACTTTCGAGACTTTCGACACTGTTGCCTTTCTGGCGAGATGCGGTGATACCAAGGTCTTGTCTGTTTTGCTTGGAACGAGGCTTGGATTGAGCACAATGAGCACAATTCCTAGTTCCTTGCTGAGCACCTCCAAGCATTCAGCTCTTTCAGCCGAAGCCCTCAATTCTCAGACCCAGCCACTTCATCCTCCCCGTGCCATCGCTCACAGAGACAAAGCGTGCTCGGCGTGCTCTCGCTGCTCCCTTCGCCACGATAGGCAGAGGCAAAGTCCACGGGCTGAAACAAGGAGTGCTCCTTCACGAGGGACTGTTGGAGTGGTAGATTGGGTACTGAGGGCGCGACATACGCACAAACAAGGCCCACCTAACCAAAGGCGCCTGTCTATCAGGCCTGGGGTCTTCACAGGGAGATTGGGCCGGAAGGGCCGCAGCAGCACGTTGGGTCCACCCAAACGCAGCGTCCACTGATTCAATGGTTTGCAGCCGCCGGGGGCATACCGGCACCGCCGCGCTCGCAGGAGCCGCTGCGCCGGGCCCTCCTCAGCGCAGCCGCCACCGCCGGTCGCAGAAAGAAGACGTAGCCAGGCCCGTCAGCTTCCCCGTCCCTTCTACGTTGGGTCACAAGCGCAGCGCGTGTTTACAAGTGCTCGCTTGCCTCGACACGGCGCCTGAGCAGATTGGGTCCTTTGGGTCCTAGCAAGCTTCTGCCGCCATGCGTTCCAAACAATGCCAATCCCGCAATCTTTGCTGTGCCGACTGTTCTTCAACAGCACGGCAACCAGCCTTGCACCACGTTGCGATAATAGGCCCCATGTGCTGTCGCTTCTGACGTCCAAGGTTCATGTCTTTGGGGCTTTGTGCCGAAACAGTATAGGAGTTGGCTTGTCTCGCACTACCCTCAGAAGAGTGTGAGCTCCCAGTCCGGGGTTGTGTGCCCAACTGAACATCCTCCCAGAAGACTGCTGTTGCGGCTCTGCCTGATGGCCCCCAAATTGTGTCCGTGTGTCTTACTCTGCCGCAGCTGGTGAGGCCTGGTGAGAGGTGAGTCTTTTGACTAAGTTCCGGGTCCCTCCGAAAGGTGACTCTCGTCAGACGTGGGCCAAGCTGTTGCCGAGGCCGAGGCCTTTCTTCCTGCTGAGATTGGCACAGCCAAGTTGGCACTCGAGTTGGGGTGCCCGCTGCTTTTGTACACCTGGCCCACAAGCGCGGGCCCATGAGCCCATGAGTGCTGTCTCCAGCTCGCGAACGAGATACCATTAGCGCCATCCGGCTGTGCAACAACAAGACGCTCAGACTCACGCCTGCCCGTTCCTCAGCCCTAAGCCCATTCAGGACAGTCCAGGACTCGGCCGTTCTGGTGGTTGGGGGTAAGGTGTTATTGAGTCTTCGAGAGGTTCGAGAGGTTCGAGAGGTTCGAGAGGTTTGCAGCTATAGAACTTCGGAGGTCCGAGCGGATTGAAGGCAACAGCAGCTTCGATTCCAAACGCTCAGCTCCACCAAGCCCTTCAGGCAGGACAGGGGCGCCTGGGTCAAGCGCTGAGTTCAGCTGTAAGCCCTCCGCATAAGTCTTATACGCTCTTGCGGCTGAGCATCCCCAGCTATCGCTAACCAGCTCTGGGCTCGGCTGCGCTGTGGAAGTGCCAAGCCTTCATGTACCCGTGGACCTCGAACTTATATTACGGGATATTACGGGGCTTCTAGGGTCTCGGAGCAAATTTCAGCACCCCGCCGGTGACACCCAAGCCAAAGTTGTTTGTAGCGATGGTGGCGAAGCGCGCCATCTTGGTTTGGGGATTTCGGTGAAGGGCTTTGGCATACCCACAAAGATTGGCTGCGGTTCGCCTGTGACGGCGTGATCTGAACATCAGATCCAGGGACACGAGTCGCACCCTCACTGGTCCCTAAAAGCTTCGCCATTGGCCTGATGATTCAGCAAAGCTGCACCGACTCAATGGCCAGAGCGTTGCTTGTTCCACGCGCTGCGGCTTCCCCGCCAACGTTTTCAGCCTACTGTGCACCGGCACGGCGACACGGGACGGGAACGATCTCAAAGAGTCTGCGACGTGATCGGAACACCCGAAGGTTTTGGGATTTCACCGGCCGGGGTCAAGAGATCGCTTGAATATAGGGAGGCAGGGTCTCGCCTGATGTGCCAATATCCATCTCATCCATCTCCATTTTGGGGTTGTTTCCGCCTCGCCCTCAGGTCAAGGAGCGGCCATTCGGTTTGGCTGGCCGTGAGGCTCAGGTTAATTGCCTGGAACCCTCGATGCATGAAGATCCATCCTTTCTCCCCTGTGTATCCTGACGTTCAACCATGTGAGACGCAGTTACGGAGTCTCGTAGCCACAGCTCCCAGGGATGTCAGGCATCAGCAGCTCCATTTTCCAAGCCGCCCCAGTAACACGCCGGGGATGTCGAGAGGGAACAGTGCTGCAACTCATTCTTGCCCTTCAGTTTCTACCCACCCCGTTCTCAGTAATCTCGCTCGGCGTTGCTGTCGCTGTGCGCTGAGAATTCCTCGCGAGTGTTTACCCAAATTGAGCTTACCACTTTCCGAGACTGCCAGCCGGGGGTTTTGACAAGTCTGAAACTGGTACCCTCAAGTATGCAGCGCCTGTGACATCCAGACTGTCCGTGGCCTTGGGCGTTCAAGCCTAAACCCATGCGCGGGACATGAGCTTCGTAAGCAGAGGACCGTCAAGGTAACCTCAGCTCGGGCTGTGGCGGCGAAGCTTTCGCTGGACATGGGGTCCTCGAACGCTTTTGGGATACGAATGGGCAGTTTTGGGGTAATCCTGGATGGCCGAGATGGCAGGTGTGGGAAGCATTTGGGATAAGCCGGGGGGCAGCTTTGGGATAAGTTTGGACAGTTTTGGGATTTGCCTGGATCGGCTGGGGGTACGCCTGAATGGGCTAGCGATATCCAGAAGTATCTTTGGGACCTTCAAGAGAAGGGATAAGAACAGGACCAGGACAGGATAAGCCTAACAACCCCACCCACCCACCCTCCAGGCCCATGATATTTGCGGTCTCGGCTTCAGCCTTTGCTGTCAATTTCCTTTGCTGCCACCCCGTCCCCAAGGCCACAGCCAGGCTTCCGCGATGCTCGTGAAAGACCAGGTTCGTGATTGGCTGGTGCATCATTTCGGTCTTCAGCTTGCCACTTGAGCCGCAAGATGCTCCGCTTCTTGCCCTCCGCTGATTCGGTGCAAACATGTCCAGAAAAGTTTCCACAGTCACCGACACAGCAGCACATAGCCCAGCGGCAGCCCCAGTGACATCCAAAGTTCGAGGGACCTATGCATGCGGCAAAGCTACCGATCATCGGCCAAAGACCGGTGCAGAGAGCTGCCGCAGGGTGGGACGACTGGATAAGAGGCAGCATGCCGCCCCGCTTCTATCCGGTCAACGATGTCCACCAGCACATGGCTGATCCAGCTGTTGGTCCTTTTTGTCTGTGGAGGTTCCGTTTGGGCGAATGGTTAGTGCTCTCGGGCTTTGACTCATCCTTCATGTTGATGGGCCTTAAGGGGTTTACCTCATTCAAGTCCGCATGCTGCGAGGCAGGGCACAACATGGCACAGCCAACATAGATCTTTCGTGTCCTCTTTGAGACACTCGCTGTGCATCTGCAGCTCGCAGGTTAGCCCGCGAACATCCGCGACTAAGCATTTCCTACATGGGCCGGTTGCGAGGGCTACCAAGCCGATTCCTCCCAGGTGCTGGAATCGCAAGGGGGCCTTCCCAAGTGCATAGTACGACTTCTGGCAGGGCAGAAGGCAAAACTGCTTCAGATGTTGAAACGCCCAAGATTGCAGGCTCTTCGCTCCCCTTCTCGTGATGTTTCACGGCCGTGACTGAACCAGTACCCGCCCGGACCTTTCGAAGGCTGTGTGAACCGGTACCGGCCAGTAGGAGATGCCTAGCCACGGCACAGCAATCCCCTATGGGTTCCTGGGCTAGGTCTGCAACATGAATGCGCAAATCTCGCCAATGGCATGCTGGTCCCTCTTCAAGGGCAGCGGCACAGAAATGCCCAACAGACTCCATAGAATCCAGGGAGCTCGGGTGCCAATGCCTTTCACGAACGGCCCCTTCCGCCATTCCCGCGCCTGAAAAAATTCTGATTACTGCTTGCTTCGGCAGGGCGCTCCCTGCTATGGGTCGCCTCTCATGTCAGACTCCAAGACCTGCATTAAGGAGTGGCTGCTCGTGATCTCCTGAACGTCGGGCCACGGACGATCCTGCATGGCAGGCCACATCAGCACCCCGCCACAGCATGCATCCTCGCTCATGCGTGTCAAAGCCTGTGTATTTTGCTCGACCGCAGCTTCGTCATCTTGCCTCTGACAGGATACCTTCCTTGCTGCCTCCGCATAATGAGCTCCGAGCTTGGAATGCGCTGCGTTTGCCGGGAATGCTCCGGAGTTCCTTTCTGGAGGGGGCGGGGGGACTTTGAAAACTGTGCCACATTGCACTGAGCTTGGCGGCGGGGATCGCAGCGCCTTCAAACTGGAACGAAGTGCAGCACTGCAGGGTCCGAACGTCCGCCCCTCTCATGCAAAGGAGGATATAGTGTCGTCGATCCACACAATGCCTGGCCAGGGAAAGGCAGGCCTGGCGGCCTATATGTGTGCTGAGCTTTTGCCCAAAGGGAGATACGCTGATGCCCTTCGTGTGCGGCAGATGCTGCACACGGGACGTTACCAAAGGTCCATAGTCGAGACCCTAAGCAGTCAAGACAATATGTTGTTGGCACGTAGGCACACACAATAAGTGCAGGAAACGATAGCTTGCCTTATGTAGGCCTCAGGCCAAGCTGCAGCCCACGGGGCAGAGCACTTCGCGCATTGCAATCGCGGCCAATGCCCGAGAGCCGTGGCCGCGTAGAGCTGTTCCCAGACCACTCGCCTCTTGCATGGGTTGAGGGAGAGGTCATCGAAGGTCATCGAAGTCAAATTGACTCAAGAGGATCCCCCTCATCCTTTCGGTTATTAAGTTTCAGCAATTATGGTTTGTCGCTGGCACTGGCGTCTGTGCGGGGTCTGTGCTGGATCTCGGTGGAGGGGTCGGGGGATTTTGCTATAGTTGCCGGGTTCCGCATCCGGAAGTTAGCTGAGGATGTGAGGGTCTTTGTCACGCACGAAGTAGCTGCCGAACGTGGACCCAAACGTGCGAACCTACAATTAGCGCGGATTGCTGATTACAAGACTTTGCGCAAAGCACGTCCTCTCTGCATCTCTCCGCCAGAAGCGATCCGCATCCTTCAGCAGTTCTCTTGTTGCGCCCTGTGCCCCTTCAGTCAGTCGCGCTTCAAAATATGCGGGTGGGTTCCACTTGCAGCACATCAAGCAGCACTGGAGGCATCCAGCGAATGTAGCGAAAGTCAAGATTCCCAGCCCCTCAGCCCTTTAGCTCCGCCTTGGGCAAGCGGCCGGTTCGAGACGTCAGCTTCCTTCACGATATTCCTTGACGATATTCCGCAGTCAAGGAACCATTAAGAGATGATCCTTGCTCACAGATCGGTGCCCATGGCAGTCCCAGGAACTGACTACTGGCAGCCGTCAATCTGCCAGGCCACAGCCAGGCTTCCGCGATGCTCGTGAAAGACCAGGTTCGTGATTGGCTGGTGCATCAATGCTCCGCTTCTTGCCCTCCGCTGATTCGGTGCAAACATGTCCAGAAAAGTTTCCACAGTCACCGACACAGCATCACATAGCCCAGCGGCGGCCCCAGTGACATCCAAAGTTCGCGGCACCTATGCATGCGGCAAAGCTGCCGGAGTTCCTTTCCGAAGGGGGCGGAGAGACGTTGAAAGTGCCACATCATTGCACTGAGCTTGGCGGCGGGGATCGCAGCGCCTTCAAACTGGAACGAAGTGCAGCACTGCAGGATCCGAACGTCCGCCCCTCTCATGCAAAGGAGGATATAGTGTCGTCGATCCACACAATGCCTGGCCAGGGAAAGGCAGGCCTGGCGGCCTATATGTGTGCTGAGCTTTTGCCCAAAGGGAGATACGCTGATGCCCTTCGTGTGCGGCAGATGCTGCACACGGGACGTTACCAAAGGTCCATAGTCGAGACCCTAAGCAGTCAAGACAATATGTTGTTGGCACGTAGGCACACACAATAAGTGCAGGAAACGATAGCTTGCCTTATGTAGGCCTCAGGCCAAGCTGCAGCCCACGGGGCAGAGCACTTCGCGCATTGCAATCGCGGCCAATGCCCGAGAGCCGTGGCCGCGTAGAGCTGTTCCCAGACCACTCGCCTCTTGCATGGGTTGAGGGAGAGGTCATCGAAGGTCATCAAAGTCAAATTGTCTCAAGAGGACCCTCCTTAGCCATAAATGCCGAAAGAGTAGCAGGGGGGTACCCCCCTTTCGACAATTATGCTTCGGCAAGTATAGTTTGTCGCTGGCTTTGGCATCTGTGCGGGGCTTGTGCTCGATCTCGATGGGGGGGTCGGGGGATTTTGCTATAGTTGCCGGGTTCCACATCCGGAAGTTAGCTGAGGATGTGAGGGTCTTTCCATGCCGAATGTGGACCCAAACGTGTGAACCTACAATTCGCGCACGCTTAGTCCTTTGCGCAAGGCACGTCCTCTCCACATCTCTCCGCCAGAAGCGATCCGCATCCTTCAACAGCTCTCTTGTTGGTTCCTGTGCCCCTTCAGTCCGCAGCGCTTCACAATGGGCGGGCGGGTTCCACTTGCAGCCCATCAAGCGGCACTGGAGCATGTCGCCACCACAGCGAATGTAGCGAAAGTCAAGACTCCCAGCCCCTCAGCCCTGTAGCTCCGCCTTGGGCTAGCGGCCGGTTCGTAACTTCAGCTTCCTTCATGATATTCTGCAGTCAAGGAACCATTGGAGATGATCCTTGCCCTCCGCTGACGAGTCCATATACAGATAGGTGCCCATGACAGTCCCATGACAGTCGTGCTTCCATTCCATGCACAATCAGGTGCGAAGATGCCCAGAAAAGTTCTCCCAGCCACAGACACACAGCCTACCGGCAGCCGCCAATCTGCCAGGCCATAGCCAGGCTTCCGCGAGGGTCGTGCAAGACCAGGTTCGTGATCGGCCGTTTTATTCTGTCGGTTCTCAGCTTGCCACTTGAGCCACAAGATGTTCCGCTTCTTGCCCTCCGCTGATTCGATTCGAAGATGACCAAGTTCCCAAGCTCCCACAGTCGCCGACGCACAGCATCACATAGCCGCCATAGCCCTACCGGCAGCCACAACGACATCCAGAGTTCGAGGGACCTGCGCATGCGGCAAAGCCAATTTTACCGGCCAAACATCGCTGCGGAGAGCTGCCACAGGGTGAGACGACAGGGTGAGACGACGGGAGAAGGGGCGGCATGCCACCCCATTTCTATCCGGCGCCAGGACATAAGGCCCGAGAGCTGTGGCCGCACAGAGCTGCTCCCAGACCATTCGCCTTTTGAATGATTTGAAGGCGAGGTCATGGTCAACACCTGGAGATGAAGCCCTGGCCGTACAGAGTCTAGAGCGGAACATGTCTTGGAAACCACTTCCTTCGATGATCTGGCGCACTTTCTCCTTGTTCCAGGATCTAGATGAAAAGCTATAATTAACCGCATCTCAGTTTGTCGGATTCAGCTCCGGCCTTTGCAGTTCAATAGTTTCAATCGAAGTGTTCACTCCTCACCATGACTTCGTACCTTGGGTCTAAAGCTCAGGAGCTCACTCTCATGGTCCAACGTTCCCTGTCAAAAGCGGTGTGCTCAAGTCTCCAGAAGCGGGGTTCTACCATAAGCTCTAGACAGAAGGAAGAAAGGGACCAGGGCAACGACACGTGACTCCAGACGCAGCCCTTGGGAGGTTCAGTGTTTCTCTTAACCTCAAGCATTAGGCTATAAACCTTCTAGCAGGAAGTCGCACCCTTGCTGCTACCTTAAAGCTTCTGTCGCAATTAGCGTGCGTGATTGCCGTGATGCTCAACGACAGTGTCTTTGAAAGCACATCCTTTTCGTGATCTTTCGCGCAAGATTCCCCAGCATCAGCTCCCAGAAGAGGTTTTTCCCCGGGGCCCTAGATTCGAGATCGCTTCAGCCCTGGAAGGCGAGTACATCCCAATGGTTGGACACCCGGCCCGTTGCGCTTGGGAAGTTTTGCACCAGGCAGAGCAAAGGAGCCCTACAAGCTGCAGTGGACCATACATGACAGCACTGAGACGGTTGCATATCTCAGGCCTGCATCTTCAGTCAAAGTTGCATGCATACTTGGGCTTCTTGAGCACAAGCACTGTGTCTTTGGGATGATCTAATTCAACACGGACTGTGCCACGAGTGCACAGAGCGCTAAAGAACCAATAAGGTTACTCGCCAACAAGGCGGTGACTGAAAGCCCGCCACAAAAAACACAAAAAACACAAAAAACACGGACTGCATCTCAGGACGTGCGCTCCGACTGCGAGCTCGGCCCAAGCTGCCATTGTCTGCCCATTGGCCATCTGTGAAGTCTTGTGTGAAGTCTTGCGAACAAGGACGTAGTCGGAGCACCCGAAAGTTCCGGGATTTCACCGGATTGATGGGGTCGAGAGATCCCCCACCATAATGGAGGGAGGCAGGGTGTCGCCTGATGTGCCAATATCCGTCTCCATTTTGGGGTTGTTTCCGCGCCCCCCTCAGGTTAGGCACTGGTTGGCCGTGAGGCTCAGGTTAATTGCCTGGAACCCTCGATGCATGAAAATCCATCCTTTCTCCCCTGTGTATCCTGACGTTCAACCATGTGCGACGCAGTTACGGGGTCCCGTAGCCACAGCTCCGCGCGATGTCAGGCATCCTCCCAGGGATGTCAGGCATCAGCAGCTCCATTTTCCAAGCCGCCCCAGTAACACGCCGGGGATGTCGAGAGGGAACACTGCTGCAACTCATTCTTGCCCTTCAGTTTCTACCCACCCCGTTCTCGGTAATCTCGCTCGGCGTTGCTGCCGCTGTGCACTGAGACTTCCTCGCGAGTGTTTACCCAAATTGAGCTTACCACTTTCCGAGACTGCCAGCCGGGGGTTTTGACAAGTCTGAAACTGGTACCCTCAAGTATGCAGCGCCTGTGACATCCAGACTGTCCGTGGCCTTGGGCGTTCAAGCCTAAACCCATGCGCGGGACATGAGCCTCGTAAGCAGAGGACCGTCAAGGTAACACCAGCTCGGGCTATGGCCGAACTGTGCAAGAGCAGGTTCGTGACCGGCCGGCTTGTCATTTCGCTCCTCAGCTTTTATCACGATGTTCCGTGGTCAAGGGGGGACACTGTGGGTAAACCAACGTCGTCGGCACCGACGCTTGCATGTATACACAGGTGCGAGCTTACTAAACCATGCTCCCGCGATGCGCGTGCAAGGCCACGTTCGTGATCGACTGCTTCATCATGTCGGTCCTCAGCTTGCCACTCGAGCTGCAAGATGTTCCGCTTCTTGCGCTCCGGTGATTCGGTGCGAAGACGCCCAGAAAAGTCCCACAGCACCGACACACAGCATCACATAGCCCACCGGCAGCCCCAATGACATCCACAGTTCGAGGGACCTATGCATGCGGCAAAGCTACCGATCATCGGCCAAAGACCGCTGCAGAGAGCTGCCGCAGGGTGAGACGACTGGATAAGAGGCAGCATGCCGCCCCGCTTCTATCCGGTCAAGGATGTCCACCCCGTCATGACTGATCAAGCTGTTGGTCCTTTTTGTCTGTGTGTTTAGGATTAGCATCGCCCTTCCGGGATTGGTCAGCAGCGCTGCTGAGACTACATCGTCAATGTTTGCTTCAAGAGGCAAGCTCGCATACTCAAAAGCGTGTTCAGTAAAGATGTCGAAACAGGCATCGCTTTTTGTGTACAGAAATCCGCTTTTCGACACCATTTCGCAGACAATTGGTTGTGGGATGGCCAAGTCGTCCACAAGTGTAGTCCTCAGAAGCTTTGATTTGCATCACACAGATTTGGGTGGGTGGGAGGGTTTGGGGCTTTCTGAAACACTAGCATCGCAATTCCAGGCAAGGTAGATGTGCTTTGCGCTCTTGAGTGCCTGCTGGGCTTGACGCTCTAAATACTAGAAGTGCTACGTAACAAAAACGACGCCGCTGCTCGGAGGTGGTTGGGGGTAAGCCTCTCTTTAGCATGCATCAAGACTTCGGAGGTCCGAGCTGTGGGATTGAAGACTGATTGAAGGCCAAAACAGCTTCGAACCCAACTGTGCAGCTCCACCAACAAGGGTTCAGTTCAGCTGCAAGCCCTCATCCGCCTAACTCTCGGACGCTTTTGCGGCTCCTGAGCATGCCCAGCTATCGCTAAGGACCTCCAGCTCTGGGCTCGGCTGCACCGCTGTGGAAGCTCTGCCAAGCCTTCATGCGCGGCCTACGGACCTCGAACTTATACGGTGACAGGGCTTCAAGGGTCTAGCAGCGGTCGACCAACCCGGTGACAATTCAGCCAATTAAGCCATTCGATGGAGCTCTGCGCCAGGCAGCTTGCCAAAGTGTCGTCATCATTTCGGTCCTCAGCTTGCCACTCGAGCTGCAAGATGTTCCGCTTCTTGCGCTCCGGTGATTCGGTGCGAAGACGCCCAGAAAAGTCCCACAGCACCGACACACAGCATCACATAGCCCACCGGCAGCCCCAATGACATCCACAGTTCGAGGGACCTATGCATGCGGCAAAGCTACCGATCATCGGCCAAAGACCGCTGCAGAGAGCTGCCGCAGGGTGAGACGACTGGATAAGAGGCAGCATGCCGCCCCGCTTCTATCCGGTCAAGGATGTCCACCCCGTCATGACTGATCAAGCTGTTGGTCCTTTTTGTCTGTGTGTTTAGGATTAGCATCGCCCTTCCGGGATTGGTCAGCAGCGCTGCTGAGACTACATCGTCAATGTTTGCTTCAAGAGGCAAGCTCGCATACTCAAAAGCGTGTTCAGTAAAGATGTCGAAACAGGCATCGCTTTTTGTGTACAGAAATCCGCTTTTCGACACCATTTCGCAGACAATTGGTTGTGGGATGGCCAAGTCGTCCACAAGTGTAGTCCTCAGAAGCTTTGATTTGCATCACACAGATTTGGGTGGGTGGGAGGGTTTGGGGCTTTCTGAAACACTAGCATCGCAATTCCAGGCAAGGTAGATGTGCTTTGCGCTCTTGAGTGCCTGCTGGGCTTGACGCTCTAAATACTAGAAGTGCTACGTAACAAAAACGACGCCGCTGCTCGGAGGTGGTTGGGGGTAAGCCTCTCTTTAGCATGCATCAAGACTTCGGAGGTCCGAGCTGTGGGATTGAAGACTGATTGAAGGCCAAAACAGCTTCGAACCCAACTGTGCAGCTCCACCAACAAGGGTTCAGTTCAGCTGCAAGCCCTCATCCGCCTAACTCTTACAGCTGAGGCGTCGGACGCTTTTGCGGCTCCTGAGCATGCCCAGCTATCGCTAAGGACCTCCAGCTCTGGGCTCGGCTGCACCGCTGTGGAAGCTCTGCCAAGCCTTCATGCGCGGCCTACGGACCTCGAACTTATACGGTGACAGGGCTTCAAGGGTCTAGCAGCGGTCGACCAACCCGGTGACAATTCAGCCAATTAAGCCATTCGATGGAGCTCTGCGCCAGGCAGCTTGCGGTGTCTTTCGCGTCGCCGAAGCGCCTTCTTGGATCGAGGGTTGCGGTGATTGAGGGACTTTGGCGCAGCCACGCCACTATAACTGTGTCTCAATTTGTCGGATTCAGCTTCGGCCTTTGCAGTTCAATAGTGTCCATCGAAGTCTCCTCACCATGACTTCGTACCTTGGGTCTAAAGCTCAGGAGCTCACTCTCATGGTCCAACGTTCCCTGTCAAAAGCGGTGTGCTCAAGTCTCCAGAAGCGGGGTTCTACCATAAGCTCTAGACAGAAGGAAGACTCGGACCAGGGCAACGACACGTGACTCCAGACGCGGCCCTTGGGAGGTTCAGTGTTTCTCTTAACCTCAAGCATTTAGGCTAGGCTATAAACCCTCTAGCAGGAAGTCGCACCCTTGCTGCTACCTTAAAGCTTCTGTCACGTGTGCGCATTGTGCGCCTTAAACTCGACAAGCACCGACTCAAAGCCCAGAGCGTCATCTGTTCAATGCGCTGCGGCTTCCCTGCCAAAGGGAACGGTCTTAAAGATTTGGGATCCTCAATGCACTCGACTTCGGATGGGATTGCCGTGATGCTCAACGACAGTGTCTTTGAAAGCACATCCCTTCGACCCTCATTCGTCGAATCATTCGTGATCTTTCGCGCAAGATTCCCCAGCATCAGCTCCCACAAGAGGTTTTTCCCCGGGCCCTAGATTCGAGAGCGTTTCAGTCCTGTAACGTGAGTGCATCCCAATGGTGGGACACCCGGCCCGTTGCGCTTGGGAAGTTTTGTGTGAGGCAAAGCCAAGGCACCTCCAAGTTGCAGTGGAACACCGTACATGACAGCACTGAGACGATTGTGTATCTCAGGCCAGCATCTTCTGTGAATGTTGCATGCGCACTGGGCTTCTTGAGCGCAAGCACAGCGTCTTCGGGATGATCTTCTCATTCAACACGGACTGTATCTCAGGATGCGCGCACAGACGGCGAGCTCGTGAGCCTAAGCTGTCTACTCATTGGCCATCTGTGAGGCCTTCTTGTGAACAAGGCCGATCTGTGCAAGAGCAGGTTCGTGATCGGCCGGCTTGTCATTTCGAGCCTCAGCTTGCTTCGCGATGTTCCGCGGTCAAGGAAACGCTGGAGCCGTTGCTTGCCCTCCGCTGAAGATTCCAAAGGGCTCAGTTATGCAGGCCACCCTCTGTGCAATGTCCACTCTACC
Organism: Symbiodinium natans; assembly: GCA_905221605.1. Classification (NCBI taxonomy): domain Eukaryota; class Dinophyceae; order Suessiales; family Symbiodiniaceae; genus Symbiodinium; species Symbiodinium natans. The sequence continues at coordinate 19,610 of CAJNDS010002600.1, read as the reverse complement.
GACAGATTCTGCCCTTTATCTGCCTCCGAGAACTACGAAGTTTGTGTCTGCACGCCTCAGATCTGGCGTCGGTCTACAGCATTTGAGTTTAGGAACTGCTGCGGCCCAACGGCGACCTGTTTGCTTTTACGGCCTGTCCTCTTAGGTTGCAGCGCCACCCTCAAAAGCAAGAGCAGCCTTCGCCTCCCATGTCTGTTCTAGGGTCAGCAAGGCAGTAAGTGCAGCCTTCGCCTTCCATGTCTGCTCCAGGGTCAGGAAAGGCTGCCGAGACGGAGGTTCCATTGACCGAGTGGTTGATTGATGCTCTTGACGTCTTTGGGCTTGGGCTTTGACTCATCCTTCGAGTTGTTTGGCTTGCTTCATTCAAGTCCGCAGCTGCGAGGCAGGTGTGGCACAACTGCGGCACAACCAACATGGATCCTTCGTGGCCTCTCCGACAAGCGCTTCCGAAAATCTGCAGCTCACAGGCTCGCAGGTCTTACAAGTTGAAAGTTGCATTGATTTGAGCATCCGCGACTAGAGAAACCTGAGTATTTCTTGCATGGGCCGAATTCGAGGGCTACCAATCCGATTCCTCGCAAGTGGAGCTAGAATCGCAAGGGAGCCTTCCCAAATGCAAGGTTGCAGTACGGCTTCTGGCAGGTCGGGGGAGGCAGAACTGCAACCTCAGACGTTGAAACAGCTGAAACGCCCGAGATTGCAGGCTCTTAGCCTCCCTTCTCGTGATGTTTCACGAACCGATTATCGCGAGGCGTCGGCCGGTAGGAAACACATGGCCACGGCACAGCCATCCTGTGTCGTGTGTTCTTCCTGCTCTAGGCCTGCAACATGAATGCCTCGAAAATCTTGCCTGTGGCATGTTGGTCCCTCTTCAAGGACGATATAGCAAAAGCAGCAAAAGCAGCCCATGGCGCCCGTGGACAGGCTGCCTGCCGCAACGGCCCAGAGATGCCCCGCAGATACCATAGAATCCATAGAGCTCGGGTGTCCATGCTTTTCACGAACGGTCCGTGCGCCATTCCCGCGCCTGAAAAAATTCTGATTACTGCTTGCTTCGGCAGGGCGCTCCCTGCTATGGGTCGCCTCTCATGTCAGACTCCAAGACCTGCATTAAGGAGTGGCTGCTCGTGATCTCCTGAACGTCGGGCCACGGACGATCCTGCATGGCAGGCCACATCAGCACCCCGCCACAGCATGCATCCTCGCTCATGCGTGTCAAAGCCTGTGTATTTTGCTCGACCGCAGCTTCATCATCTTGCCTCTGACAGGATACCTTCCTTGCTGCCTCCGCATAATGAGCTCCGAGCTTGGAATGCGCTGCGTTTGCCGGGAATGCTCCGGAGTTTCTTTTTGGAGGGGGGATTGCAGCGCCTTCAAACTGGAATGAAGTGCAGCATTGCAGGGTCCCAATGTCTCCTCTCATGCAGAGGAGGATAAAGTGGTCGATCCACACAACGCCGGGCCTGGGAAAAACGAGTCTGGTGGCCTATACGCGTGCTGAGCTTTTGCCCAGAAGAAGTTACTAATGCCCTTCGTGAGCAGCGCATGCTGCACACGGAATGTTACCAATGCCTCGTGAGCTCACCAAACCATGATCCCTCGACATACTTTTGTATTTGCAGTCTCGCCTTCAGCCTCATGTCAATTCCCGCGTCTGCCGCCACCCCGTCTCCAACGCCATAGCCAGGTTTCCGCGAGGCTCGTGCAAGGCCAGGTTCGTGATCGGCCGGTTCATCATTTCGGTCCCCAACTTGCCGCTTGATCCGCAAGATGTTCCGCTTCTTGCCCTCCGCTGATTCGGTGCGAAGACGCCCAGAAAAGTCTCACCGTCACTGACAGCATCACATAGCCCACCGGCAGTCCCAATGACATCCACAGTTCGAAACTGACTGCCGATAGAAAAGTTCCATCAGCAGGGCCTTGGCTTACAGGACCCCAGATAGCACTGGCATGTACCAGGCCAGCGTCGCCCTTGTCGACTTTGTCAACCTTTACATTTACAGGGCTTCCACTTTGATCTCCTCGGGTCCGCTCGGTGCGAAGATGACCAGAAAAATTCCGCTGCAGCCCACAGTGCAGAGCAATGCAGAGCAATGCAGAGCACGTCGCGCAATTCCATGGCGGCCAATGCCCGAGAGCCGTGGCCGCGTAGAGCTGCTCCCGGACCACTCTCCGCTTGAATTGAGGGCGACGAGGTTTCAGAGAAGGGCATTTAGGGCATTTAGCGAATGTAACGAAAGTGAAGACTCCCAGCCCCTCAGCGTTTTAGCTCCGGATTGGGCCAGCGGCAGGTTCGTGACACCAGCTTGCTTCACGATATTCTGCGGTCAAGGAAGCATTGGAGATGCACCTTGCCCTCCGCTGACAATCTCGTGTACCACGTACGATGTAGCTGCCGAACGTGGACCCAAACGTGCGAACTTGCAATTCGCGCGGATTGCTGATGGCGGAATGCAACCTCGAGGCCACTTCATGACCCCTTTGCGCAAAGCAGGTCCTGTCCGCATCTCTCCGCCAGAAGCGATCCGCATCCTTCAACAGCTCTCTTGTTGCCCCCTGTGCCCCTTCAGTCCGCAGCGCTTCACAATGGGCGGGCGGGTTCCACTTGCAGCCCATCAAGCGGCGCTGGAGCATGTCGCCACCACAAGGTTTCAGACAAAAACCGCTAAGCGCGAAGTTGGCGAAAGTCAGGACTCCCAGCTCAGCCCTTTAGCTCCATTGGGCTAGCGGCCGGTTCGTGACGTCAGCTTGCTGCACGAGATTCTGCGGTCAAGGAACCATTGGAGATGCTCCTGGCCCTCCGCTGACGATCCCATGTACACACAGGTGCGAAGATGCCGTGGCCTATGCCTGTGCTGAGCTTTTGCCCAGAGGGAGATACACTGATGCCCGTCGTGAGCGGCAGGTGCTGCACACGGGACGTTACCCAAGGTCAAAAGTCGAGACGGTAGTTGGAGATCCAGGCCTTTCACTGATGCAGCCCGCTGGCATCCCCAAACATCCAAAGTTCGACCGAGATTGCTTCTCCATTTGTAGCTTCTGTTTCTCGGGAAGCCTGTGCACGCTTCAACACTTCCGATCATCGGCCAAAACCATGCTCCCTCGACATTCTTTCGTATTTGCAATCTCGGCTTCAGCCTCATGTCTATTTCCGTGTCTGGTGCCACCCCGTCCCCAATGCCAAGGCCATAGCCAGGCTTCCGTGATGCTCGTGCAGGACACGGCCATTGGTAATCTCGGCATCTGGATTGTCGATGCTTCCATATACAGGTGCGAAGGTGCCAGGAAAAGTTCCCCCAGCCATCGACACATATAGCCGAATATAGCCCATCAGCCGCCCCAATGACACGCAAAGTTCAGACCCTCGAGTTCTCCAGGGGTCCGCAAGGGTGACCCTCGGTGTCCTTGGGAACAGGGTCCGGAAGGGTGGCCCGACCCTTTCGGACCTTGCCCCCAGAGGCGCGGGCGACGCCGGGCGACGCCGGGTTTCCTTTTGGTATTTCCGTAAACAGGGTCCGAAAGGGAAGGTCCGGAAGGGTCGGGCCAAATTCACGGGAACTCTTGGGCACCACCCAGTCGGACCCGCCAAACAGGGTCCGAATGGGAGTTCCTAGGCCAACCCTGCCTTTCCCCACCCTATCAAGCGTGGTCAGCAAGAATATGGACTTTCACCACTGACGGGCCCCGTGTGGCCTCCTAGGTTTACACCTTCGTGACCTCCAGGGGCTTCTCACAGGTTCAGGGAGCGTTCAGGGTCTGCAGGCCCTCACGTTCCGACCCCCCAGGAACGCACACGGACTTTCGGCCTCCCCGACCTGGAATAACACTCACTGTTAGCGGGGATTCAACTTCCAGATCCATTGTCCAGGTCAGAAAATGCATCGATAGACGTTGATTTGCTTCACATTCCCACCTGCCCCCTGCAAAGAGCACCTTCGGCGATTTCGTGGCTTCGGCGTCCATTCTCGGGCCAGGCGGCAGCCCACGGGGCAGAGCCTTGGCGAAATTCACTCGCGGCGAATGCCCGAAAGCCGTAGCCGCGTAGAACTGCTCCCGGACCACTCGCTTCTTGAAAGAGTTGGAGGCGAGGCATCGAAGTCATCGAAGGTCATCGACGTCACATGTCTCAAGAGGCTCCAAATCTCCCCATGCTACTGGTCAACGCCTGGAGATGAAGCCCTGGTCGTACAGAGTCTAGTCTTTGAAACCACTCCCTTCGATGATCTGGGGCACTTTCTCCTTGTTCCAGGATCTAGATGTACAGCTATAACCGTGTCTCGATGTGTCGGATTCAGCTCCAGCCGTTGCAGTTCAATAGTTTGAATCGACGTGTTCACTCCCCACCATGACTTCGTACCTTGGGTCTAAAGCTCAGGAGCTCACTCTCATGGTCCAACGTTCCCTGTCAAGCGGTGTGCTCAAGTCTCCAGAAGCGGGGTTCTACCATAAGCTCTAGACACAAGGAAGAAAGGGACCAGGGCAACGAAACGTGACTCCAGACGCAGCGCTTGGGAGGTTCAGTGTTTCTCTTAACCTGAAGCATTAGGCTATGAACCTTCTAGCAGGAAGTCGCACCCTTGCTGCTACCTTAAAGCTTCTGTCGCAATTAGCGTGCGTGATTGCCGTGATGCTCAACGACAGTGTCTTTGAAAGCACATCCTTTTCGTGATCTTTCGCGCAAGATTCCCCAGCATCAGCTCCCAGAAGAGGTTTTTCCCCGGGGCGCTAGATTCGAGATCGCTTCAGCCCTGGAAGGCGAGTACATCCCAGTGGTTGGACACCCGGCCCCGTTGCGCTTGGGAAGTTTTGTATGAGGCAAAGCCAAGGCACCTCCAAGTTGCAGTGGAACACCGTGGAACACCATATAACACCATACATGACAGCACTGAGACGATTGTGTAGAATGTTGCAGGGATGGTCTTCTTATACAATGCACGCTCCGTCCTGCGACGGACGGGGGGTTGGCTGCAGATGCTCACTTGGTGGACCCCGATAAAAGGCACGCTTGGGCTGGCTACTCCGGGCCTAAGGTCCCTCCTGCTCAGCTGCACGAGGCCCTGGTCCCAGCCTCAACCTGCTGGGTGAGTTGGGTGGTGTGCTGTCTGCTGCGCTGCGCCCAATGTTGGCTGTTGGCCTAGGCATCCTAGGCATCCAAGACCTAAACCCTAGACGCCAATGGTGGAAGCCCGAGTCATCGCGCGAGAGCTGTCTGGACACCAGAGATGTCACATGGCCTTTCCCATGCCTCTCAAGGATCTTCGAAAGCAGCAGGACGCCAAAGCTCTTTCGCTGCTTCTTACTCCAAGCCGCCCTCATAAGTAGGAGTGCGCCGCCCTCAAAAGTAAGAGCGCGAGACACCTCCTTGGATAAATGCATCTCAGGACGCGCGCTCCGACTACGAGCTCGTGAGCCCAAGCTGTCTGCTCATTGGCCAGTTGGAAGGTCTTCTTGCGAGCTTGCTTCACGATGTTCCGCGGTCAAGGAACTGGAGCCGTTGCTTACCCTCCGTTGACGATTCCACAAGGCCCAGTTATGCAGGCCACCCTCTGTGCAATGCCCACTCCACCGACAGATTCTGCCCTTCTCTGCACCTAGGAACTGCGAAGTTCTTAACGGTCTGACCTCCAGGCTCTTGTCAACCTCGAAATTGTTGAGCTTCTCCCGCAATTGGGCCTACGTGCCACATTTGCGCCGTAAAGCCGGCTTAAGCTCGAGACCGATGCTTCCGCAAAGTTGCACTCAACGGCCAGAGCTTTGTGTGTTGCATGCACGGCTTCCCAGCCAACGTTTTCAGCCCATGCACCGACACGTGGGCGTGATCGGAACACCAAAAGCTTCCGGGATTTCACCGGACACTTGCCGCGGTTTATTGAGATTCCCCACTTTTGAGCCCGCGAAGATCGGTGCCGGCTTACCTATCGGTTTGAGGCTCATGCTTCAAAAGCTGCCATTTGAGTTGAGAATGGGAGCCTTGGGAGCCTGGGAGGCCGAATCGCTCTTCCGAGCCGCTTCGCAGCTCTGCATCACCATACTCGCATTGCACGCATTCCTGCTGCATCGGTAGTTCAGATATCGACATGCAGCGTTCAGCATTTTAGAGACGTGACACGAGTCCATACACAGATAGGTGGGAAGATGCCCATGGCCCATGGCAGTCCAGAGGTTCCATTCCACTGATTAAGGGTGAGGGCTCCTGCACAAACTGACCAGCAGCAAGGAGAGCTTGTCTTGCATGTTTGCCGCTTTGCAATCTCAAAAACCCTTTGAGGACCCTGCGCCCTTAAAACGGATGTGGCAGACAAGACCATGCTCCAATGTGAGCCGGGATTCCACGGTCTAGATTAGAATGTGCCAGCTCTGGCACGCCAGATACTGCTCTAGTTTTGTTGGTGAGTGGAAGGTGGGAGAAGAACAGGCAGCCGACTCAAAGATGCCTTGCCCTTGGCAGATGGCTCCTGCATCCTGTACACAAGCTGCTATTTGAGTCATTTGAGTTCTCAAAAGGTGAGCTTCTCCCGCAATTGGGCCTACGTGCCACATTTGCGCCGTAAAGCCGGCTTAAGCTCGAGACCGATGCTTCCGCAAAGTTGCACTCAACGGCCAGAGCTTTGTGTGTTGCATGCACGGCTTCCCAGCCAACGTTTTCAGCCCATGCACCGACACGTGGGCGTGATCGGAACACCAAAAGCTTCCGGGATTTCACCGGACACTTGCCGCGGTTTATTGAGATTCCCCACTTTTGAGCCCGCGAAGATCGGTGCCGGCTTACCTATCGGTTTGAGGCTCATGCTTCAAAAGCTGCCATTTGAGTTGAGAATGGGAGCCTTGGGAGCCTGGGAGGCCGAATCGCTCTTCCGAGCCGCTTCGCAGCTCTGCATCACCATACTCGCATTGCACGCATTCCTGCTGCATCGGTAGTTCAGATATCGACATGCAGCGTTCAGCATTTTAGAGACGTGACACGAGTCCATACACAGATAGGTGGGAAGATGCCCATGGCCCATGGCAGTCCAGAGGTTCCATTCCACTGATTAAGGGTGAGGGCTCCTGCACAAACTGACCAGCAGCAAGGAGAGCTTGTCTTGCATGTTTGCCGCTTTGCAATCTCAAAAACCCTTTGAGGACCCTGCGCCCTTAAAACGGATGTGGCAGACAAGACCATGCTCCAATGTGAGCCGGGATTCCACGGTCTAGATTAGAATGTGCCAGCTCTGGCACGCCAGATACTGCTCTAGTTTTGTTGGTGAGTGGAAGGTGGGAGAAGAACAGGCAGCCGACTCAAAGATGCCTTGCCCTTGGCAGATGGCTCCTGCATCCTGTACACAAGCTGCTATTTGAGTCATTTGAGTTCTCAAAAGGTGAGCTTCTCCCGCAATTGGGCCTACGTGCCACATTTGCGCCGTAAAGCCGGCTTAAGCTCGAGACCGATGCTTCCGCAAAGTTGCACTCAACGGCCAGAGCTTTGTGTGTTCCATGCACGGCTTCCCAGCCAACGTTTTCAGCCCATGCACCGACACGTGGGCGTGATCGGAACACCAAAAGCTTCCGGGATTTCACCGGACACTTGCCGCGGTTTATTGAGATTCCCCACTTTTGAGCCCGCGAAGATCGGTGCCGGCTTACCTATCGGTTTGAGGCTCATGCTTCAAAAGCTGCCATTTGAGTTGAGAATGGGAGCCTTGGGAGCCTGGGAGGCCGAATCGCTCTTCCGAGCCGCTTCGCAGCTCTGCATCACCATACTCGCATTGCACGCATTCCTGCTGCATCGGTAGTTCAGATATCGACATGCAGCGTTCAGCATTTTAGAGACGTGACACGAGTCCATACACAGATAGGTGGGAAGATGCCCATGGCCCATGGCAGTCCAGAGGTTCCATTCCACTGATTAAGGGTGAGGGCTCCTGCACAAACTGACCAGCAGCAAGGAGAGCTTGTCTTGCATGTTTGCCGCTTTGCAATCTCAAAAACCCTTTGAGGACCCTGCGCCCTTAAAACGGATGTGGCAGACAAGACCATGCTCCAATGTGAGCCGGGATTCCACGGTCTAGATTAGAATGTGCCAGCTCTGGCACGCCAGATACTGCTCTAGTTTTGTTGGTGAGTGGAAGGTGGGAGAAGAACAGGCAGCCGACTCAAAGATGCCTTGCCCTTGGCAGATGGCTCCTACACAAGCTGCCATTTGAGTTCTTAAAAGGGTTCTCTTATATACCCCTTATATAATATACCCTATAAAACCCAAAGGCTCTGACTTCAGAATACTTGAGATTGGGAGCCTTGAGAGGCCGCGACCATTGCTCACACGTGCCCATGGGCCCATGAGTGCAGGGTATCAGAAAGCCCTTCCTCAGAGGCCTGTTTGGCAGATCCCCAGCCCCCCTTAAGATTCGCAACAGGCCAGGACTCAGAATGTTCTGGTGGTTGGGGGTACCTGGGCTTCTCTTGAGCGGCGTTGAGCGTCAAGACTCCGAGAGGCTTGCAGCTAGGGGGACTTCGGAGGTCCGAGCTGTGGGATTGGCAAGACCGGAGGCTGCGAACCCAAACGTGCAGCTCGGTGATTGAGGGAGCTTGGTGCAGCCACGCCGCCTCGGCATTTTGCAGATGCGTGTCAGTGCTTTGTTATTGCTGATGTTGCTTTCGCCGGTAAACATCAGCAAAAGTTCTGAGGAGATAGGCCTGCACAAGAGACTGGACATGCACTTCGAGTCATGTCGAAGGTTGCTGCCATCTGCTTTCGTCACGCCAGCCGGTTGCCATGAGACGGATCACCAGGTCTGACCTCCCAAAGGTGACGTCAGACGTGGACCAGGCTGCCGAGGCTGAGGCCTAGTTCGCACTCGAGTTGGGGTGCCGTGCACCTGGCCAGACGTCGGAGACCCCAAACGCCCAAGCACTGAAAACCAAGGCATAAACTACTCGACAAGCTCGAAACAGATGTTACAGCAAAATCGCACTGACTCAAAGGGCCAAAGGGCATAGCATTTTCTTTTCCATGCGCTGTGGCTTCCCCGCCAACATTTTCAGATTGCTGAGTGTCTGTGCACCCACGCGTGCGGCACTGGAACGATCTTGAAGATTTGTTTGTGACGGCGTGACCTGAACATCAGATGGTTCTGGGATTTCGCCACGTTCTTGCCTATCGGTGTCTACCCCCGTTTCTACCCATCCCTCTCTCAGTAGCCTCGCTCGGCAAGGCTGCCTTTGCGCTGAGAATTCCTGGCACGTGTTTCCCCGAGACTGCTTCATGTCTACGAGTGTTCTCAGGCACAACGATGTGGCGTGCCGAAGGCAAAAGCCAGGCCGCCTGTGGCTTGCACTTCTCAATGCACTCCACCTCGGATGGGTTTGCCACGATGCTCAGCAACAATGTCTTTGAAAGCATTTCCTTCGACCATCATTCCTCGCATCATTCGTGATCTTTCGCGCAAGCTTTCTCAACATCCGCTGCTTCATAAAGCAGCTGCAACAGAGGCACGGGCTGGGTTGGAGTATGTGGCAACGCCAAAGGCCGCGTGGTGTCTGTCCGTCTGAGAATTCTGAAGGCATGGCCTTCCCCGGCTGCTAGCGGAATAGGACTCGACCCACCGCATCGCTGCCTCTAAGCTCTGCTGGCCCCTGTATCCTGCCCTGACCTTGCAGAGGATAGGCCCCAGATTCGAGAGCGTTTCGGCCCCGTAACGTGAGTACATCCCAATGGTCGGACACCCTGAATGTTGCGCTTGGGCAGTTTTGCACAAGGCAAAGCCAAGGAGCCTGCAAGCTGCAGTGGCGCACTAAACATGACAGCATCGATACACAATCGTCTTCTGTGAATGTTGCATGCGCACTGGGCTTCTTGAGCGCAAGCACAGCGTCTTCGGGATGATCTTCTCATTCAACACGGACTGTATCTCAGGATGCGCGCACAGACGGCGAGCTCGTGAGCCTAAGCTGTCTACTCATTGGCCATCTGTGAGGCCTTCTTGTGAACAAGGCCGATCTGTGCAAGAGCAGGTTCGTGATCGGCCGGCTTGTCATTTCGAGCCTCAGCTTGCTTCGCGATGTTCCGCGGTCAAGGAAACGCTGGAGCCGTTGCTTGCCCTCCGCTGAAGATTCCAAAGGGCTCAGTTATGCAGGCCACCCTCTGTGCAATGTCCACTCTACCGACAGATTCTGCCCTTTATCTGCCTCCGAGAACTACGAAGTTTGTGTCTGCACGCCTCAGATCTGGCGTCGGTCTACAGCATTTGAGTTTAGGAACTGCTGCGGCCCAACGGCGACCTGTTTGCTTTTACGGCCTGTCCTCTTAGGTTGCAGCGCCACCCTCAAAAGCAAGAGCAGCCTTCGCCTCCCATGTCTGTTCTAGGGTCAGCAAGGCAGTAAGTGCAGCCTTCGCCTTCCATGTCTGCTCCAGGGTCAGGAAAGGCTGCCGAGACTACGGAGGTTCCATTGGGCGAGTGGTTGATTGATGCTCTTGACGTCTTTGGGCTTGGGCTTTGACGCATCCTTCGAGTTGTTTGGCTTGCTTCATTCAAGTCCGCAGCTGCGAGGCAGGTGTGGCACAACTGCGGCACAACCAACATGGATCCTTCGTGGCCTCTCCGACAAGCGCTTCCGAAAATCTGCAGCTCACAGGCTCGCAGGTCTTACAAGTTGAAAGTTGCATTGATTTGAGCATCCGCGACTAGAGAAACCTGAGTATTTCTTGCATGGGCCGAATTCGAGGGCTACCAATCCGATTCCTCGCAAGTGGAGCTAGAATCGCAAGGGGGCCTTCCCAAATGCAAGGTTGCAGTACGGCTTCTGGCAGGTCGGGGGAGGCAGAACTGCAACCTCAGACGTTGAAACAGCTGAAACGCCCGAGATTGCAGGCTCTTAGCCTCCCTTCTCGTGATGTTTCACGAACCGATTATCGCGAGGCGTCGGCCGGTAGGAAACACATGGCCACGGCACAGCCATCCTGTGTCGTGTGTTCTTCCTGCTCTAGGCCTGCAACATGAATGCCTCGAAAATCTTGCCTGTGGCATGTTGGTCCCTCTTCAAGGACGATATAGCAAAAGCAGCAAAAGCAGCCCATGGCGCCCGTGGACAGGCTGCCTGCCGCAACGGCCCAGAGATGCCCCGCAGATACCATAGAATCCATAGAGCTCGGGTGTCCATGCTTTTCACGAACGGTCCGTGCGCCATTCCCGCGCCTGAAAAAATTCTGATTACTGCTTGCTTCGGCAGGGCGCTCCCTGCTATGGGTCGCCTCTCATGTCAGACTCCAAGACCTGCATTAAGGAGTGGCTGCTCGTGATCTCCTGAACGTCGGGCCACGGACGATCCTGCATGGCAGGCCACATCAGCACCCCGCCACAGCATGCATCCTCGCTCTTGCGTGTCAAAGCCTGTGTATTTTGCTCGACCGCAGCTTCGTCATCTTGCCTCTGACAGGATACCTTCCTTGCTGCCTCCGCATAATGAGCTCCGAGCTTGGAATGCGCTGCGTTTGCCGGGAATGCTCCGGAGTTTCTTTTTGGAGGGGGGATTGCAGCGCCTTCAAACTGGAATGAAGTGCAGCATTGCAGGGTCCCAATGTCTCCTCTCATGCAGAGGAGGATAAACTGGTCGATCCACACAACGCCGGGCCTGGGAAAAACGAGTCTGGTGGCCTATACGCGTGCTGAGCTTTTGCCCAGAAGAAGTTACTAATGCCCTTCGTGAGCAGCGCATGCTGCACACGGGATGTTACCAATGCCTCGTGAGCTCACCAAACCATGATCCCTCGACATACTTTTGTATTTGCAGTCTCGCCTTCAGCCTCATGTCAATTCCCGCGTCTGCCGCCACCCCGTCTCCAACGCCATAGCCAGGTTTCCGCGAGGCTCGTGCAAGGCCAGGTTCGTGATTGGCCGGTTCATCATTTCGGTCCCCAACTTGCCGCTTGATCCGCAAGATGTTCCGCTTCTTGCCCTCCGCTGATTCGGTGCGAAGACGCCCAGAAAAGTCTCACCGTCACTGACAGCATCACATAGCCCACCGGCAGTCCCAATGACATCCACAGTTCGCAGGCCTTGGCTTACAGGACCCCAGATAGCACTGGTATGTACCAGGCCAGCGTCGCCCTTGTCGACTTTGTCAACCTTTACATTTACAGGGCTTCCACTTTGATCTCCTCGGGTCCGCTCGGTGCGAAGATGACCAGAAAAATTCCGCTGCAGCCCACAGTGCAGAGCAATGCAGAGCAATGCAGAGCACGTCGCGCAATTCCATGGCGGCCAATGCCCGAGAGCCGTGGCCGCGTAGAGCTGCTCCCGGACCACTCTCCGCTTGAATTGAGGGCGACGAGGTTTCAGAGAAGGGCATTTAGGGCATTTAGCGAATGTAACGAAAGTGAAGACTCCCAGCCCCTCAGCGTTTTAGCTCCGGATTGGGCCAGCGGCAGGTTCGTGACACCAGCTTGCTTCACGATATTCTGCGGTCAAGGAAGCATTGGAGATGCACATTGCCCTCCGCTGACAATCTCGTGTACCACGTACGATGTAGCTGCCGAACGTGGACCCAAACGTGCGAACTTTCAATTCGCGCGGATTGCCACTTCATGACCCCTTTGCGCAAAGCAGGTCCTGTCCGCATCTCTCCGCCAGAAGCGATCCGCATCCTTCAACAGCTCTCTTGTTGCCCCCTGTGCCCCTTCAGTCCGCAGCGCTTCACAATGGGCGGGCGGGTTCCACTTGCAGCCCATCAAGCGGCGCTGGAGCATGTCGCCACCACAAGGTTTCAGACAAAAACCGCTAAGCGCGAAGTTGGCGAAAGTCAGGACTCCCAGCTCAGCCCTTTGGCCGGGCCTTTCGATCGCATGCCCAAACCCAGACGTGGTTTTTGATGCCGCGGTTTGTTCACAGGTTGAGGAGTTGTTCTGCTGGCCGTTTCTTATACGGCTACAGAACCTTTCTCAATTAGTAATTAGTTCTCGCACCGCCCTCAGAAGAATAGTTTTACTCGATGTAGGCCTACTGGCCACTACTGCCCTACTGGACCTGTATTAGTTACCCCAAACACAAAACAAAGCCCGCGTTTCTCGCGGCATACCGAGACCCCTCTACCGCGTGAGCCTAAGCTTCGGCGTAATCCTTAGATCTCCCCACTCGTCCGGCCTTATACACGTAGGGCCTATTTATGGGAAACGGGAAGGATGAGCGCAACTGTTCCAAGGGCAGGAAGTCGCACCCTTACTGGTACCTCAAAGCTTTGACTCGCCATTAGTCCACGTGTGTGACACGTGTGCGACGCAAACACATGTTACAGCAAAGTTGGATAGACTCAAAGGCCAGAGCAGTTTCTGTTCCAAGCGCTGCGGCTTCCCCCACCAAAATCTTCAGCCTACTGTGCACTGATGCGTGCGGCGCTGGAACGATCTTAAATCATTGTTTGCGACAGCGTGGTCTGAACGTCACAGAAGGTTCCGGAATTTCACCGGGCATTGCCGGGGTTGAGCTAAAACTGAGTTCTTGCCCTTCAGTTTCTACTTGCCCCTCTCTCAGTAATCTCGCTCGGCGTTGCTGCCGCTTTGCACTGAGAACTCCTCGCGCGTGTCTACCCAAGACAGCTTGCTCATGTCTGCAACTGTTCTCCCGCGCTGTTGCCGGGAAGTGCAAGCCATCGAGCTGAGGGTACCACTTTCCGAAACTGCCCGCCGCGGGTTTTGGACAAGTCGGAAACTGGTACCCTCAAGTATGCAATTCCTGTTCAAGCCTGAGCCCATGCATGGGACTCGAGCCTGGTAAGATCTGGTAAGTAAGCAGTAGCATCAAGGTAACGCCAGCTCGGGGATCGGCTATGGTTTCGCTAGACATTCATTGCGAAGCCTCCAGAAACGCATCCAGATCATGGGTTTGCCACTCCAAAGACTTGCACTTGGACCCACCCAAGATTGCACGAAGATGCTCTGTATTATGATGCCTACTCGAGCAAACTAGGCACGCAAACATGTTGATCTTGGAGTCGAATGTTTCCGCAAGATCAAGCATCAATTTCCAAGACGTTGTCGCCTGGAGGGCAGCGTCCAGATTCTTCTGTGATGTGACAAGTGGCTACCACTTTCCATGTTTGAACGGTTAGTACAAGGATTTGGAACCCCGATGGCGCACAGAGTTTGCAAGGCAGGTTTTGTGGGCTTCGCAAACTGGAAGAAGTATGCGCTCAGCCCTTTGCTCCGCCTTGGGCTAGAGGCTAGTTCGTGGCAGCTTGCTTCACGAGATTCCGTGGGCAACGAACCATTGGAGATGCTCCTTGCCCTCCGCTGACGGTCCCATGTACAGACAGGCTCGAAGATGCCCAGACAACTTCCCCCAGCCACAGACACAGCCTTCTGGCAGCTCCAAATCACATCCAAAGTTCGAAGGCGGTTGCTTCTCCATTTGTAGCTTCTGTTTGTTTCTCGAGAAGCCTGTGGCAAAGCCACCGACCATCGGGCACTTCCCTTGTGCTGTCTTGTCCATGGACTTGTACGAGACGCTCTGCCACTTGTCGTGTCACGAGCCGCACCCCTCAGGTTGTGGCGAGCCCTGGAAGAGCTCCGCCTCTCCGCGGAATATGCTCTTTGGTCGTATTTGACGGTGCCGCTCGTGCTTCGCACGCTGCCGAGTATGGAGGGTGTATAGGTATGCCATGCCAACTCCTGGCACTGCGCCCCGTGGAGGAGTTGCTGTTGAGTGGTTTCCCGTGTGCACTGTTGCATTTTGTCTGCCAGATGTGCCAGGCACAGGGCGGCATTCTCCTTTGCGGTCACAGCCTGGGAGCCACGGTTGCCTTGGCTGTGGCGGCGAGGTTGACGACATGTGGCTTATGCGTCCGTGGAGTTGTGGTCCTGGAAGCCCGTATAGGGGAGAGCACAACAACCCTGTCCACCTCTTCAATGATCCCCCGGAATCTGGCACAGACCTTGGTGCCGGTGCACTTTCGGCTCCCTGAGGCGGGCACCGTGGACTTCGTGGCTCCACTGGTGCCACGGGGTTCGTTGCCCTCCCGCTTTCTGCGGTCGGTGCACGTGGCCCCGTGGCAGCATTGCCGTGCCGCATGGTCCATGCCGCAGCAGCTTGTGGACGGTGACCATTACGATCTGCCAAACTCCCACATGTGGGACATCACCCGCTGCATCCGAGATCTGGTCAGTGTGAGATGTGTGAGACTCCCCAAGCCGCCCAAGCCCAATCCCAAGCGGAAGCGGCGCCGGCGCTTGGGGCGGCTGCACCAAGGCTGGGCACCAGCCTGTGGCTCCATGCCACAGCACAGCAACACCCTGAGTGCATCATTTTCAAGACGCTATGTCCTTTCGCATGTTGGGATGTTCACCTTGCGCACTGTACTGACCAGGCTGACGTCCGTCTCCGCGAGTTCCAGGTCTAAGTTCCAAGAACCTCTGATCATTTGCGCGCATACCATGTATGATCCCGTATGCATACCCCGAAAAATATAGCTGGCTATCCAAATCAAGCAAGCAGCCACCGACAACTTCCCCTATGGGCAAAAGCTCCTTTCTTGCAGCCGCGTGACCTTGTCGGCAGCAGTTTGTCACCCGATCGTAACATCTAGTGTTTGCCAGCTTGGCGCGATGGCCTGCGCTGTATGTACCTCTTTTTTGGCGGTCCAGATTGTGGTGGTTGTGGTTGTTGTTGCCACTTGTAGCGTTGCCATCGAAACATCTCTCTCCATGGCTTCAGGAAAGGTGCTCGAGAAGGCATGACCATGAAGATACCAGACCACAAGCGGAGCCTCGCATCGCGGCTAAGGCTATGCATGCGAAGGTGCTGAGTGAATTACGGCTTTCGCTCTGTTCACCTGGCCGCTCTTTTCCCGAGGCTTTGCTGTCCCCTCTTGCTCCAGCATATTCCGTTTGTTGTCATGTTCCCAGAACTTCCTTGCACGGCGCTCAAGAAGCATCCCATGTCAGTCCCATGACGTGAGCTCACCAAACCATGCACATCATGCACCCTCGACAGTCTTTTGCATTTGCAGTCTCGGCTTCAGCTTCATGTCAATTTCAGCGCTTGCCGCCACCCCGTCCCCAAGGCCATAGCCAGGCTTCCGCGATGCTCAACTGATGCTCGTGCAAGGCCAGGTTCGTGATCGGCCGGTGCATTTCGGTCCCCAGCTTGCCGCTTGAGCCGCGAGATGTTCCGCTTCTTGCAGTTCCGTTGATTCGGTGCCAAGATGCCCAGAAAAGTTAGTTTCCCGCAGTCACAGACACACGGCGGAGGGACCTATGCACGCGGCAAAGATGCCAATCATCGGCCAAACATCGGTGCGGAGAGCTGCCGCAGAGACTGGAGAATGCGCGGCATGCTGCCCCGCTTCTGGTCAACGATGTGACATGATCAAGCTGTTGGCCCTTTTCGCTGTAATATTAGGAGCGAGCCGTCATGGTAGCTCACGGTCAGCTCACGCGACACATCGCCAACAGGATAGCGATTTGCCAATGGTTAGCCTCCTCACTGCAGCTTATGCGGAGTTCTCAGCACGAGCACACGCAAGATGCAACTGCAGTGCCTTAGAAAAGCTTGGACAGGGCTCCGCTGCTGCACGCAGGAAAGGGTAGCTTGCAGTTTTCGTTACTATCACTGCAGCACACATAAAGTTGCAATGGAGTTGCACTTGCGGTGCCTTAGCAAATTAGCAAAGCTTTCGACCTGCGCTGGGCGCAGTATTCGGTCGATAACGGTGGCTGATGCTTGCCATGACATGGGGGCGGGAGCTGCTGGGAGCCGAGGCCAGCGAGGCCTCAAGAACGTTCACTCAGCCAGCAGAGAGCTCCGGCTTGAGCTCCGGCCTTACCAGCGGCAAAGCACTGCTCACTCTAAACTGCGCTACACCTATCAAAGCGAGACGGTGTGGCAAACAAAAAGCAAGAGCTGCACCATAGTGTTTGCTAGCACGAGGTCACCGTTGGAGGATTCTGGGAGTTTGCGGTCTGGGGAGTCGGGGAGGGAGTTGCGGGCTTAGGATTTCGGATTTAGGGTTCAGAGGCGTTTAGAGGCTGAGCGGAAGTGGAATCTCCCCTAGTAGGCCATTGGCAAGATTATGGCTTCGTTGCCCAGTTGGGCACCAGTTTTGGGCACAGCAAAATGTACAGGGCAACTGGGCGGGAGTTTTTTCTTTTCAAGGCTTTGAGGTCATTCGATACGACTTGTTGCCTCTCTAGGGTGTGTAGCGGTGCAGGAGTGCGGCTGAGGGGCCTAATATGGCCGTAGAGGTATATAGGGAGTGCATGCGGGTGTGGGTCTGTTGCGGTTTGATTTGGTTTCGTCCGTTTGGTCTTGGCGTTGAACAGACAGGAAGGGGCTGACCGTTCCACCGTGCCAAAAGACTTACGGTGTATACAGCGGTGTAGGCCTAGGCATAGATTGGGCGGTTGAAGGAACGCTTGGGTCAAATAGCCTGCAAGTGTCCATCACACGCCTGGGGGTGGGGGGGGATGGCTGGGCCGGACACCTGTCCAAAAAGTACGTGTTGTTTTATGCTACCTAAACTCCTACAGCCCGGGCGACGGCAAATGAGCCCTTTGGCGCTCCCGGGCAAGGAGAAAGGCTGGTTGGGGGCAGAAGGGGGAGGGAGTGGGGCCGTCCGCTCTCGGACCGCTGCTGTGCGAGGGAGGCTTTCGGGGTAAAGTTTAGGCATTTGGAGTTGACAGCCAGCATCGGGGGTTTCATACTGTTGTGGTTGAGGGCAGAGGGGTAGCGGAGGTTGCCAGGTGCCTGAGAATTGGATATCCCAGGAATGTCTGTTTTGCCAGAAATTTTTAGGGTTTGGGATTTAGGATCTGGGGATCAGCGGAAGAATGCTGAGAACCGGGATGCTGTGGATGCTGCAACCTAGGATTTAAGCTTTCGGCTGCCAAGCCGACACAGGAGCTGCCTTGTGTTGACACGGGGCGGCTGTAGCTTCAGGTCTGGCATCTAGAAGTCCAGAAGGCTCAGCAGAGTATGTCACAGTATGTTGCCGCCGGTGAACGAGTTGGCCCAGCTGGCCGACTGAGTCGACATGCCAACACAAAGCAACATCCACAGGGCCTATGGTCTTGCTTGGAAGTTCATTGCTGCTCCTACTGTAGCCGCTGCTCACAGCTTTCAGAGCGCGTCCCCAAAAAACGAACTTGCGTGAAAGGTGTCAAAGCTACACAACCCCAATTTCGCATCCAAGATTGGTCGGGGCATGCCCAGCCCACCCACAAGCGAACAGCACTATGACACGCCCAACCCACCCACAAGCAGACAACAACGAGACACTCCCAACCCACCCCCTGCAAGTGGACATACCATGACATGCCCAACCCGCCAAAAAGCGGATAACACCGTGACACGCCCAACCCACCCACCAGCGGACAATACCGTGACACTCCCAACCCACCCCCTACAAGTGGACAACACCGTGACATGCCCAACCCACCCACAAGCGGACAACACCGTGACACGCCCAACCCACCCACAAGCGGACAATACCATGACATTCCTAACCCATCCCCTGCAAGTGGACATTACCGTGACATGCCCAACCCACCCACAAGCGGACAACACCGTGACATACCCAACCCACCCCCTGCAAGCGGACAACACCGTGACATGCCCAACCCGCCCACAAGCGGACAACAACGTGACACGCCCAACCCACCCCCTGCAAGTGGACAACGCCATGACACGCCCAACCCACCTGCAAGCGGACAACACCGTGATACGCCGCCAAGCCCCCTCGCAAGCGGAAAACAACGTGACACGCGTAACCCACCCACAAGCGGACAATACTGTGCACGCCCAACCCACCCACAGGCGGACAACACCATGACACGCCCATTACACTCACAAACGGACACCACTGCGACACACCCAACCCACCCACAAGCGGACAAGACCGTGACACGCCCAACCCACCCACCAGCGGACAACACTATGACACGCCCAATCCACCCACAAGCGGACAACACCATGACATGCCCAACCCCCCCACAAGCGGACAACACCGTGACACGCCGCCAAACCCACCCACAAACGGAAAACAACGTGACACCCCCAACCCACCTACAAGTGGACAACACCGTGACACGCCCAACCCACCCGCAAGCAGACAACACCATGACGCCCAACCCGTCAACAAACAAACAACACTGTGACACGCCCAACCCATCTATAAGCGGACAATACCGTGGCACGTCCAACCCAACCACAAGCGGACAACGCTACGACACGCCCTAGCATGCCCTAGCCACCCACAAACGGACAATAACGTGACATGCCCAATCCACGCCCAAGCGGACATCAATATGATATGCCCAACCCATCCACAAGCGGACATTACCGTGACGCGCCCAACCAACCTGAAAGTGGATAATACCGGAACATGACCAGCCCACCCACGAGCGGACAATAATGTGACACGTTCAATCCACCCACAAGTGGACAATACCATGAAGCGCCCAACTAACTTGAAAATGGATAACACCATAACATGCCCAGCCCACACAAGCGGACAACACCATGACACACCCAACCCACCCGCAAACGAACGGAACCGTGACACGCCTAATTCACCCTCAAACGGACAACGCCGTGACACGCCCAACCCCCACAAGCGGACAACACTGTGGCACGCCCAACCCACCC